>CM048646.1:65462391-66062391 GCA_026413185.1 Pueraria montana var. lobata | reverse complement strand
CAACAACATTTCGACAAATTCAACCGGACAATTTCAATCAATAACAAATCAAACCAATTCTCAATCAAGCTCAAATACATCAACCAAAGTTCAATCCGTCACACATATCATAAAATCAACCAAACATTTGTTGCAATCATTTATCTTAGGCTTCAAACATCAAAACATATCAAATGCTCGATGTATGGGTAATTTACCCTTATACATTTCTATTATTTCCGAAAATGCCCCTGATCTTCCTATAAAATTTTCAATGTATCCCTACAGGTGAAATGACTATTTTGCCCTTGGTTATTTGAAAATTTCCACATAGTACCCCTTGTTTCTAGCCATGGCCGAAAGGCCCTCATTCAATTCCAACACCATTTCAACAAATTCAACCGGACAATTTCAATAAATAACAAATCAATTCAAGTCTCAATCAAGCTCAAATACATCAACCAAAGTTCAATCAGTAACACATATCATAAAATCAACCAAACATTTGTTTCAACCATTTATTTTAAGCTTCAAACATCAAAACATATCAAATGCTCGATGTATGGGTAATTTACCCTTATACATTTCTATTATTTCCGAAAATGTCCCTGATCTTCCTATAAAATTCTGAATGTATCCCTACATCTGAAATGACTATTTTGCCCTTGGTTATTTGAAAATTTCCACATAGTACCCCTTGTTTCTAGCCATGGCCGAATGACCCTCATTCAATTCCAACAACATTTCAACAAATTCAACCGGACAATTTCAATAAATAACAAATCAATTCAAGTCTCAATCAAGCTCAAAAACATCAACCAAAGTTCAATCCATCACACATATCATAAAATCAACCAAACATTTGTTTCAATCGTTTACTTTAAGCTTCAATCATCAAAACATATAAAATGCCCGATGTATGGGTAATTACTATTTTACCCTTATACTTTTCTATTATTTCTTAAGATGCCCCTGATCTTCCTATAAAATTCCCAATGTATCCCTACATGTGAAATGACTATTTTGCCCTTGGTTATTTGAAAATTTCCACATAGTTCCCCTTGTTTCTAGCCGTGGCCGCATGGCCATCATTGAATTCCAACAACATTTCGACAAATTCAACCGGACAATTTCAATCAATAACAAATCAAACCAAGTCTCAATCAAGCTCAAATACATCAACCAAAGTTCAATCAGTCACACATATCATAAAATCATCCAAACATTTGTTTCAATCATTTACTTTAAGCTTCAAACATCAATACATATAAAATGCCCGATGTATGAGTAATTACTATTTTACCCTTATACTTTTCTATTATTTACGAAAATGCCCCTGATCTTCCTATAAAATTCCTAATGTATCCCTCCATGTGAAATGACTATTTTGCCCTTGGTTATTTGAAAATTTCCACATAGTACCCCTTGTTTCTAGCCATGGCCGAATGACCCTCATTCAATTCCAACAACATTTCAACAAATTCAACCGGACAATTTCAATAAATAACAAATCAATTCAAGTCTCAATCAAGCTCAAAAACATCAACCAAAGTTCAATCCATCACACATATCATAAAATCAACCAAACATTTGTTTCAATCATTTATTTTAAGCTTCAAACATCAATACATTTCAATGCGCGATGTATTTGTAATTACTATTTTACCCTTATACTTTTCTATTATTTCCGAAAATGCCCCTGATCTTCCTATAAACTTCCCAATGTATCCCCACATGTGAAATCACTATTTTGCCCTTGGTTATTTGAAAATTTCCACATAGTACCCCTTGTTTCTAGCCATGGCCGAATGGCCCTCATTGAATTCCAACAACATTTCGACAAATTCAACCGGACAATTTCAATAAATAACAAATCAATTCAAGTCTCAATCAAGCTCAAATACGTCAACCAAAGTTCAATCCATCACACATCATAAAATCAACCAAACATTTGTTTCAATCGTTTACTTTAAGCTTCAATCATCACAACATATAAAATGCCCGATGTATGGGTAATTACTATTTTACCCTTATACTTTTCTATTATTTCTGAAGATGCCCCTGATCTTCCTACAAAATTCCAAATGTATCCCTACATGTGAAATGACTATTTTGCCCTTGGTTATTTGAAAATTTGCACATAGTTCCCCATGTTTCTAGCCATGGCCACATGGCCATCATTGAATTCCAACAACATTTTGACAAATTCAACCGGACAATTTAAATCAATAACAAATCAAACCAAGTCTCAATCAAGCTCAAATACATCAACGAAAGTTCAATCCATCACACATATCATAAAATCAACCAAACATTTGTTTCAATCATTTATTTTAAACATCAAACATCAAAACATATAAAATGCCCGATGTATGGGTAACTACTATTTTACCCTTATACTTTTCTATTATTTTCGAAAGTGCCCCTGATCTTCCTATAAAATTCCCAATGTATCCTTACGTGTTAAATGACTATTTTGCCCTTGGTTATTTGAAATTTTCCACATAGTACCCCTTGTTTCTAGCCATGGCCGAATGGCACTCATTCTATTCCAACAACATTTCAACAAACTCAACCCAACAATTTCAATCAATAACAAATCAAACCAAGTCTCAATCAAGCTCAGATACATCAACCAAAGTTCAATCCGTCACACATATCATAAAATCAACCAAACATTTGTCTCAATCATTTATTTTAAGCTTCAAACATCAAAACATATAAAATGCTCGATGTATGGGTAATTTACCCTTATACTTTTCTATTATTTCCGAAAATGCCCCTGATCTTCCAAAAAAATTTCCGATGTATCCCTACATGTGAAATGACTATTTTGCCCTTGGTTATTTGAAATTTTCCACACAGTACCCCTTGTTTCTAGCCATGGCCGAATGGCCCTCATTCAATTCCAACAACATTTCAACAAATTCAACCGGACAATTTCAATCAGTAACAAATCAATTCAAGTCTCAATCAAGCTCAAATACATCAACCAAAGTTCGATCCGTAACACATATCATAAAATCAACCAAACATTAGTTTCAATCATTTGTTTTAAGCTTCAAACATCAAAACATATAAAATGCTCGATGTATGGGTAATTTACCCTTATACTTTTCTATTATTTACGAAAATGCCCCTGATCTTCCTATAAAATTCCGAATGTATCCCTACATGTGAAATGACTATTTTGCCCTTGGTTATTTGAAAATTTCCACATAGTACCCCTTGTTTCTAGCCATGGCCGAATGACCCTCATTCAATTCCAACAACATTTTAACAATTTCAACCGGACAATTTCAATCAATAACAAATCAATTCAAGTCTCAATCAAGCTCAAATACGTCAACCAAATTTCAATCCATCACACATATCATAAAATCAACCAAACATTTGTTTCAATCATTTACTTTAAGCTTCAATCATCAAAACATATATAATGCCCGATGTATGGGTAATTACTATTTTACCCTTATACTTTTCTATTATTTCTGAAGATGCCCCTGATCTTCCTATAAAATTCCCAATGTATCCCTACATGTGAAATGACTATTTTGCCCTTGGTTATTTGAAAATTTCCACATAGTTCCCCTTGTTTCTAGCCATGGCCGCATGGCCATCATTGAATTCCAACAACATTTCGACAAATTCAACCGGACAATTTCAATCAATAACAAATCAAACCAAGTCTCAATCAAGCTCAAATACATCAACCAAAGTTCAATCAGTCACACATATCGTAAAATCAACCAAACATTTGTTTCAATCATTTATTTTAAGCTTCAAACATCAATACATATAAAATGCCCGATGTATGAGTAATTACTATTTTACCCTTATACTTTTCTATTATTTACGAAAATGCCCCTGATCTTCCTATAAAATTCCTAATGTATCCCTCCATGTGAAATGACTATTTTGCCCTTGGTTATTTGAAAATTTCCACATAGTACCCCTTGTTTCTAGCCATGGCCGAATGGCCCTCATTCAATTCGAAGAACATTTCAACAAATTCAACCCAACAATTTCAATCAATAACAAATCAAACCAAGTCTCAATCAAGCTCAAATACATCAACCAAAGTTCAATCCATCACACATATCATAAAATCAACCAAACATTTGTTTCAATCATTTATTTTAAACATCAAGCATCAAAACATATAAAATGCCCGATGTATGGGTAACTACTATTTTACCCTTATACTTTTCTATTATTTTCGAAACTGCCCCTGATCTTCCTATAAAATTCCCAATGTATTCTTACGTGTTAAATGACTATTTTGCCCTTGGTTATTTGAAATTTTCCACATAGTACCCCTTGTTTCTAGCTATGGCCGAATGGCCCTCATTCAATTCCAACAACATTTCAACAAATTCAACCCAACAATTTCAATCAATAACAAATCAAACCAAGTCTCAATCAAGCTCAAATACATCAACCAAAGTTCAATCCGTCACACATATCATAAAATCAACCAAACATTTGTTTCAATCATTTATTTTAAGCTTCAAACATCAAAACATATAAAATGCTCGATGTATGGGTAATTTACCCTTATACTTTTCTATTATTTCTGAAAATGCCCCTGATCTTCCAAAAAAATTTCCAATGTATCCCTACATGTGAAATGACTATTTTGCCCTTGGTTATTTGAAATTTTCCACACAGTACCCCTTGTTTCTAGCCATGGCCGAATGGCCCTCATTCAATTCCAACAACATTTCAACAAATTCAACCGGACAATTTCAATCAGTAACAAATCAATTCAAGTCTCAATCAAGCTCAAATACATCAACCAAAGTTCAATCCGTCACACATATCATAAAATCAACCAAACATTTGTTTCAACCATTTATTTTAAGGTTCAAACATCAATAAATATAAAATACCCGATGTATGGGTAATTACTATTTTACCCTTATACTTTTCTATTATTTTCGAAGATGCCCCTGATCTTCCTATAAAATTCCCAATGTATCCCTACATGTGAAATGACTATTTTGCCCATGGTTATTTGAAAATTTCAACATAATACCCCTTGTTTCTAGCCATGGCCGAATGACCCTCATTCAATTCCAACAACATTTCAACAAATTCAACCCAACAATTTCAATCAATAACAAATCAAACCAAGTCTCAATCAAGCTCAAATACATCAACCAAAGTTCAATCCGTCACACATATTTTCAAATCAACCAAACATTTGTCTCAATCATTTATTTTAAGCTTCAAACATCAAAACATATAAAATGCCCGATGTATGGGTAATTTACCCTTATACTTTTCTATTATTTCCGAAAATGCCCCTGATCTTCCTATAAAATTTCCAATGTATCCCTACATGTGAAATGACTATTTTTCCCTTGGTTATTTGAAAATTTCCACATAGTACCCCTTGTTTCTAGCCATGGCCGAATGGCCCTCATTCAATTCCAACAACATTTCAACAAATTCAACCCAACAACTTCAATCAATAACAAATCAAACCAAGTCTCAATCAAACTCAAATACATCAACCAAAGTTCAATCCATCACACATATCATAAAATCAACCATCAACCAAACATTTTTCTCAATCTTTTATTTTAAGCTTCAAATATCAAAACATATAAAATGCCCGATGTATGGGTAATTAGTATTTGACCCTTATACTTTTCTATTATTTAGGAAAATGCCCTTGATCTTTCTATAAAATTCCTAATGTATCCCTCCATGTGAAATGACTATTTTGCCCTTGGTTATTTGAAAATTTCCACATGGTACCCCTTGTTTCTAGCCATGGCCGAATGGCCCTCGTTGAATTCCAACAACATTTCAACAAATTCAACCGAACAATTTCAATCAATAACAAATCAAACCTAGTCTCAATCAAGCTCAAATACATCAACCAAAGTTCAATCCGTCACACATATCATAAAATCAACCAAACATTTGTTTTAATCATTTACTTTATGCTTCAAACATCAATAGATATAAAATGCCCGATGTATGGGTAATTACTATTTTACCCTTATACTTGTCTATTATTTCCGAAAATGCCCCTGACCATTCTATAAATTCCCAATGTATCCCTTCATGTGAAATGACTATTTTGCCCTTGGTTATTTGAAAATTTCCACATAGTAGCCCTTGTTTCTAGCCATGGCCAAATGGCCCTCATTCAATTCCCACAACATTTCAACAAATTCAACCCAACAATTTCAATCAACAACAAATCAAACCAAGTCTCAATCATGCTCAAATACATCAACCAAAGTTCAATCCATCACACATATCATAAAATCAACCAAACATTTGTTTCAATCATTTATTTTAAGCTTCAAACATCAATACATATAAAATGCCCGATGTATGGGTAATTACTATTTTACCCTTATACTTTTCTATTATTTTCGAAAAGGCCCCTGATCTTCCTATAAAATTCCCAATGTATCCCTACATGTGAAATGACTATTTTGCCCTTGGTTATTTGAAAATTTCCACATAGTGCCCCTTGTTTCTAGCCATGGCCGAATGACCCTCATTCAATTCCAACAACATTTCAACAAATTCAACCCAACAATTTCAATCAATAACCAATCAAACCAAGTCTCAATCAAGCTCAAATACATCAACCAAAGTTCAATCCGTCACACATATCATAAAATCAACCAAACATTTGTTTCAATCATTTATTTTAAGCTTCAAACATCAAAACATATAAAATGCTCGATGTATGGGTAATTTACCCTTATACTTTTCTATTATTTCCAAAAATGCCCCTGATCTTCCTATAAAATTTCCAATGTATCCCTCCATGTGAAATGACTATTTTGCCCTTGGTTATTTGAAAATTTCCACATAGTACCCCTTGTTTCTAGCCATGGCCGAATGGCCCTCATTCAATTCCAACAACATTTCAACAAATTCAACCGGACAATTTCAATCAATAACAAATCAATTCAAGTCTCAATCAAGCTCAAATACATCAACCAAAGTTCAATCCGTCACACATATCATAAAATCAACCAAACATTTGTTTCAACCATTTATTTTAAGGTTCAAACATCAATAAATATAAAATACCCGATGTGTGGGTAATTACTATTTTACCCTTATACTTTTCTATTATTTTTGAAGATGCCCCTGATCTTCCTATAAAATTCCCAATGTATCCCTACATGTGAAATGACTATTTTGCCCATGGTTATTTGAAAATTTCCACATAATACCCCTTGTTTCTAGCCATGGCCGAATGACCCTCATTCAATTCCAACAACATTTCAACAAATTTAACCCAACAACTTCAATCAATAACAAATCAAACCAAGTCTCAATCAAACTCAAATATATCAACCAAAGTTCAATCCATCACACATATCATAAAATCAACCATCAACCAAACATTTTTCTCAATCATTTATTTTAAGCTTCAAATACCAAAACATATAAAATGCCCGATGTATGGGTAATTAGTATTTGACCCTTATACTTTTCTATTATTTACGAAAATGCCCCTGATCTTCCTATAAAATTCCTAATGTATCCCTCCATGTGAAATGACTATTTTGCCCTTGGTTATTTGAAAATTTCCACATAGTACCCCTTGTTTCTAGCCATGGCCGAATGGCCCTCGTTGAATTCCAACAACATTTCAACAAATTCAACCCAACAATTTCAATCAATAACAAATCAAACCAAGTCTCAATCAAGCTCAAATACATCAACGAAAGTTCAATCCATCACACATATCATAAAATCAACCAACCATTTGTTTCAATCATTTATTTTAAACATCAAACATCAAAACATATAAAATTCCCGATGTATGGGTAACTACTATTTTACCCTTATACTTTTCTATTATTTCCGAAAGTGCCCCTGATCTTCCTATAAAATTCCCAATGTATCCTTACATGTTAAATGACTATTTTACCCTTGGTTATTTGAAATTTTCCACATAGTACCCCTTGTTTCTGGCCATGGCCGAATGGCCCTCATTCAATTCCAACAACATTTCAACAAATTCAACCCAACAATTTCAATCAATAACAAATCAAACGAAGTCTCAATCAAGCTCAAATACATCAACCAAAGTTCAATCCGTCACACATATCATAAAATCAACCAAACATTTGTTTCAATCATTTATTTTAAGCTTCAAACATCAAAACGTATAAAATGCTCGATGTATGGGTAATTTACCCTTATACTTTTCTATTATTTCCGAAAATGCCCCTGATCTTCCTATAAAATTTCCAATGTATCCCTACATGGAAATGACTATTTTGCCCTTGGTTATTTGAAAATTTCCACATAGTACCCCTTGTTTCTAGCCATGGCCGAATGGCCCTCATTCAATTCCAACAACATTTCAACAAATTCAACCGGACAATTTCAATCAATAACAAATCAATTCAAGTCTCAATCAAGCTCAAATACATCAACCAAAGTTCAATCCGTCACACATATCCTAAAATCAACCAAACATTTGTTTCAACCATTTATTTTAAGGTTCAAACATCAATACATATAAAATACCCGATGTATGGGTAATTACTATTTTACCCTTATACTTTTCTATTATTTTCGAAGATTCCCCCGATCTTCCTATAAAATTCCCAGTGTATCCCTCCAAGTGAAATGACTGTTTTGCCCTTGGTTATTTGAAAATTTCCACATAGTAACCCATCTTTCTAGCCATGGCCGAATGGCCCTCATTCAATTCCAACAACATTTCAACAAATTCAACCCAACAATTTCAATTAACAAAAAATCAAACCAAGTCTCAATCAAGCTCAAATACATCAACCAAAGTTCAATCCATCACACATATCATAAAATCAAACAAACATTTGTTACAATCATTTATGTTAACCTTCAAAATCAAAACATATAAAATTCCCGATGTATGGGTAATTACTATTTTACCCTTATTCTTTTCTATTATTTTTGAAAATGCCCTTGATCTTCCTATAACATTCCCAATGTATCCCTACATGTGAAATGACTATTTTGCCCTTGGTTATTTGAAATTTTCCACATAGTACCCCTTCTTTCTAGCCATGGCCGAATGACCCTCATTCAATTCCAACAATATTTCAACAAATTCAACCCAACAATTTCAATCAATAACAAATCAAACCAAGTCTCAATCAAGCTCAAATACATCAACAAAAGTTCAATCCGTCACACGTATCATAAAATCAACCAAACATTTGTTTCAATCATTTATGTTAACCTTCAAAATCAAAACATATCAAATTCCCGATGTTTGGGTAATTACTATTTTACCATTATTCTTTTCTATTATTTTTGAAAATGCCCTGATCTTCCTATAACATTCCCAATGTATCCCTACATGTGAAATGACTGTTTTGCCCTTGGTTATTTGAAAATTTCCACATAGTACCCCTTCTTTCTAGCCATGGCCGAATGACCCTCATTCAATTCCAACAATATTTCAACAAATTCAACCCAACAATTTCAATCAATAACAAATCCAACCAAGTCTCAATCAAGCTCAAATACATCAACAAAAGTTCAATCCGTCACACGTATCATAAAATCAAACAAACATTTATTTCAATCATTTATGTTAAGCTTCAAACATCAATACATATAAAATACCCGATGTATGGGTAATTACTATTTTACCCTTATACTTTTCTATTATTTTCGAAGATGCCCCCGATCTTCCTATAAAATTCCCAATGTATCCCTACATGTGAAATGACTATTTTGTCCATGGTTATTAGAAAATTTCCACATAATACCCCTTGTTTCTAGCCATGGCCGAATGGCACTCATTCAATTCCAACAACATTTCAACAAATTCAACCCAACAATTTCAATTAACAAAAAATCAAACCAAGTCTCAATGAAGCTCAAATACATCAACCAAAGTTCAATCCATCACACATATCATAAAACCAACCAAACACTTGTTTCAATCATTTATGTTAAGCTTCAAACAGCAAAACATATAAAATGCCCGATGTATGGGTAATTACTATTTTACCGTTATTCTTATCTATTATTTTCGAAAATGCCCCTGATCTTCCTATAAAATTCCCAATGTATCCCTACATGTGAAATGACTATTTTGCCCTTGGTTATTTGAAAATTTCCACATAGTAACCCGTCTTTCTAGCCATGGCCGAATGGCCCTCATTCAATTCCAACAACATTTCAACAAATTCAACCCAACAATTTCAATCGACAACAAATCAAACCAAGTCTCAATCAAGCTCAAATACATCAACCAAAGTTCAATCCATCACCCATATCATAAAATCAAACAAACATTTGTTTCAATCATGTATGTTAACCTTCAAAACCAAAACATATAAAATGCCCGATGTATGGGTAATTACTATTTTACCCTTATTCTTTTCTATTATTTTCGAAAATGCCCCTGATCTTCCTATAACATTCCCAATGTATCCCTACATGTGAAATGACTATTTTGCCCTTGGTTATTTGAAAATTTTCCACACAGTACCCCTTATTTCTAGCCATGGCCGAATGACCCTCATTCAATTCCAACAACATTTCAACAAATTCAACCCAACAATTTCAATCAATAACAAATCAAACCAAGTCTCAATCAAGCTCAAATACATCAACCAAAGTCCAATCCATCACACATATCATAAAATCAACCAAACATTTGTTTCAATCATTTATTTTAAACTTCAAACATCAAAACATATAAAATGCCCGATGTATGGGTAATTACTATTTTACCCTTATACTTTTCAATTATTTCCGAAAGTGCCCCTAATCTTCCTATAAAATTCCCAATGTATCCCTACATGTTAAATGACTATTTTGCCCTTGGTTATTTGAAATTTTCCACATAGTACCCCTTGTTTCTAGCCATGGCCGAATGGCCCTCATTCAATTCCAACAACATTTCAACAAATTCAACCCAACAATTTTAATCAATAACAAATCAAACCAAGTCTCAATCAAGCTCAAATACATCAACCAAAGTTCAATCCGTCACACATATCATAAAATCAACCAAACATTTGTTTCAATCATTTATTTTAAGCTTCAAACATCAAAACATATAAAATGCTCGATGTATGGGTAATTTACCCTTATACTTTTCTATTATTTCCGAGAATGCCCCTGATCTTCCTATAAAATTTCCAATGTATCCCTACTTGTGAAATGACTATTTTGCCCTTGGTTATTTGAAAATTTCCACATAGTACCCCTTGTTTCTAGCCATGGCCGAATGGCCCTCATTCAATTCCAACAACATTTCAACAAATTCAACCCAACAATTTCAATCAATAATAAATCAATTCAAGTCTCAATCAAGCTCAAATACATCAACCAAAGCTAAATCCGTCACACATATCATAAAATCAACCAAACATTCGTTTCAACCATTTATTTTAAGGTTCAAACATCAATACATATAAAATACCCGATGTATGAGTAATTACTATTTTACCCTTATACTTTTCTATTATTTTCGAAGATGCCCCCGATCTTCCTATAAAATTCCCAGTGTATCCCTACATGTGAAATGACTATTTTACCCATGGTTATTTCAAAATTTCCACATAATACCCCTTGTTTCTAGCCATGGCCGAATGGCCCTCATTCAATTCCAACAACATTTCAACAAATTCAACCCAACAACTTCAATCAATAACAAATCAAACCAAGTCTCAATCAAGCTCAAATACATCAACCAATGTTCAATCCATCACACATATCATAAAATCAACCAAACATTTTTTTGAATCATTTATTTTAAGCTTCAAATATCAAAACATATAAAATGCCCGATGTGTGGGTATTTACTATTTTACCCTTATACTTTTCTATTATTTACGAAAATTCCCCTGATCTTCCTATAAAATTCCCAATGTATCCCTACATGTGAAATGACTATTTTGCCCTCGGTTATTTGAAAATTTATACATAGTACCCGTTGTTTCTAGCCATGGCCGAATGGCCGTCTTTCAATTCCAACAACATTTCAACAAATTCAACCCAACAATTTCAATCAATAACAATTCAAACCAAGTCTTAATCAAGCTCAAATACATCAACGAAAGTTCAATCCATCACACATATCATAAAATCAACCAAACATTTGTTTCAATCATTTATTTTAAACTTCAAACATCAAAACATATAAAATGCCCGATGTATGGGTAATCACTATTTTACACTTGTACTTTTCTATTATTTCCGAAAGTGCCCCTGATCATCCTATAAAATTCCCAATGTATCCCTACATGTGAAATGAGTGTTTTGCCCTTGGTTATTTGAAAATTTCCACATGGTACCCCTTGTTTCTAGCCATGGCCGAATGACCCTCATTCAATTCCAACAACATTTCAACAAATTCAACCCAACAATTCCAATCAATAACAAATCAAATCAAGTTTCAATTAAGCTCAAGTACATCAACCAAAGTTCAATCCATCTCAAATATCATAAAATCAACCAATCATTTGTTTCAATCATTTATTTTAAGCTTCAAACATCAAAACATATAAAATGCCCGATGTATGGGTAATTACTATTTTACCCTTGTACTTTTCTATTATTACCGAAAATGCCCATGATCTTCCTATAAAATTCCCAACGTATCCTTACATGTGAAATGACTGTTTTGCCCATGGTTATTTGAAAATTTCCACATGGTACCCCTTGTTTCCAGCCATGGCCGAATGGCCCTCATTGAATTCCAACAACATTTCAAGAAATTCAACCCAACAATTCCAATCAATAACAAATCAAACCAAGTCTCAATCAAGCTCAAATACATCAACCAAAGTTCACTCCATCACACATATCATAAAATCAGCCAAACATTTGTTTCAATCATTTATATTAAGCTTCAAACATCAAAACATATAAAATGCCCGATGTATGGGTAATTACCATTTTACCCTTATACTTTTCTATTATTTTCGAAAATGCCCTTAATCTTCCTATAAAATTTCGAATGTATCCCTACATGTGAAATGACTGTTTTGCCCTTGGATATTTGAAAATTTCCAGACAGTACCCCTTGTTTCTCGCCATGGCCGAATGGCCCTCATTCAATTCCAACAACATTTCAATAAATTCAACCCAACAATTCCAATCAATAACAAATCAAGCCAAGTTTCAATTAAGCTCAAGTACATCAACCAAAGTTCAATCCATCTCAAATATCATAAAATCAACCAATCATTTGTTTCAATCATTTATTTTAAGCTTCAAACATCAAAACATATAAAATGCCCGATGTATGGGTAATTACTATTTTACCCTTATACTTTTCTATTATTACCGAAAATGCCCATGATCTTCCTATAAAATTCCCAACGTATCCCTACATGTGAAATGACTGTTTTGCCCATGGTTATTTGAAAATTTCCACATGGTACCCCTTGTTTCCAGCCATGGCCGAATGGCCCTCATTGAATTCCAACAACATTTCAACAAATTGAACCCAACAATTCCAATCAATAACAAATCAAACCACGTCTCAATCAAACTCTAATACATCAACCAAAGTTCAATCCATCACAAATATCATAAAATCAACCAAATTTTTGCTTCAACAATTTATTTTAAGCTTCAAACATCAAAACACATAAAATGCCCGATGTATGGGTAATTACTATTTTACCCTTATACTTTTCTATTATTTTTCAAAAAGGCCCTTGATCTTCCTATAAAATTCCCAATGTATCCCTACATGTGAAATGACTGTTTTGCCCTTGGTTATTTGAAAATTTCCACATTGTACCCCTTGTTTCTAGCCATGGCCGAATAGCCCTCATTCAATTCCAACAACATTTCAACAAATTCAACCCAACAATTCCAATCAATAACAAATCAAACCAAGTTTCAGTTAAGCTCAAATACATCAACCAAAGTTCAATCCATCAGACATATCATAAAATCAACCAAACATTTGTTTCAATCATTTATTTTAAGCTTCAAACATCAAAACAAATAAAATGCCCGATGTATGGGTAATTACTATTTTACCCTTATACTTTTCTATTATTTCCGAAAATGCCCTTGATCTTCCTATAAAATTCCCAACGTATCCCTACACGTGAAATGACTGTTTTGCCCTTGGTTATTTGAAAATTTCCACAATGTACCCCTTGTTTCCAGCCATGGCCGAAAGGCCCTCATTGAATTCCAACAACATTTCAACAAATTCAACCCAACAATTCCAATCAATAACAAATCAAACCACGTCTCAATCAAGCACAAATACATCAACCAAAGTTCAATCCATCACACATATCATAAAATCAACCAAATTTTTGTTTCAAAAATTTATTTTAAGGTTCAAACATCAAAACATATAAAATGTCCGATGTATGGGTAATTACTATTTTACCCTTATATTTTTCTATTATTTTTCGAAAAGGCCCTTGATCTTCCTATAAAATTCCCAATCTATCCCTACATGTGAAATGACTATTTTGCCCTTGGTTATTTGAAAATTTCCACATGGTTGCCCTGTAACCCCCCTTCTAATTAATTAATTTACATCTAATATTCATACAAAAAATTCTAAATATAATAAATACAATCCATTAAAGTTCAAGATGTATCATTATAATTTACATTATTAAAATTTACAGAAATACTACTACAAAATTTATCCTAATTGATACAAATATTATATATATAACCAAAAGTACCCAGTCCTATAGCTCTGGAAAATAATTGCATCTTTAACTTCTACTTAATCTTCAAAGTACCTGCTGTCACACTCCACTAGAATCTGGAGACAAAATTACCGGATCAGGCATTTAATTTCTCATACAATAAAACAATTTCAAACAAATACATATCATAACAAATTAATTAGTTACACACATAATTAAATGCAGTATGATTTATGCAAATGTAGTTTTTGACTCAAATTCATTTTTGACCCTGCTCCATGGAGACTTCCCCTTTGAGTGTTTAGTAAGTAACTGGCCTACCATTACCTCATGTAATTCAGCTATCAGCCCCTACTAAACGCAAATAAACTAGACAGAATTAGGAGGTCAGGATACCTGGAAGGCCACCACGACAGTATCTGCACTCCAGATTACGGTCCTCTGTGGAATTGCCAATATCCTTCACCCCACAGGTTATATAATCACAGACTATACAACCCTGCTTAACTTATTCTGCTCACCCAAATATTCATTTCTCATCTGTCAAATCATTTCTCATCTATCAATTCATTTCTCATCTGTCAAATCATTTCTCATCTGTCAAATCATTTCTCATGACTACCTTTGTCCCGGATAGTCAATATAATTCTTCCTCATTTGAAACATTTATAATTCCCCCAAAAAGACTTATGAAAATGAATTATGTTAATGATCACAATTAAATAAATAATTTCTACACATTAATACACAAGAATACAAAATTAAACAATTTTACCTTATAACATTAATATTTTAGTAAATTATCAATTAAATCACTATTAGGTAAAATTTCTAAAATACCCTTAATCTTTTCTAAAATTCCATCTATGTCCTAGATTTTTGAAATGACCACATTACCATTGCTCTTTTTCAAAAATTCCAAGTGTATCCCTAAACTTTCTAGTAATTCCAAAAATGTCCTCAATCTTTTCCAAAATACCCAATGTGTCCCTACATGTAAAATGACCATTTTGCCCTTGGTTTTACAAAAATTTCCACATAGTATCCCTTGTATTTTGAGCTTGGCCGAATGGTATACATACCATTTCCAACATGTTTTCCAAAGCAACAAACTCCAATTCCAACCAAAATTCAACCAAATTTCAATTCAATTAAAAATCAAGCAACTCAAATTTCAACCATCACAACACATTAAAAATTCAATCACACATCATTCCAATCCATGAATTACAATCACAAGCATCAAAAACACAAAACCCCTAAATCAATTTCAAGTTTTCATGATTCTAGGTCACAAATTGAATCTAACCCTACAACATGTTTTCTTCTAATTCCAAGGGTTCTAATTGAAATTAAATGCCTAGATCCTTACCTTAAACTCTTTAATTGAAGAAAAATCTTTGAATTCCTTTCTCCCTCACTCCTTGGTCTTGTAGGAATTTTTGAGATTTCTTCCAATTCTTTCTCTACTAGCCGAATTAGCTTAGGGTTTTGGAAGTTTGGATGGTTGGGTTTCTTAATTTGAGATGAGATGATGAAGTTAAGATGAAATGAAAAATGGAACTGCAGCTGCTGCAGAAGAGAACTCACGGTTTTGTTTTGGAAACAATGTTAGCTTTTGTGACTTTTTCCTTTTTCTTAAGTTATTTGCTTCATTAAACCAAGAATTAACCAAATTGCACTTTGCCTTCAAGTCCAGCTGACCCTTGCACGTCCAGCAGCCTTCATTGGCCAAGGAAAATAAGTCACCAAAGGCACTTGGACAGCCAAAGAGTTCCAAGTCTCTTGCCTACCTCAAAAGTCAACATTTCAAGAACTTTGTAGAAAATTCTAGAAGGTAATTAGGGCTGCTGATTATCTTACAATGTGATTAGAATTTGAAGAAAATAACATCACCATTGTATTCCTCACTATCAAAAACCTTGGGGTAGTGTCTTACTTATCTCTTAATCCAAGCCTAATTAGCTTAATTTAGTGACCTTAGAAAAACCTAAGTTGTCACTTTTTGATTGGTTAAGGTTCTAAATTAAAATTTTCTTGGTTAAACATTTTTAATAATTATTCTAAGTATATTACAATTATTAGATAATTCTATAGATATCCTACGAATTTTCTCTAAATTTTCTGTCTTAGAATTTTACCGTAATAATTTCTCAAAGTTCTAACTTTCAGAAAATCCTAACAATTCTGAATAAGCATTTTAATTCTTTATCTGTATATATTTTTAATCTATATTCTATTACCTTTCTTTTAAGTTATAAATGAGTTCAAAATTCTATACTTGAAAATTTATCCTGGACAGCTGTCTGACACAGCAGTCCAGTCAACACTCAATTTCGGCAAAAACAAAGACATTTGGAAATTCAGAAAATTCTTCTGAGTAGAACTGTATTAATTTCATTAAGAAAATATGTGCATAAAGTTTCTATAAATTACAGTACATAAGTGTTCATAATATACATATATAAATGCGTACAAATAGTAAAATGAGGATGTTACATCCCCTTATTTCTAGCCATGGCCGAATGGCCCTCATTCAATTCCAACAACATTTCAACAAATTCAACCCAACAATTCCAATCAATAACAACTCAAACCAAGTCTCAATCAAGCTCAAATACATCAACCAAAGTTCAATCCATCACACATATTATAAAATCAACCAAACATTTGTTTCAATCATATATTTTAAACTTCAAACATCAAAACATATAAAATGCCCGATGTATGGGTAATTACTATTTTACCCTTATACTTTTCTATTATTTCTGAAAATGCCCTTGATCTTCCTATAAAATTCCCAACGTATCCCTACATGTGAAATGACTGTTTTGCCCTTGGTTATTTGAAAATTTCCACATGGTACCCCTTGTTTCCAGCCATGGCCGAATGGCCCTCATTGAATTCCAACAACATTTCAACAAATTCAACCCAACAATTCCAATCAATAACAAATTAAACCACGTCTCAATCAAGCACAAATACATCAACCAAAGTTCAATCCATCACACATATCATAAAATCAACCAAATTTTTGTTGCAATAATTTATTTTAAGCTTCAAACATCCAAACATATATAATGCACGATGTATGGGTAATTACTATTTTACCCTTATACTTTTCGAATATTTCCGAAAATGCCCTTGATCTTCCTATAAAATTCCCAATGTATCCCTACATGTGAAATGACTGTTTTGCCCTTGGTTACTTAAAAATTTCCACATGGTACCCCTTGTTTCTAGCCATGGCCGAATGGCCCTCATTCAATTCCAACAACATTTCAACAAATTCAACCCAACAATTCCAATCAATAACAAATCAATCCAAGTCTCAATCAAGCTCAAATACATCAACCAAAGTTCAATCCATCACACATATCATAAAATCAACAAAACATTTGTTTCAATCATTTATTTTAAGCTTCAAACATCAAAACTTATAAAATGCCTGATGTGTGGGTAATTACAATTTTACCCTTATACTTTTCTATTATTTCGGAAAATGCCCTTGATTTTCCTATAAAATTCCCAACGTATCCCTACATGTGAAATGACTGTTTTGCCCTTGGTTATTTGAAAATTTCCGCAATGTACCCCTTGTTTCCAGCCATGGCCGAAAGGCCCTCATTGAATTCCAACAACATTTCAACAAATTGAACCCAACAATTCAAATCAATAACAAATCAAACCACGTCTCAATCAAGCACAAATACATCAACCAAAGTTCAATCCATCACACATATCATAAAATCAAAGAAAATTTTTCTTTCAAAAATTTATTTTAAGCTTCAAACATCAAAACATATAAAATGTCCGATGCATGGGTAATTACTATTTTACCTTTATATTTTTCTATTATTTTTCGAAAAGGCCCTTGATCTTCCTATAAAATTCCCAATGTATCCCTACATGTGAAATGACTGTTTTGCCCTTGGTTATTTGAAAATTTCCACATGGTACCCCTTGTTTCTAGCCATGGCCGAATGGCCCTCATTCAATTCCAACAACATTTCAACAAATTCAACCCAACAATTCCATTCAATAGCAAATCAAACCATGTTTCAATTAAGCTCAAATACATCAACCAAAGTTCAATCCATAACACATACCATAAAATCAACCAAACATTTGTTTCAATCATTTATTTTAAACTTCAAACATTAAAACATATAAAATGCCCGATGTGTGGGTAATTACTATTTTACCCTTATACTTTTCTATTATTTCCGAAAATGCCCTTGATCTTCCTATAAAATTCCCAACGTATCCCTACATGTGAAATGACTGTTTTGCCCTTGGTTATTTGAAAATTTCCACATGGTACCCCTTGTTTCTAGCTATGGCCGAATGGCCGTCATTAAATTCCAACAACATTTCAACAAATTCAACCCAACAATTCCAATCAATAACAAATCAAACCAAGTTTCAGTTAAGCTCAAATACATCAACCAAAGTTCAATCCATCAGACATATCATAAAATCAACCAAACATTTGTTTCAATCATTTATTTTAAGCTTC
The DNA here is from genome assembly GCA_026413185.1 of Pueraria montana var. lobata. Lineage (NCBI taxonomy): Eukaryota > Viridiplantae > Streptophyta > Magnoliopsida > Fabales > Fabaceae > Pueraria > Pueraria montana. Next base: position 66,043,254 of record CM048646.1, on the reverse strand, counting down.
AAACATCAAAACAAATAAAATGCCCGATGTATGGGTAATTACTATTTTACCCTTATACTTTTCTATTATTTTCGAAAATGCCCTTGATCTTCCTATAAAACTCGCAACGTATCCCTACACGTGAAATGACTGTTTTGCCCTTGGTTATTTGAAAATTTCCATATGGTACCCCTTGTTTCCAGCCATGGCCGAATGGCCCTCATTGAATTCCAACAACATTTCAACAAATTCAACCCAACAATTCCAATCAATAACAAATCAAACCACGTCTCAATCAAGCTCAAATACATCAACCAAAGTTCAATCCATCACACATATCATAAAATCAACCAAACATTTGTTTCAATCGTTTATTTTAAGCTTCAAACAACAAAACATATAAAATGCCCGATGTATGGGTAATTACTATTTTACCCTTATACTTTTCTTTTATTTTTTGAAAACGCCCTTGATCTTCCTATAAAATTCCCCATGTATCCCTATATATGAAATTACTGTTTTGCCCTTGGTTATTTGAAAATTTCCACATGGTACCCCTTGTTTCCAGCCATGGCCGAATGGCCCTCATTCAATTCAAACAACATTTCAACAAATTATTCAACCCAACAATTCCAATCGATAACAAATCAAACCAAGTCTCAATCAAGCTCAAATACATCAACCAAAGCTCAATCCATGACACATATCATAAAATCAACCAAACATTTGTTTCATACATTTATTTTAAGCTTCAAACATCAAAACATATAAAATGCTCGATGTATGGGTAATTACCATTTTACCCTTATACTATTCGATTATTTCCGAAAATACCCTTGATCTACCTATAAAATTTTGAATGTATCCCTACATGTGAAATGAATGTTTTGCCCTTGGATATTTGAAAATTTCCACACAGTACCCCTTGTTTCTAGCCATGGCCGAATGACCCTCATTCAATTCCAACAACATTTCAACAAATTCAACCCAACAATTCCAATCAATAACAAATCAAACCAAGTTTCAATTAAGCTCAAATACATCAACCAAAGTTCAATCCATCACACATATCATAAAATCAACCAAACATTTGTTTCAATCATTTATTTTAAGCTTCAAACATCAAAACATATAAAATGCCCGATGTATGGGTAATTACTATTTTACCCTTATACTTTTCTATTATTTCCGAAAATGCCCTTGATCTTCCTATAAAATTCCCAACGTATCCCTACATATGAAATGACGTTTTGCCCTTGGTTATTTGAAAATTTCCACATGGTACCCCTTGTTACCAGTCATGGACGAATGGCCCTCATTGAATTCCAACAACATTTCAACAAATTCAAGCCAACAATTCCAATCAATCACAAATTAAACCACGTCTCAATCAAGCACAAATACATCAACCAAAGTTCAATCTATCACACATATCATAAAATCAACCAAATTTTTGTTTCAATAATTTATTTTAAGCTTTAAACATCAAAACATATAAAATGCACGATGTATGGGTAATTACTATTTTACCATTATACTTTTCTAATATTTCTGAAAATGCCCTTGATCTTCCTATAAAATTCCCAATGTATCCCTATATTTGAAATGACTGTTTTGCCCTTGGTTATTTGAAAATTTCCACATGGTACCCCTTGTTTCTAGCCATGCCCGAATGGCCCTCATTCAATTCCAACAACATTTCAACAAATTCAACCCAACAATTCCAATCAATAACCAATCAAACCAGGTTTCAGTTAAGCTCAAATACATCAACCAAAGTTCAATCCATCACACATATCATAAAATCAACCAAACATTTGTTTCAATCATTTATTTTAAGCTTCAAACATCAAAACAAATAAAATGCCCGATGTATGGGTAATTACTATTTTACCCTTATACTTTTCTATTATTTCCGAAAATGCCCTTGATCTTCCTATAAAATTCCCAACGTATCCCTACACGTGAAATCACTGTTTTGCCCTTGGTTATATGAAAATTTCCACATAGTACCCCTTGTTTCCAGCCATGGCCGAATGGCCTTCATTCAATTCCAACAACATTTCAACAAATTCAAGCCAACAATTCCAATTAGTAACAAATCAAACCAAGTCTCAATCAAGCTCAAATACAACAACCAAAGTTCAATCCATCACACATATCATAAAATCAACCAAACATTTGTTTCAATAATTTATTTTAAGCTTCAAACATCAAAACATATAAAATGCCCGATGTATGCGTAATTACTATTTTACCCTTATACTCTTCTATTATTTTCGAAAATGCCCTTGATCTTCCTATAAAATTCCCAATGTATCCCTACATGAGAATGACTGATTTGCCCTTGGTTATTTGAAAATTTCTAGATGGTACCCCTTGTTTCTAGCCAAGGCCGAATGGCTCTCATTCAATTCCAACAACATTTCAACAAATTCAACCCAACAATTCCAATCAATAACAAATCAAACCAAGTCTCAATCAAGCTCAAATACATCAACCAATGTTCAATCCGTCACACATATCATAAAATCAACAAAATTTTTGTTTCAATAATTTATTTTAAGATTCAAACATCAAAACATATAAAATGCCCGATGTATGGGTAATTACTATTTTACCCTTATACTTTTCTATTATTTTTCGAAAAGGCCCTTAATCTTCCTATAAAATTCCCAATGTATCCCTACATGTGAAATGACTGTTTTGCCCATGGTTATTTGAAAATTTCCACATGGTACCCCTTGTTTCTAGCCATGCCCGAATGGCCCTCATTCAATTCGAACAACATTTCAACAAATTCAACCCAACAATTCCAATCAATAACAAATCAAACCAAGTCTCAATCAAGCTCAAATACATCAACCAAAGTTCAATCTATCACACATATCATAAAATCAACCAAACATTTGTTTCAATCATTTATTTTAAGCTTCAAACATCAAAACATATAAAATGCCCGATGTATGCGTAATTACTATTTTACCCTTATACTCTTCTACTATTTTCGAAAATGCCCTTGATCTTCCTATAAAATTCCCAATGTATCCCTACCCGAGAAATGACTGATTTGCCCTTGGTTATTTGAAAATTTCCAGATGGTACCCCTTGTTTCTAGCCAAGGCCGAATGGCTCTCATTCAATTCCAACAACATTTCAACAAATTCAACCCAACAATTCCAATCAATAACATATCAAACCTGTAACATCCTCATTTTATTAATTGTACGCATTTATATATGTATATTATTAACATTTATGCACTATATTTTATAGAAATCTTATGTACATATTCTCTTAATGAAATTAATACAGTTCTACTCAGAAGAATTTTCTGAATTTCCAAATGTCTTTATTTTTGCCGAAATTAATAGTTGACTGGACTGCTATGTCAAACAGCTGTCCAGGATAAATTTTCAAGTATAGAATTTTGAACTCATTTATAACTTAAAAGAAAGGTAATAGAATATAGATTAAAAATATATACAGATAAAGAATTAAAATGCTTATTCAGAATTGTTAGGATTTTCTGAAAGTTAGAACTTTGAGGAATTATTACGGTAAAATTCTAAGACAGAAAATTTAGAGAAAATTCATAGGATATCTATAGAATTATCTAATAATTGTAATATACTTAGAATAATTATTAAAAATGTTTAACCAAGAAAATTTTAATTTAGAACCTTAACCAATCAAAAAGTGACAACTTAGGCTTTTCTAAGATCACTAAATTAAGCTAATTAGGCTTGGATTAAGAGATAAGTAAGACACTACCCCAAGGTTTTTGATAGTGAGGAATCCATTGGTGATGTTATTTTCTTCAAATTCTAATCACATTGTAAAATAATTAGCAGCCCTAATTACCTTCTAGAATTTTCTACAAAGTGCTTGAAATGTTGACTTTTGGGGTAGGCAAGTGACTTGGAACTCCTTGGCTGTCCAAGTGGACTGGAAAGGCTTGGCAAGTGGACTTCCCTTGGTCCAATTGAGCTGCTGGACGTGCAGGCAGCAGCTGGACTTGAAGGCAAAGTCCAATTTGGTTAATAAAATTTTTTAGAAGCATTTAACTTAAGTAAAAGGAGAAAAAAATCACCAAAAACTCAAAAACAAAACCATGAGTCTCCAAACCCAGCAGCTGCAGTTTTCATTTCAATTTCATCTTAACTTCATCATCTCATTTCAAATTAAGAAACCCAACCATCCAAACTTCCAAAACCCTAAGCTAATTCGGCTAGTAGAGAAAGAATTGGAAGAAATCTCAAAAATTCCTACAAGACCAAGGAGTGAGGGAGAAAGGAATTCAAGGCTTTTTCTTCAATTAAAGAGTTTAAGGTAAGGATCTAGGCATTTAATTTCAATTAGAACCCTTGGAATTAGAAGAAAACATGTTGTAGGCTTAGATTAAAATTTTGACCTAGAATCATGAAAACTTGAAATTGATTTAGGGGTTTTGTGTTTTTGATGCTTGTGATTGTAATTCATGGATTGGAATGATGTTTGATTGAATTTTTGATGTGTTGTGATGGTTGAAATTTGGTTTGTTGAATTTTGATTGAATTTGTGATTTGATTGAATTTTGGTTGGAATTGGAGTTTGTTACTTTGGAAAATATGTTGAGAATGGTAGTGAGACCATTCGGCCAGCCCTAAATGCAAGGGATATTATGTGGAAATTTTTGTAAAATCAAGGGCAAAATGGTCATTTTACATGTAGGGACAAAATGGGAATTTTTGAAAAAGAGCAAGGGTAATTTGGTCATTTCAAAATTTAGGACATAGATGGAATTCTAGAAAAGATTAAGGGTATTTTAGTAACTTTACCTAATAGTGAATTTTTATAATTTTTATGTGATTGCTTAATATTAATTATTTGTTTATTAGCATCATTGCCATATTTCATAAGCTTGAGTTCTTAGAAAATACAAAGATTTCAAATGAGAAATGAGTATTTATGGGGGAATTGATTTCCAGGACTGTGTTGACTGACCGGACTACGGTAGTCATGTATTTGAAAAGATGATTGAGATTATGAACAGAGAACTGTGTTGACTGACCGGACTGCGGTAGTCATGTATTTGAAAATATGATTGAGATTATGAACAGAGAACTGTGTTGACTGACCGGACTATGGTAGTCATGTATTTGAAAAGATGATTGAGATTATGAACAGAGAATATGATAGTCCTGAGAAATGGGTGAGCAGAGTAAGTTAGACAGGACCGTATAGTCTGTGATTATATAGTCTGTGGGGTGAAGGATATTGGCAATTCCACAGAGGATCGTAATCTGGAGCGCAGATACTGTCGTGGTGGCCTTCCGGGTATCCTGACCTCCTAATTCTGTCTAGTTTATTCCCGTTTAGTAGGGGCTGATGGCTGAATTACATGAGGTAATGGTAGGCCAGTTACTTACTAAACACTTAAAGGGGAAGTCTCCATGGAGCAGGGTCAAAATGAATTTGAGTCAAAAAACTGCATTGCATAAATCATACTGCATTTAATTATGTGTGTAACTAATTAAATTGTTATGATATGTATTTGTTTGAAATTGTTTTAATTCTATGAGAAATTAAATGCCTGATCCGGTAATGCTGTCCCCAGATTTTAGGGGAGTGTGATTGCAGGTATTTGGAAGATTAATTAGAAGTTACAGATGCAGACATGGTCCAGAGCTATAGGATGGGGACTATTTTGGGTAGACAATAATGTTGTAGTAGTTAGAATTATTTTGTAGCAGTGTTTATATAAATTTTAATGATGTAAATTACAGAACATATTTTGGATTGTAATAGAACATATCAGAACTTTGAAATAAATATATAAAATAAATTAAATAGTTAAATTATGTTTTATATGAAAGGGGGGTTACATTAGTGGTATCAGAGCTCTGGTTATGCATCTCTAGGACTTGCGAGTAGTGGGTCTATTAGGTGTTTTGCTGTGTTACCCTGATTAGAATTTTTTGTTTGTTAAGAATATTATGGGAAAAAGAGTAGTAACTAGATCTGAAATTTTAAGACATGTAGAAATGAGAAGAGGAAGGCTAGTTATAAATCCTAGAGTTGAAACCAATAGTATAGCTAAGATGGCAGAAAGGAAGAAAGAAAATCTTGATAAAGTTGTGAGGGTGCACACTCAGGACTCAGTCGAGATGACTTTCTCTCCTAATGCTTAAAATTTTATTATTATTAGTATTGTTCAAGTTGGGTTATTTTCCATGTTACTTATATTGTGAATTTAAGACTTATAATCTTGAGTTAGTTGAGAAAGGAGATCTAAAGACCTGAGTTCGTAGATCAAGGTTGAGAATAGAGGTCCAAATATTTGAGTTTATAGGATAATAGTTGAGTTTGACAAAAGAAAGAAAACAAAGTTTTGAAGGTACCTTGATGTTTGGAATATGATGAGATGTTGAAAGTATGGTTATTGCCATATTGTTCTAATGGATGTTTTCATGTGTTTTGAAGGCTGAAACAGTGTATCGTAGTATAAATTTGTCACAGGATTGATATCTTAACTATTAGGACTTGAAATTTTGTGTTTTAGACATGAGTTAGAACCAAAATAGTGCATTTTTCTGGTGCAGTAAAATAGCCTACGGGTTTAACATTATTTAATTACATTACCATGGTGTAAGTGGTGATTAAGAGAGTAGAATAGGACCCAAATGCTAAGTTAGTAGCAGTTGTCCTAAGAATTTTTAAAGTTGAAAGAGTAAGTAATTGGAAGGCCTAAAGGCGTGTGTATTGATGTTGGAAATTAAGCCTAAGTAACAATTAAATTGGTAGTAGTGAATTGAAGTAATTTGAGGTATTTTGAAAGTCTTTCTAATAGTGATTTGTTGGAATTAGGGTTCTAAAGTACAGTTGTAAGTTGAGGATGTTAATCATGTTTAAAATCCTCACCTCTAAAATACGTTTGAATTGTGTGATAACTATCCGAGATAGACAATTTATTGTGAACTTGATTTGTTCGCCTTTGATTGACCTTGATGTGATATTAGGAATGGATTGGTTAGCAGCCAACTGTATTCTAATAGATTGTGCTTCTAAAACTTTAATTTTTCCTAAACTTGATGTTTCTAGACTTAAGCCTATCCAACCTAAGGAAATATCATTTAAAAGTGAAATTCAAAAATACAAGTTATCATCTCTTGGAACTAATGAAGATAAAATTAAAATAGACTCTGTGCTAGTTGTAAATGAATATCCTGAAATTTTTCCTGATGATGTTTCTAGTTTGCCTCCTGAAAGAGAAATAGAATTTAGTATAGATTTGATGCCTGGTACTAGACCAATTTCTATGCAACCATATAGAATGTCATTATTGAAATTAATTGAGTTAAAGAAACAATTGGAAGAATTATTAGAAAAACAGTTTGTAAGGCCTAGTGTGTCCCTATGGTGAGCCTCAGTATTATTAGTTAAAAAGAAAGATGGAGGATCTAGGTTATGTATAGATTATAGACAATTAAATAAAGTAACTATAAAGAATAAATATCCTTTACCTAGAATAGATGATTTAATGGACCAACTTAGAGGAGCAACAATTTTCTCTAAAATAGATTTAAGGTCTGGGTACCAACAAATTACAATAAAAAGGAGGATATACCCAAGACTGCTTTTAGGACTAGATATGGACATTATGAATATCAAGTGATGCCATTTGGAGTGACTAATGCCCCAGCAGTGTTGGATTATATGAATAGGGTGTTTGGACCATACTTAGATCATTTTGTAGTAGTATTTATAGATGATATATTAATATATTCTAAAAATAAAGAGGAACATGAAAATCATCTTAGAATAACATTGCAACTTTGAAGGATAGAAAATTATATGCTAAATTGTCTAAGTGTGAATTTTGGTTGGAGGAAGAGAAAATTTTAGGACATTTAATTTCTAAAGATGGACTAAGTGTAGATTTTTCTAAGGTAGAAGCAGTTTTAGAATGGGAAAGGCCTAAGACAGTAACTAAGATTAGTAGTTCTTAGGATTTGATGGATATTATAGAAGATTGATTGAAGGATTTTATAAGATAGCTAGACCCTTAATAGAATTTTATTTGGAGTGAGAGTTGTGAGAAAATTTTCCAAGAATTGAAACATAAATTGACTACCTCACTAGTTTTAGTTTTACCCGACCCAAATGAATCCTATGAGGTATACTGTGATGTTTCATCTCTAGGGTTAAGATGTGTGTTGATATAAAATAAGAAAGTGGTAGCTTATGCATCTAGGCGGTTGAAATCACATGAGAGAAATTATCCTACTCATGATTTGGAGTTAGCAGCTATAGTTTTTGCTTTGAAGATTTGGAGACATTATTTATATGGATCAATATTTGATGTATATAGTGATCATAAGAGTTTAAAATATTTGTTTAAAAAAAAAAATTGGAAAGGAGAAAAAGAAGATGGATGGAGTTTATTAAAGATTATGATTTTCAATTAAGGTATCATCCAAGAGAGGCTAATGTAGTAGAAGATGCTTTAAGTAGGAAAATTGTGCATATGTCAACTATGAGGATTAAAGAATTAGAGTTAATAGAATAATTTAGAGATTTAAATCTATGTACAGTTAGGAAAAAAGGATAAAATTCCATTTGGAATTATTACCATCACTAATGAATTTTTGGAAGAAATTAGGAAGAAACAAGATGCAGATGAATGTATTCCAGAAAAGAAAGGATTAATGGGATCAGGTAAGGAAAAAGAATTTAATTTAGGAATGGATATAATTATTAGGTTTAAAATAGAATTTGTGTACCTAATGATCAAGAATTTAAGGAATTAATTTTGGAGGAAGGGCACAAAAGTAAACTTAGTATTCATCCTAGAACAACAAAAATATATAAAGATTTAAAGGGAATGTTTTGGTGGTCTAGGATGAAGAGAGATGTAGCAGAATATGTGGCTAGATGTTTAACATGTTAGAAAGCAAAGATTGGATATCAGAAACCCTTTGATCTGTTACATCCTTTAGAGATACCTATATGGAAACGGAATAGTATATCAATAAATTTTGTGGTAGGATTACCTAGAACACATAGGAATTTTGATACCATTTGAGTAATTGTAGATAGATTAACTAAATTAGTACATTTTGCTTTCAATAAATATTAGGTATTCTTTAGAAAAATTAGCTTAATTGTACTTAAAGGAAATAATTAGATTATCTGGAGTACCTACTAGTATAGAGTCTAATAAAGACCCTAGCTTTGTTTTTAAATTTTTGGAAAGATTTTCAGAAAGCTTTAAGAAGTAAAATTTTATCTTAGTTTAGTATAACACCCTAAGATTGATGGTCAAACAGAAAGGACTATTCGGACATTAGAAGATCTCTTAAGAGCCTGTACATTAGAAGAGAAAGGAAAACCTAACATTTGAAACAAAGCCTATTAAGATTGAGGACAGAAGCATTAAGTACCTGAGAGGTAAAGAAATTTCTCTAGTTAAGGTTATTTGGGATGATATCAGAGGTGATGCTACATGGGAGTTAGAGGAAAAAATGAAAGAAACATATCCTCATTTGTTTGTATAGTTATTTTGTTGTATAGTTGTATGGTTATATATTTGTATTAGAAATTTCGAGGACGAAATTTTTATTAGTAGGGGAGAATTGTAACATCCTCATTTTATTAATTGTACGCATTTATATATGTATATTATTAACATTTATGCACTATATTTTATAGAAACCTTATGTACATATTCTCTTAATGAAATTAATACAGTTCTACTCAGAAGAATTTTCTGAATTTCCAAATGTCTTTATTTTTGCCGAAATTAATAGTTGACTGGACTGCTATGTCAGACAGCTGTCCAGGATAAATTTTCAAGTATAGAATTTTGAACTCATTTATAACTTAAAAGAAAGGTAATAGAATATAGATTAAAAATATATACAGATAAAGAATTAAAATGCTTATTCAGAATTGTTAGGATTTTCTGAAAGTTAGAACTTTGAGGAATTATTACGGTAAAATTCTAAGACAGAAAATTTAGAGAAAATTCATAGGATATCTATAGAATTATCTAATAATTGTAATATACTTAGAATAATTATTAAAAATGTTTAACCAAGAAAATTTTAATTTAGAACCTTAACCAATCAAAAAGTGACAACTTAGGCTTTTCTAAGATCACTAAATTAAGCTAATTAGGCTTGGATTAAGAGATAAGTAAGACACTACCCCAAGGTTTTTGATAGTGAGGAATCCATTGGTGATGTTATTTTCTTCAAATTCTAATCACATTGTAAAATAATTAGCAGCCCTAATTACCTTCTAGAATTTTCTACAAAGTGCTTGAAATGTTGACTTTTGGGGTAGGCAAGTGACTTGGAACTCCTTGGCTGTCCAAGTGGACTGGAAAGGCTTGGCAAGTGGACTTCCCTTGGTCCAATTGAGCTGCTGGACGTGCAGGCAGCAGCTGGACTTGAAGGCAAAGTCCAATTTGGTTAATAAAATTTTTTAGAAGCATTTAACTTAAGTAAAAGGAGAAAAAAATCACCAAAAACTCAAAAACAGAACCATGAGTCTCCAAACCCAGCAGCTGCAGTTTTCATTTCAATTTCATCTTAACTTCATCATCTCATTTCAAATTAAGAAACCCAACCATCCAAACTTCCAAAACCCTAAGCTAATTCGGCTAGTAGAGAAAGAATTGGAAGAAATCTCAAAAATTCCTACAAGACCAAGGAGTGAGGGAGAAAGGAATTCAAGGCTTTTTCTTCAATTAAAGAGTTTAAGGTAAGGATCTAGGCATTTAATTTCAATTAGAACCCTTGGAATTAGAAGAAAACATGTTGTAGGCTTAGATTAAAATTTTGACCTAGAATCATGAAAACTTGAAATTGATTTAGGGGTTTTGTGTTTTTGATGCTTGTGATTGTAATTCATGGATTGGAATGATGTTTGATTGAATTTTTGATGTGTTGTGATGGTTGAAATTTGGTTTGTTGAATTTTGATTGAATTTGTGATTTGATTGAATTTTGGTTGGAATTGGAGTTTGTTACTTTGGAAAATATGTTGAGAATGGTAGTGAGACCATTCGGCCAGCCCTAAATGCAAGGGATATTATGTGGAAATTTTTGTAAAATCAAGGGCAAAATGGTCATTTTACATGTAGGGACAAAATGGGAATTTTTGAAAAAGAGCAAGGGTAATTTGGTCATTTCAAAATTTAGGACATAGATGGAATTCTAGAAAAGATTAAGGGTATTTTAGTAACTTTACCTAATAGTGAATTTTTATAATTTTTATGTGATTGCTTAATATTAATTATTTGTTTATTAGCATCATTGCCATATTTCATAAGCTTGAGTTCTTAGAAAATACAAAGATTTCAAATGAGAAATGAGTATTTATGGGGGAATTGATTTCCAGGACTGTGTTGACTGACCGGACTACGGTAGTCATGTATTTGAAAAGATGATTGAGATTATGAACAGAGAACTGTGTTGACTGACCGGACTGCGGTAGTCATGTATTTGAAAATATGATTGAGATTATGAACAGAGAACTGTGTTGACTGACCGGACTACGGTAGTCATGTATTTGAAAAGATGATTGAGATTATGAACAGAGAATATGATAGTCCTGAGAAATGGGTGAGCAGAGTAAGTTAGACAGGACCGTATAGTCTGTGATTATATAGTCTGTGGGGTGAAGGATATTGGCAATTCCACAGAGGATCGTAATCTGGAGCGCAGATACTGTCGTGGTGGCCTTCCGGGTATCCTGACCTCCTAATTCTGTCTAGTTTATTCCCGTTTAGTAGGGGCTGATGGCTGAATTACATGAGGTAATGGTAGGCCAGTTACTTACTAAACACTTAAAGGGGAAGTCTCCATGGAGCAGGGTCAAAATGAATTTGAGTCAAAAAACTGCATTGCATAAATCATACTGCATTTAATTATGTGTGTAACTAATTAAATTGTTATGATATGTATTTGTTTGAAATTGTTTTAATTCTATGAGAAATTAAATGCCTGATCCGGTAATGCTGTCCCCAGATTTTAGGGGAGTGTGATTGCAGGTATTTGGAAGATTAATTAGAAGTTACAGATGCAGACATGGTCCAGAGCTATAGGATGGGGACTATTTTGGGTAGACAATAATGTTGTAGTAGTTAGAATTATTTTGTAGCAGTGTTTATATAAATTTTAATGATGTAAATTACAGAACATATTTTGGATTGTAATAGAACATATCAGAACTTTGAAATAAATATATAAAATAAATTAAATAGTTAAATTATGTTTTATATGAAAGGGGGGTTACAAAACCAAGTCTCAATCAAGCTCAAATACATCAACCAAAGTTCAATCCGTCACACATATCATAAAATCAACAAAATTTTTGTTTCAATAATTTATTTTAAGATTCAAACATCAAAACATATAAAATGCCCGATGTATGGGTAATTACTATTTTACCCTTATACTTTTCTATTATTTTCCGAAAAGGCCCTTAATCTTCCTATAAAATTCTCAATGTATCCCTACATGTGAAATGACTGTTTTGCCCTTGGTTATTTGAAAATATCCACATGGTACCCCTTGTTTCTAGCCATGGTCGAATGGCCCTCATTCAATTCCAACAACATTTCAACAAATTCAACCGAACAATTCCAATCAATAACGAATCAAACCAAGTCTCAATCAAGCTCAAATACATCAACCAAAGTTCAATCCATCATACATATCATAAAATCAACCAAACATTTGTTTCAATCATTTATTTTAAGCTTCAAACATCAAAACATAAAAAATGCCCGATGTATGGGTAATTACCATTTTACCCTTATACTTTTCTATTATTTTCGAAAATGCCCTTAATCTTCCTATAAAATTTCCAATGTATCCCTACATGTGAAATGACTGTTTTGCCCTTGGATATTTGAAAATTTCCACACAGTACCCCTTGTTTCTGGCCATGGCCGAATGGCCCTCATTGAATTCCAACAACATTTCAACAAATTCAACCCAACAATTCCAATCAATAACAAATCAAACCACGTCTCAATCAAGCTCAAATAAATCAACCAAAGTTCAATCCATCACACATATCATAAAATTAACCAAATTTTTGTTTCAATAATTTATTTTAAGCTTCAAACATCAAAACATATAAAACACACGATATATGGGTAATTACTATTTTACCCTTATACTTTTCTAATATTTTCGAAAATGCCCTTGATCTTCCTATAAAATTCCCAATGTATCCCGACATGTGAAATGACTGTTTTGCCCTTGGTTATTTGAAAATTTCCACATGGTACCCCTTGTTTCTAGCCATGGCCGAATGGCCCTCATTCAATTCCAACAAAATTTCAACAAATTCAACCCAACAATTCCAATCAATAACAAATCAAACCAAGTTTCAATTAAGCTCAAATACATCAACCAAAGTTGAATCAATCACACATATCATAAAATCAACCAAACATTTGTTTCAATCATTTAGTTTAAGCTTCAAACATCAAAACATATAAAATGCCCGATGTATGGGTAATTACTATTTTACCCTTATACTTTTCTATTATTTCCGAAAATGCCCTTGATCTTCCTATAAAATTCTGAACGTATCCCTACATGTGAAATGACTGTTTTGCCCTTGGTGATTTGAAAATTTCCACATGGTACCCCTTGTTTCCAGCCATGGCCGAATGGCCCTCATTGAATTCCAACAACATTTCAACAAATTCAACCCAACAATTCCAATCAATAACAAATCAAACCACGTCTTAATCAAGCTCAAATACATCAACCAAAGTTGAATCCATCACACATATCATAAAAACAACCAAATTTTTGTTTTAATAATTTATTTTAAGCTTCAAACATTAAAACATATAAAATGCCTGATGTATGGGTAATTACTATTTTACCCTTATACTTTTCTATTATTTTTCGAAAAGGCCCTTGATCTTCCTATAAAAATCCGAATGTATCCCTACATGTGAAATGACTATTTTGCCCTTGGTTATTTGAAAATTTCCACATGGTACGCCTTGTTTCTAGCCATGGCCGAATGGCCCTCATTCAATTCCAACAACATTTCAACAAATTCAACCCAACAATTCCAATCAATAACAAATCAAACCAAGTCTCAATCAAGCTGAAATACATCAACCAAAGTTCAATCCATCATACATATCATAAAATCAACCAAACATTTGTTTCAATCATTTATTTTAAGCTTCAAACATCAAAACATATAAAATGCCCGATGTATGGGTAATTACCATTTTTCCCTTGTACTTTTCTATTATTTCCGAAAATGCCCTTGATCTTCCTATAAAATTTCCAATGTATCCCTACATGTGAAATGACTGTTTTGCTCTTGGATATTTGAAAATTTCCACACAGTACCCCTTGTTTCTAGCCATGGCCGAATGGCCCTCATTCAATTCCAACAAAATTTCAACAAATTCAACCCAACAATTCCAATCAATAACAAATCAAATCAAGTTTCAATTAAGCTCAAATACATCAACCAAAGTTCAATCCATCACACATATCATAAAATTAACCAAACATTTGTTTCAATCATTTATTTTAAGCTTCAAACATCAAAACATATAAAATGCCCGATGTATGGGTAATTACTATTTTACCCTTATACTTTTCTATTATTTCCGAAAATGCCCTTGATCTTCCTATAAATTTCCCAACGTATCCCTTCATGTGAAATGACTCTTTTGCCCTTGGTTATTTGAAAATTTCCACATGGTACCCCTTGTTTCCAGCCATGGCCGAATGGCCCTCATTGAATTCCAACAACATTTCAACAAATTCAACCCAACAATTCCAATCAATAACAAATCAAACCACGTCTCAATCAAGCTCAAATAAATCAACCAAAGTTCAATCCATCACACATATCATAAAATCAACCAAATTTTTGTTTCAATAATTTATTTTAAGCTTCAAACATCAAAACATATAAAACACACGATATATGGGTAATTACTATTTTACCCTTATACGTTTCTAATATTTCCGAAAATGCCCTTGATCTTCCTATAAAATTCCCAATGTATCCCTACATGTGAAATGACTGTTTTGCCCTTGGTTATTTGAAAATTTCCACATGGTACCCCTTGTTTCTAGCCATGGCCGAATGGCCCTCATTCAATTCCAACAAAATTTCAACAAATTCAACCCAACAATTCCAATCAATAACAAATCAAACCAAGTTTCAATTAAGCTCAAATACATCAACCAAAGTTGAATCAATCACACATATCATAAAATCAACCAAACATTTGTTTCAATCATTTAGTTTAAGCTTCAAACATCAAAACATATAAAATGCCCGATGTATGGGTAATTACTATTTTACCCTTATACTTTTCTATTATTTCCGAAAATGCCCTTGATCTTCCTATAAAATTCTGAACGTATCCCTACATGTGAAATGACTGTTTTGCCCTTGGTGATTTGAAAATTTCCACATGGTACCCCTTGTTTCCAGCCATGGCCGAATGGCCCTCATTGAATTCCAACAACATTTCAACAAATTCAACCCAACAATTCCAATCAATAACAAATCAAACCACGTCTTAATCAAGCTCAAATACATCAACCAAAGTTGAATCCATCACACATATCATAAAAACAACCAAATTTTTGTTTTAATAATTTATTTTAAGCTTCAAACATTAAAACATATAAAATGCCTGATGTATGGGTAATTACTATTTTACCCTTATACTTTTCTATTATTTTTCGAAAAGGCCCTTGATCTTCCTATAAAAATCCGAATGTATCCCTACATGTGAAATGACTATTTTGCCCTTGGTTATTTGAAAATTTCCACATGGTACGCCTTGTTTCTAGCCATGGCCGAATGGCCCTCATTCAATTCCAACAACATTTCAACAAATTCAACCCAACAATTCCAATCAATAACAAATCAAACCACGTCTCAATCAAGCTCAAATAAATCAACCAAAGTTCAATCCATCACACATATCATAAAATCAACCAAATTTTTGTTTCAATAATTTATTTTAAGCTTCAAACATCAAAACATATAAAACACACGATATATGGGTAATTACTATTTTACCCTTATACTTTTCTAATATTTCCGAAAATGCCCTTGATCTTCCTATAAAATTCCCAATGTATCCCTACATGTGAAATGACTGTTTTGCCCTTGGTTATTTGAAAATTTCCACATGGTACCCCTTGTTTCTAGCCATGGCCGAATGGCCCTCATTCAATTCCAACAAAATTTCAACAAATTCAACCCAACAATTCCAATCAATAACAAATCAAACCAAGTTTCAATTAAGCTCAAATACATCAACCAAAGTTGAATCAATCACACATATCATAAAATCAACCAAACATTTGTTTCAATCATTTAGTTTATGCTTCAAACATCAAAACATATAAAATGCCCGATGTATGGGTAATTACTATTTTACCCTTATACTTTTCTATTATTTCCGAAAATGCCCTTGATCTTCCTATAAAATTCTGAACGTATCCCTAGATGTGAAATGACTGTTTTGCCCTTTGTTATTTGAAAATTTCCACATGGTACCCCTTGTTTCCAGCCATGGCCGAATGGCCCTCATTGAATTCCAACAACATTTCAACAAATTCAACACAACAATTCCAATCTATAACAAATCAAACCAAGTCTCAATCAAGATCAAATACATCAACCAAAGTTCAATCCATCATACATATCATAAAATCAACCAAACATTTGTTTCAATCATTTATTTTAAACTTCAAACATCAAAACATATAAAATGCCCGATGCATGGTAATTACCATTTTACCCTTATACTTTTCTATTATTTCCTAAAATGCCCTTGATCTTCCTATAAAATTTCCAATGTATCCCTACATGTGAAATGACTGTTTTGCCCATGGAAGTTTGAAAATTTCCACACAGTACCCCTTGTTTCTAGCGATGGCCGAATGGCCCTCATTCAATTCCAACAACATTTCAACAAATTCAATCCAACAATTCCAATCAATAATAAATCAAACAAAGTTTCAACTAAGCTCAAATACATCAACCAAAGTTCAATCCATTACACATATCATAAAATCAACCAAACATTTGTTTCAATCATTTATTTTAAACTTCAAACATCAAAACATATAAAATGCCCGATGCATGGTAATTACCATTTTACCCTTATACTTTTCTATTATTTCCTAAAATGCCCTTGATCTTCCTATAAAATTTCCAATGTATCCCTACATGTGAAATGACTGTTTTGCCCATGGAAGTTTGAAAATTTCCACACAGTACCCCTTGTTTCTAGCGATGGCTGTAACACCCTCAATTTTATTATTTTACCATTTGTAAATATTTTTATATAAATATTATGAGAAATGATGTACTGTATTTTATAGAAACTTTCTGTACCTATTTTCATAATAAAATTAATACAGTGCTATTCAGTAAAATTTTCTAAGTCTTTTAATACTTTTGTTTATACCTAAATTTCTTGTTGACTGGACAGTTGTGTCAGACAGCTGTCCAGGATAAGATTTTCATTATAACATTTTGGATTAAACTGTACTCTAATAAATAAAGAATTTAATGTAGAATTAAAATATATACAGTTGAGAAATGAATTACTTGTTGACTGGACCGTTGTGTCAGACAGCTGTCCAGGATAAATTTTCAAGTATAAAATTTTGGACTAATCTGTAACTTAATAAAAAGGTAATTGAATATAGATTAAAAATATATACAGTTGAAAAATTAAAATGCTAGTTTCAAATTGTTATAATTTTCTGAAAGTTAGAACTTTGAGAAATTATTACGATAAAATTTTAAGGTAGAAAATTAAGATAAAATTTGTATGACATCTATGGAATTATCTAATAATTATAATATACTTAGAATAATTATAAAAATTGTTTAACTAAGAAAAATTAAAAATAAAAGTATTAACCAATCAAAATTTGACAACTCAAAGTTTCTAATCTAACTAAATTAAGCTAATTAGACTTGGATTAAGAGATAAGTAAGACACTACCCCAAGGTTTTTGATGGTGAGGAATCCAATGGTGGTGTTAGTTTCTTCAAATTCTAATTAGTTTGTAAGATAATTAAAAACCCTAAAAAGATTCTAGAAAAGTCTACAAAATGCTACAATTTTGACTATTTGACTAATTAGAAAGCAAGTCACACAAGGCACTAAGTGTGGCACGTTCAAATGGCTGGAGACTTTGACAAAAGGGGCTGCCTTGTAGCAGCAGCTGGACGTGAGAAATAAATTGAATTGGGTGTAGGAAATTTTTTTAACATATAAGAAACCAAGTTAAAGAAGAAAAACACACATAACTCATTTTCTCTCCAACCCAAAACCGTGAGACTTGCTGCAGCTGCCCCTCCATTTCTTCTTCATCCTTTCTTCTAAAATTAAGAAATAAACCAACCAAAATCTCCCAAATTTCAATATACCTTTGGCCAAAGAGAAAGATTTAGGAGGAAAACCCCAAAATTTCAAGAAACCAAGGGAGAAAGGGAGAAAAGAAATTCAAGAGTTCTCCATCAAATTAAGGATCTAAGGTAAGGATCTTGGCATTTAATTTCAATTTAAACCAATTGGAGTTAATAGAAACATGTTCTTAGGTCTAATTTCAAGATTTGATCAAGATTCAATAAAAGATGAAATTGATTTAGGGCTTTTAGATGATTGATGTTAGAAGCTTGAAATTGTTGTTTGAATCCATGTTTGATTGAATTCATGATGTGTTGTGATGGATTGGAATTAATTGATTGGCTTGTTCTTGATTGGAAATTTAAATTTGTTCTTGATTGAGATTTCTTGATTTGGTTGATTATTGATTGGAAAGTTGCTTGGTTGTTTTGGAAATGTTGTTGGAAATGTGAAGGAGGCCATACGGCCATGATGAGAATGATAGGGATATCATGTGGAATTTTTCAAATGACCAAGGGTAAAATAGTCATTTCACATGTAGGGACACATTGGGAATTTTAGAAAAAGTTTAAGGGCATTTTCGGCAATAATTAAAAAGTATAAGGGTAATTAGGTAATTTCACATTTAGAGGATACAATTGGAATTGTATAAAAAGATTGAGGTTAATTAGGTAATTTCACATTTAAAGGATACAATTGGAATTTTATAAAAAGATTGAGGATAATTAGGTAATTTCATAGATTCTAGAAGAATTAGGGACACATTCGGAAATTTATAAAAAGATCAAGGGTAAAATGGGAAATTTTAGAAAATAGTAAGGGTAATTTAGTAATTTCACCTTTGAGGGCAAAATTGGAAATTTATAAAAAGATAGGGGTATTTTAGTAATTTTCCATATTAAAGACTTAATTGGTATTTTAGTAAAAGTTTAGTAATTTTCATAGTAAATACATAATTATTATTTTAGTAAAAGTTTAGTAATTTTACCGAGTAAAGGACTAGTTAGTAATTTATTAAGGTATTGATGTTATAATGTTAATTAGTGAATTTTATAATTTTAATGTGATTGATTAATATTAATTATTTGTTAATTAGCATCATTATCATATTGCATAAGTCTGAGTTCTTGGAAAATACAAAGATTTCAAATGAGAAATGAGTTTTTAAATGAGAAATGATTTTGTTGACTAACCGGGACTGCGGTAGTCATGAAAAATGAGTATGTTTGGGGGAATTGATTTCCAGGACTGTGTTGACTGACCGGACTGCGGTAGTCATGTATTTGAAAAAAATGATTGAGATTATGAACAGAGAACTGTGTTGACTGACCGGAATGCGGTAGTCATGTATTTGAAAAGATGATTGAGAATATGAATAGAGAATATGATAGTCCTGAGAAATGGGTGAGCAGAGTAAGTTAGACAGGACTGTATAGTCTGTGATTGTATAGTCTGTGGGGTGAAGGATATTGGCAATTCCACATGTGGCTGGAAACTGGACTGAGTTGCGGTCGTGGTGGCCTTCCGGGTATCCTGATCTTCTAATTCTGTCTAGTTTATTCGCGTTTAGTAGGGGCTGATAGCTGAATTGCAGTGCGTAATGGTAGGCCAGTTTCTTACTAAACACTCAAAGGGGAAGTCTCCATGGAGCAGGGTCAAAATGATTGAGTCAAAAAAATGAGTTTGAGTCAAAAAACTACATTTGCATAAATCATACTGCATTTAATTATATGTGTAACTAATTAATTTGTTATGATATGAATTTGTTTGAAATTGTTTTAATTGTATGAGAAATTAAATGCCTGATCCGGTAATGCTGTCCCCAGATTCTAGGGGAGTGTGAATTGCAGGTGTCTGAAGATATAGTTAAATGATGAAGATGCAGAAATTCCAGAGCATATAGGATGGGATTATTTTGGGTAGACAATAATTTGTAGTACTTAGAATTATTTTGTAACAGTGTTTATATAAATTTTAATGATGTAAATTACAGAACATATTTTGGATTGTAAGAGAACGTATCAGAACTTTGAAATAAATATATAAAATAAATTAAATAGTTAAATTATGTTTTATAAGAAAAGGGGGTTACATTAGTGGTATCAGAGCTCTGGTTATGCATCTCTAGGACTTATGAGTAGTGGGTCTATTAGGTGTTATGCTGTGTTACCCTGATTAGAATTGTTGTTTGTTAAGAATATTATGGGAAAAAGGGTAGTAACTAGATATGAAATTTTAAGACATGTAGAAATGAGAAGAGGAAGGCTAGTTATAAATCCTAGAGTTGAAACTAATAGTGTAGCTGAGATGGCAGAAAGGAAGAAAGGAAATCTTGATAGAGTTGTGAGGGTGCACACTCAGGACTTAGTCGATATGACTTTCCCTCCTAATGCTAAATTTTTATTATTATTAGTATTATCCAAGTTGGGTTATTTTCCATGTTTCTTATTTTGTGAATTTAAGAATTATAATCTTGAGTTAGTTGAGGAAGGAGATCCAAAGATCTGAGTTCGTAGATCAAGGTTGAGAATAAAGGTTCAAATATTTGAGTTTATAGTATAAGGATGAGTTTGACAAAGGAAAGAAAATAAAGTTTTGAAGGTTGAAACAGTGTAGTGTGGGTTAGATTTGTTGTAGGATTGATATCTTAACTATTAGGACTTGAAATTTTGTGTTTTGGACATGATTTAGAACCAAAATAGTGCATTTTTCTGGTGTAGTAAAATAGCCTGCGGGTGTAACATTGTTAAATTACATTCCCATGGTGTAAGTGGTGATTTAAGGCTTGTATAATTGGGGTTATCAATGATCCATGTTATATGATTTAGTGGGTAGGTATAAGTGAGGGTTCTTGATGGTTAAACCTTGATTAAGAGAGTAGAATAAGACCCAAATGCTAAGTTAGTAGCAGTTGTCCTAAGAAATTTTTTTAAAAAGTTAAGGATGTTAATTACGTTTAAATTACCCTATACTTTGCTTGTTTATGCGCCTACTTCTAAACCAATCCTAACCTTTAAAATATATATGAATTGTATTATAACCATCAGAAATAGACCAATTGTTGTGAACTTGAGTTAGTTGCTTTTAATTGACCTTAATGTGATATTAGGAATGAATTATTTAGCAGCCAACCATATTCTAATAGATTGTGCCTTTAAAACCCTGATTTTTTTTAGCCTAATATTTCTAGACTTAAGCCTGTAAAACCTAAAGAAATATCATTTAGAAAAAAAAAATCACATGCTATCATATCTTGAAAATAAGAAAGATAAAATTGAAATAGACTCTGTGCCAGTTGTAAATGAGTATCTTGAGGTGTTTCCTGATGATGTTTCTGGCTTGCCTCCTGAAAGAGAAATAGAATTTAGTAGACTTGATGCCTAGTACTAGACCACATTCTATGCAACCATTTAGGAGGTCACCATTGGAATTAGCTAAGTTAAAGAAATAATTGGAAGAATTATTAGAAAAACAGTTTATAAGACCTAGTGTGTCACCATGGGGAGCCCCAGTATTATTAGTTTAAAAGAAAGATGGAGGATCTAGGTTATATGTAGATTATAGACAATTAAATAAAGTAACTATAAAGAAGAAATATCTTTTACCTAGAATAGATGATTTAATGGATCAACTTAAAGCAGTAACAATTTTATCTAAAATAGATTTAAGGAATGGGTATCATCAAATTAGAGTTAGAAAGAAGGATATACCAAGATTACTTTTAGGACTAGGTATGGGCATTATGAATATCAAGTGATGCCATTTGGAGTGACTAATGCCCCAGCAGTATTTATGAATTAGATGGATAATGTGTTTAGACCATACTTAGATCCTTTTGTAGTAATATTTATAGATGATATATTAATATATTCTAAGCATAAAGAAGAACATGAAATTCATATTAGAATAACATTACAAACCCTAAAGGATAGAAAATTATATGCTAAATTGTCTAAGTGTGAATTTTGGTTGGAGGAAGTAAAATTTTTAGGACGTGTAATAAGTGTGGATCCTTCTAAGGTAGAAGCAGTTTTAGAATAGGAAAGGTCTAAGACAGTAACTGAGATTAGTAGTTCTTAGGATTTGATGGATATTATAGAAGATTGATTGAAGATTTTCTAGGATAGTTTGACCCTTAATAGAATTTTATTTGGAGTAAGAGTTATCAGAAAATTTTCCAAGAATTGAACCATAAATTGACTACCTCACTAGTTTTAGTTTTACCCAACCCAAATGAATCCTATGAGGTATACTCTGATGTTTCATCTCTAGGGTTAGGATGTGTGTTGATGTAAAATAGGAAAGTGGTAGCTTATGCATCTAGGCGGTTGAAATCATATGAGAGAAATTATCCTACTCATGATTTGGAGTTAGCAGCTATAGTTTTTACTTTGAAGATTTGGAGACATTATTTATATGGATCTAGATTTAATGTATATAGTGACCATAAGAGTTTAAAATATTTGTTTGATTAAAAGGAATTGAATATGAGACAAAAAATATGGATGGAGTTTATTAAGGATTATGATTTTCAGTAATGTATCATTCAGGAAAAGCTAATGTAGTAGCAGATGCTATAACTAGGAAAATTGTACATAGGTCAACCATGATGATTAAAGAATTAGAATTAGTAGAACAGTTTAGAGATTTGAATTTATGTACATTAGGAAAAGGATAAAAAGAAAAATTCAATTAGGAATGATTATTATCACTAATGAATTTTTGAAAGAAATTAGGAAGAAACAAGATGTAGATGAAAAAAATAAAAAAGGATTAATAAGAACAGATAAAGTAAAAGGATTTAATTTAGGAATAGATGGAATTATTAGATTTAAAAATAGAATTTGTATACCTAACAATCAAGAATTAAAGGAATTAATTTTGGAAGAAGGACACAAAAGTAAATTAAGTATTCACCTTGGAACTACAAAAATATATAAAATTTAAAGGAAATGTTTTGGTGGCCTAGGATGAAGAAAGATGTGGCAGAATATGTAGCTACATGTTTAACGTGTCAGAAAGCTTTAGGAAGTAAATTATATCTTAGTTTAGTAACACCCTAAGATTGATGGTCAAACAGAAAGGACTATTCAGTCATTAGAAGACCTCTTAAGGTCTTGTACATTAGAAGAGAAAGGAAATAGGGAATATATATTACCTTTAGTAGAATTTACATATAATAATAGTTACCATTCTAGTATAAGTATGGATCTCTATGAAGCTTTGTATGGTAGCAAATGTAGGATGTAACATCCTCATTTTATTAATTGTACGCATTTATATATGTATATTATTAACATTTATGCACTATATTTTATAGAAACCTTATATACATATTCTCTTAATGAAATTAATACAATTCTACTCAGAAGAATTTTCTGAATTTGTAAATGTCTCTGTTTTTGCTGAAATTGATAGTTGACTGGACTGCTATGTCAGACAGCTGTCCAGGATAAAATTTCAAGTATAGAATTTTGAACTCATTTATAACTTAAAACAAAGGTAATAGAATATAGATTAAAAATATATACAGATAAAGAATTAAAATGCTTATTCAGAATTGTTAGGATTTTCTGAAAGTTAGAACTTTGAGAAATTATTACGGTAAAATTTTAAGACAGAAAATTTAGAGAAAATTCATAGGATATCTATAGAATTATCTAATAATTGTAATATACTTAAAATAATTATTAAAATTGTTTAACCAAGAAAAATTTAATTTAGAACCTTAACCAATCAAAAAGTGACAACTTAGGCTTTTCTAATGTCACTAAATTAAGCTAATTAGGCTTGGATTAAGAGATAAGTAAGACACTACCCCAAGGTTTTTGATAGTGAGGAATCCATTGGTGATGTTATTTTCTTCAAATTCTAATCACATTGTAAAATAATTAGCAGCCCTAATTACCTTCTAGAAATTTCTACAAAGTGCTTGAAATGTTGACTTTTGGGGTAGGCAAGTGACTTGGAACTCCTTGGCTGTCCAAGTGGGCTGGAAAGGCTTGGCAAGTGGACTTCCCTTGGTCCAAATGAGCTGCTGGACGTGCAGGGCAGCAGCTGGACTTGAAGGCAAAGTCCAATTTAGTTAATAATTTGTTTTAAGAAGCATTTAACTTAAGTAAAAGGAGAAAAAGTCACAACAAGCTATTTTCTCTCAAAACAGAACCTTGAGCTCTCCAAACCCAGCAGCTGCAGTTTTCATTTCAATTTCATCTTAACTTCATCATCTCATCCCAAATTAAGAAACCAAACCATCCAAACTTCCTAAACCCTAAGCTAATCGGCAAAAAGGAAAAGAAATTGGAGGAAATCTCAAAAATTCATACAAGACCAAGGAGTGAGGGAGAAAGGAATTCAAGGCTTTTTCTTCAATTAAAGAGTTTAAGGTAAGGATCTAGGCATTTAATTTCAATTAGAACCCTTGGAATTAGAAGAAAACATGTTGTAGGCTTAGATTAAAATTTTGACCTAGAATCATGAAAACTTGAAATTGATTTAGGGGTTTTGTGTTTTTGATGCTTGTGATTGTAATTCATGGATTGGAATGATGTTTGATTGAATTTTTAATGTGTTGTGATGGTTGAAATTTGGTTTGTTGAATTTTGATTGAATTTGTGATTTGGTTGATTTTTGGTTGGAATTGGAAGTTGTTGCTTTGGAAAACATGTTGAGAATGGTAGTGAGACCATTCGGCCAGCCCTAAATGCAAGGGATATTATGTGGAAATTTTTGTAAAATCAAGGGCAAAATGGTCATTTTACATGTAGGGACAAAATGGGAATTTTTGAAAAAGAGCAAGGGTAATTTGGTCATTTCAAAATTTAGGACATAGATGGAATTCTAGAAAAGATTAAGGGTATTTTAGTAACTTTACCTAATAGTGAATTTTTATAATTTTTATGTGATTGCTTAATATTAATTATTTGTTTATTAGCATCATTGTCATATTGCATAAGCTTGAGTTCTTAGAAAATACAAAGATTTCAAATGAGAAATGAGTATTTATGGGGGAATTGATTTCCAGGACTGTGTTGACTGACCGGACTGCGGTAATCATGTATTTGAAAATTTGATTGAGATTATGAACAGAGAACTGTGTTGACTGACCGGACTGCGGTAGTCATGTATTTGAAAATATGATTGAGATTATGAACAGAGAACTGTGTTGACTGACCGGACTGCGGTAGTCATGTATTTGAAAAGATGATTGAGATTGTGAACAGAGAATATGATAGTCCTGAGAAATGGGTGAGCAGAGTAAGTTAGACAGGACTGTATAGTCTGTGATTATATAGTCTGTGGGGTGAGGGATATTGGCAATTCCACATGTGGCTGTAATTTGGACAGAGATGCTGCCGTGGTGGCCTTCCGGGTATCCTGACCTCCTAATTCTGTTTAGTTTATTCGCGTTTAGTAGGGGCTGATAGCTGAATTACAGATCGTAATGGTAGGCCAGTTTCTTACTAAACACTCAAAGGGGAAGTCTCCATGGAGCAGGGTCAAAACGAATTTGAGTCAAAAACTGCATTGCATAAATCATACTGCATTTAATTATGTGTGTAACTAATTATATTGTTATGATATGTATTTGTTTGAAATTGTTTTAATTCTATGAGAAATTAAATGCCTGATCCTGTAATGCTGTCCCCAGATTCTAGGGGAGTGTGAATTGCAGGTGCTTGAAGATATAGTTAAATGATGAAGATGCAGAAATTCCAGAGCATATAGGATGGGACTATTTTGGGTAGACAATAATTTGTAGTAGTTAGAATTATTTTGTAGCAGTGTTTATATAAATTTTAATGATGTAAATTACAGAACATATTTTGGATTGTAAGAGATCGTATCAGAACTTTGAAATAAATATATAAATGAATTAAATAGTTAAATTATGTTTTATAAGAAAGAGGGGGTTACATTAGTGGTATCAGAGCTCTGGTTATGCATCTCTAGGACTTGCGAGTAGTGGGTCTATTAGGTGTTTTGCTGTGTTACCCTGATTAGAATTTTTTGTTTGTTAAGAATATAATGGGAAAAAGAGTAGTAACTAGATCTGAAATTTTAAGACATGTAGAAATGAGAAGAGGAAGGCTAGTTATAAATCCTAGAGTTGAAACCAATAGTATAGCTAAGATGGCAGAAAGGAAGAAAGAAAATCTTGATAAAGTTGTGAGGGTGCACACTCAGGACTCAGTCGAGATGACTTTCTCTCCTAATGCTTAAAATTTTATTATTATTAGTATTGTTCAAGTTGGGTTATTTTCCATGTTACTTATATTGTGAATTTAAGACTTATAATCTTGAGTTAGTTGAGAAAGGAGATCTAAAGACCTGAGTTCGTAGATCAAGGTTGAGAATAGAGGTCCAAATATTTGAGTTTATAGGATAATAGTTGAGTTTGACAAAAGAAAGAAAACAAAGTTTTGAAGGTACCTTGATGTTTGGAATATGATGAGATGTTGAAAGTATGGTTATTGCCATATTGTTCTAATGGATGTTTTCATGTGTTTTGAAGGCTGAAACAGTGTATCGTAGTATAAATTTGTCACAGGATTGATATCTTAACTATTAGGACTTGAAATTTTGTGTTTTAGACATGAGTTAGAACCAAAATAGTGCATTTTTCTGGTGCAGTAAAATAGCCTACGGGTTTAACATTGTTTAATTACATTACCATGGTGTAAGTGGTGATTAAGAGAGTAGAATAGGACCCAAATGCTAAGTTAGTAGCAGTTGTCCTAAGAATTTTTAAAGTTGAAAGAGTAAGTAATTGGAAGGCCTAAAGGTGTGTGTATTGATGTTGGAAATTAAGCCTAAGTAACAATTAAATTGGTAGTAGTGAATTGGAGTAATTTGAGGTACTTTGAAAGTCATTCTAATGGTGACTTGTTGGAATTATAGTTCTAAAGTACAACTATATGTTGAGGATGCTAATTATGTTTAAAATACCCTATACCTTGCTTGTTTCTATGCCTACATCTAAACCAATCCTAACCTCTCAAATATGTTTGAATTGTATAATAACCATCAGAGATAGACCATTTGTTGTGAATTTGATTTGTTTGCCTATGACTAACCTTGATGTGATATTAGGAATGGATGGGTTAGCAGCCAACCATATTCTAATAGACTGTGCCTCTAAATCTGTGATTTTCCCTGAACTTGATGTTTCTAGACTTAAGCTTATCCAACCTAAGGAAATATCATTTAAAAGTGAAATTCAAAAATACATGTTATCATCTCTTGGAACTAAAGAAGATAAAAATTGAAATTGACTCTGTGCTAGTTGTAAATGAGTATCCTGAAGTTTTTCCTAATGATATTTCTGGTTTGCGTCCTGAAAGAGAAATAGAATTTAGTATAGATTTGATGCTTGGTACTAGACCAATTTCTATGCAACCATATAGAATGTCATTATTGAAATTAATCGAGTTAAAGAAACAATTGGAAGAATTATTAGAAAAATAGTTTGTAAGGCCTAGTGTGTCCATATGGTGAGCCCAGTATTATTAGTTAAAAAGAAAGATGGAGGATCTAGGTTATGTGTATATTATAGAAAATTAAATAAAGTAACTATAAAGAATAAATATCCTTGATCTAGAATAGATGTTATATTAATATATTCTAAAAATAAAGAAGAACATGAAAATCATCTTAGAATAAAATTAGAAATTTTAAAAGATAGAAAATTATATGCTAAATTGTCTAAGTGTGAATTTTGGGTGGAAGAAGTGAAAATTTTAGGACATTTAATTTCTAAAGATGAACTAAGTGTAGATTTTTCTAAGGTAGAAGCAGTTTTAGAATGGGAAAGGCCTAAGACAGTAACTGAGATTAGTAGTTCTTAAGATTTGATGGATATTATAGAAGATTGATTGAAGGATTTTCTAAGATAGCTGAACCCTTAATAGAATTTTATTTGGAGTGAGAGTTGTGAGAAAATTTTCCAAGAATTGAAACATAAATTGACTACCTCACTAGTTTTAGTTTTACCCGACCCAAATGAATCCTATGAGGTATACTGTGATGTTTCATCTCTAAGGTTAAGATGCGTGTTGATATAAAATAAGAAAGTGGTAGCTTATGCATCTAGGCGGTTGAAATCACATGAGAGAAATTATCCTACTCATGATTTGGAGTTAGCAGCTATAGTTTTTGCTTTGAAGATTTGGAGACATTATTTATATGGATCAATATTTGATGTATATAGTGATCATAAGAGTTTAAAATATTTGTTTAAAAAAAAAATTGGAAAGGAGAAAAAGAATATGGATGGAGTTTATTAAAGATTATGATTTTCAATTAAGGTATCATCCAATAGAGGCTAATGTAGTAGAAGATGCTTTAAGTAGGAAAATTGTGCATATGTCAACTATGAGGATTAAAGAATTAGAGTTAATAGAATAATTTAGAGATTTAAATCTATGTACAGTTAGGAAAAAGGATAAAATTCCATTTGGAATTATTACCATCACTAATGAATTTTTGGAAGAAATTAGGAAGAAACAAGATGCAGATGAATGTATTCCAGAAAAGAAAGGATTAATGGGATCAGGTAAGGAAAAAGAATTTAATTTAGGAATGGATATAATTATTAGGTTTAAAATAGAATTTGTGTACCTAATAATCAAGAATTTAAGGAATTAATTTTGAAGGAAGGGCACAAAAGTAAACTTAGTATTCATCCTAGAACAACAAAAATATATAAAGATTTAAAGGGAATGTTTTGGTGGTCTAGGATGAAGAGAGATGTAGCAGAATATGTGGCTAGATGTTTAACATGTTAGAAAGCAAAGATTGGATATCAGAAACCCTTTGATCTGTTACATCCTTTAGAGATACCTATATGGAAACGGAATAGTATATCAATAAATTTTGTGGTAGGATTACCTAGAACACATAGGAATTTTGATACCATTTGAGTAATTGTAGATAGATTAACTAAATTAGTACATTTTGCTTTCAATAAATATTAGGTATTCTTTAGAAAAATTAGCTTAATTGTACTTAAAGGAAATAATTAGATTATCTGGAGTACCTACTAGTATAGAGTCTAATAAAGACCCTAGCTTTGTTTTTAAATTTTTGGAAAGATTTTCAGAAAGCTTTAAGAAGTAAAATTTTATCTTAGTTTAGTATAACACCCTAAGATTGATGGTCAAACAGAAAGGACTATTCGGACATTAGAAGATCTCTTAAGAGCCTGTACATTAGAAGAGAAAGGAAAACCTAACATTTGAAACAAAGCCTATTAAGATTGAGGACAGAAGCATTAAGTACCTGAGAGGTAAAGAAATTTCTCTAGTTAAGGTTATTTGGGATGATATCAGAGGTGATGCTACATGGGAGTTAGAGGAAAAAATGAAAGAAACATATCCTCATTTGTTTGTATAGTTATTTTGTTGTATAGTTGTATGGTTATATATTTGTATTAGAAATTTCGAGGACGAAATTTTTATTAGTAGGGGAGAATTGTAACATCCTCATTTTATTAATTGTACGCATTTATATATGTATATTATTAACATTTATGCACTATATTTTATAGAAACCTTATGTACATATTCTCTTAATGAAATTAATACAATTCTACTCAGAAGAATTTTCTGAATTTGTAAATGTCTCTGTTTTTGCTGAAATTGATAGTTGACTGGACTGCTATGTCAGACAGCTGTCCAGGATAAAATTTCAAGTATAGAATTTTGAACTCATTTATAACTTAAAACAAAGGTAATAGAATATAGATTAAAAATATATACAGATAAAGAATTAAAATGCTTATTCAGAATTGTTAGGATTTTCTGAAAGTTAGAACTTTGAGAAATTATTACGGTAAAATTTTAAGACAGAAAATTTAGAGAAAATTCATAGGATATCTATAGAATTATCTAATAATTGTAATATACTTAAAATAATTATTAAAATTGTTTAACCAAGAAAAATTTAATTTAGAACCTTAACCAATCAAAAAGTGACAACTTAGGCTTTTCTAATGTCACTAAATTAAGCTAATTAGGCTTGGATTAAGAGATAAGTAAGACACTACCCCAAGGTTTTTGATAGTGAGGAATCCATTGGTGATGTTATTTTCTTCAAATTCTAATCACATTGTAAAATAATTAGCAGCCCTAATTACCTTCTAGAAATTTCTACAAAGTGCTTGAAATGTTGACTTTTGGGGTAGGCAAGTGACTTGGAACTCCTTGGCTGTCCAAGTGGGCTGGAAAGGCTTGGCAAGTGGACTTCCCTTGGTCCAAATGAGCTGCTGGACGTGCAGGGCAGCAGCTGGACTTGAAGGCAAAGTCCAATTTAGTTAATAATTTGTTTTAAGAAGCATTTAACTTAAGTAAAAGGAGAAAAAGTCACAACAAGCTATTTTCTCTCAAAACAGAACCTTGAGCTCTCCAAACCCAGCAGCTGCAGTTTTCATTTCAATTTCATCTTAACTTCATCATCTCATCCCAAATTAAGAAACCAAACCATCCAAACTTCCTAAACCCTAAGCTAATCGGCAAAAAGGAAAAGAAATTGGAGGAAATCTCAAAAATTCATACAAGACCAAGGAGTGAGGGAGAAAGGAATTCAAGGCTTTTTCTTCAATTAAAGAGTTTAAGGTAAGGATCTAGGCATTTAATTTCAATTAGAACCCTTGGAATTAGAAGAAAACATGTTGTAGGCTTAGATTAAAATTTTGACCTAGAATCATGAAAACTTGAAATTGATTTAGGGGTTTTGTGTTTTTGATGCTTGTGATTGTAATTCATGGATTGGAATGATGTTTGATTGAATTTTTAATGTGTTGTGATGGTTGAAATTTGGTTTGTTGAATTTTGATTGAATTTGTGATTTGGTTGATTTTTGGTTGGAATTGGAAGTTGTTGCTTTGGAAAACATGTTGAGAATGGTAGTGAGACCATTCGGCCAGCCCTAAATGCAAGGGATATTATGTGGAAATTTTTGTAAAATCAAGGGCAAAATGGTCATTTTACATGTAGGGACAAAATGGGAATTTTTGAAAAAGAGCAAGGGTAATTTGGTCATTTCAAAATTTAGGACATAGATGGAATTCTAGAAAAGATTAAGGGTATTTTAGTAACTTTACCTAATAGTGAATTTTTATAATTTTTATGTGATTGCTTAATATTAATTATTTGTTTATTAGCATCATTGTCATATTGCATAAGCTTGAGTTCTTAGAAAATACAAAGATTTCAAATGAGAAATGAGTATTTATGGGGGAATTGATTTCCAGGACTGTGTTGACTGACCGGACTGCGGTAGTCATGTATTTGAAAATTTGATTGAGATTATGAACAGAGAACTGTGTTGACTGACCGGACTGCGGTAGTCATGTATTTGAAAATATGATTGAGATTATGAACAGAGAACTGTGTTGACTGACCGGACTGCGGTAGTCATGTATTTGAAAAGATGATTGAGATTGTGAACAGAGAATATGATAGTCCTGAGAAATGGGTGAGCAGAGTAAGTTAGACAGGACTGTATAGTCTGTGATTATATAGTCTGTGGGGTGAGGGATATTGGCAATTCCACATGTGGCTGTAATTTGGACAGAGATGCTGCCGTGGTGGCCTTCCGGGTATCCTGACCTCCTAATTCTGTTTAGTTTATTCGCGTTTAGTAGGGGCTGATAGCTGAATTACAGATCGTAATGGTAGGCCAGTTTCTTACTAAACACTCAAAGGGGAAGTCTCCATGGAGCAGGGTCAAAACGAATTTGAGTCAAAAACTGCATTGCATAAATCATACTGCATTTAATTATGTGTGTAACTAATTATATTGTTATGATATGTATTTGTTTGAAATTGTTTTAATTCTATGAGAAATTAAATGCCTGATCCTGTAATGCTGTCCCCAGATTCTAGGGGAGTGTGAATTGCAGGTGCTTGAAGATATAGTTAAATGATGAAGATGCAGAAATTCCAGAGCATATAGGATGGGACTATTTTGGGTAGACAATAATTTGTAGTAGTTAGAATTATTTTGTAGCAGTGTTTATATAAATTTTAATGATGTAAATTACAGAACATATTTTGGATTGTAAGAGATCGTATCAGAACTTTGAAATAAATATATAAATGAATTAAATAGTTAAATTATGTTTTATAAGAAAGAGGGGGTTACATAGGACACCACTGGTATGGTATCAGGATGGTGAAAATTTATTGATAGAGCCAGACATCATCCAGCAGACAATTGAAAAAGTAAAATTTATTCAGGAGAAAATGAAAACTGCACAGAGGAGACAGAAAAGTTATATAGATAAAAGAATAAAATCTTTAAAAATCTCAAGAAGATGATAAGGTATTTTTAAAAGTAACATCAATAACTGGTAAAGGAAAACCTAACTATAAAAACAAATCCTGTTAAGATTAAGGACAAAAGGATTAAATACTTGAGAGGTAAAAATATTCCTTTGGTTAAAGTTATCTGGAAGGATATCAGAGGTAATGACACTTGGGAATTAGAAGAGAAAATGAGAGAAAAATATCTTCAATTGTTTATATAGTTATATTAGAAATTTCGAGGACGAAATTTTTATTAGTAGGGGAGAATTGTAACACCCTCAATTTTATTATTTTACCATTTGTAAATATTTTTATATAAATATTATGAGAAATGATGTACTGTATTTTATAGAAACTTTCTGTACCTATTTTCATAATAAAATTAATACAGTGCTATTCAGTAAAATTTTCTAAGTCTTTTAATACTTTTGTTTATACCTAAATTTCTTGTTGACTGGACAGTTGTGTCAGACAGCTGTCCAGGATAAGATTTTCATTATAACATTTTGGATTAAACTGTACTCTAATAAATAAAGAATTTAATGTAGAATTAAAATATATACAGTTGAGAAATGAATTACTTGTTGACTGGACCGTTGTGTCAGACAGCTGTCCAGGATAAATTTTCAAGTATAAAATTTTGGACTAATCTGTAACTTAATAAAAAGGTAATTGAATATAGATTAAAAATATATACAGTTGAAAAATTAAAATGCTAGTTTCAAATTGTTATAATTTTCTGAAAGTTAGAACTTTGAGAAATTATTACGATAAAATTTTAAGGTAGAAAATTAAGATAAAATTTGTATGACATCTATGGAATTATCTAATAATTATAATATACTTAGAATAATTATAAAAATTGTTTAACTAAGAAAAATTAAAAATAAAAGTATTAACCAATCAAAATTTGACAACTCAAAGTTTCTAATCTAACTAAATTAAGCTAATTAGACTTGGATTAAGAGATAAGTAAGACACTACCCCAAGGTTTTTGATGGTGAGGAATCCAATGGTGGTTTTAGTTTCTTCAAATTCTAATTAGTTTGTAAGATAATTAAAAACCCTAAAAAGATTCTAGAAAAGTCTACAAAATGCTACAATTTTGACTATTTGACTAATTAGAAAGCAAGTCACACAAGGCACTAAGTGTGGCACGTTCAAATGGCTGGAGACTTTGACAAAAGGGGCTGCCTTGTAGCAGCAGCTGGACGTGAGAAATAAATTGAATTGGGTGTAGGAAATTTTTTTAACATATAAGAAACCAAGTTAAAGAAGAAAAACACACATAACTCATTTTCTCTCCAACCCAAAACCGTGAGACTTGCTGCAGCTGCCCCTCCATTTCTTCTTCATCCTTTCTTCTAAAATTAAGAAATAAACCAACCAAAATCTCCCAAATTTCAATATACCTTTGGCCAAAGAGAAAGATTTAGGAGGAAAACCCCAAAATTTCAAGAAACCAAGGGAGAAAGGGAGAAAAGAAATTCAAGAGTTCTCCATCAAATTAAGGATCTAAGGTAAGGATCTTGGCATTTAATTTCAATTTAAACCAATTGGAGTTAATAGAAACATGTTCTTAGGTCTAATTTCAAGATTTGATCAAGATTCAATAAAAGATGAAATTGATTTAGGGCTTTTAGATGATTGATGTTAGAAGCTTGAAATTGTTGTTTGAATCCATGTTTGATTGAATTCATGATGTGTTGTGATGGATTGGAATTAATTGATTGGCTTGTTCTTGATTGGAAATTTAAATTTGTTCTTGATTGAGATTTCTTGATTTGGTTGATTATTGATTGGAAAGTTGCTTGGTTGTTTTGGAAATGTTGTTGGAAATGTGAAGGAGGCCATACGGCCATGATGAGAATGATAGGGATATCATGTGGAATTTTTCAAATGACCAAGGGTAAAATAGTCATTTCACATGTAGGGACACATTGGGAATTTTAGAAAAAGTTTAAGGGCATTTTCGGCAATAATTAAAAAGTATAAGGGTAATTAGGTAATTTCACATTTAGAGGATACAATTGGAATTGTATAAAAAGATTGAGGTTAATTAGGTAATTTCACATTTAGAGGATACAATTGAAATTTTATAAAAAGATTGAGGTTAATTAGGTAATTTCACATTTAAAGGATACAATTGGAATTTTATAAAAAGATTGAGGATAATTAGGTAATTTCATAGATTCTAGAAGAATTAGGGACACATTCGGAAATTTATAAAAAGATCAAGGGTAAAATGGGAAATTTTAGAAAATAGTAAGGGTAATTTAGTAATTTCACCTTTGAGGGCAAAATTGGAAATTTATAAAAAGATAGGGGTATTTTAGTAATTTTCCATATTAAAGACTTAATTGGTATTTTAGTAAAAGTTTAGTAATTTTCATAGTAAATACATAATTATTATTTTAGTAAAAGTTTAGTAATTTTACCTAGTAAAGGACTAGTTAGTAATTTATTAAGGTATTGATGTTATAATGTTAATTAGTGAATTTTATAATTTTAATGTGATTGATTAATATTAATTATTTGTTAATTAGCATCATTATCATATTGCATAAGTCTGAGTTCTTGGAAAATACAAAGATTTCAAATGAGAAATGAGTTTTTAAATGAGAAATGATTTTGTTGACTAACCGGGACTGCGGTAGTCATGAAAAATGAGTATGTTTGGGGGAATTGATTTCCAGGACTGTGTTGACTGACCGGACTGCGGTAGTCATGTATTTGAAAAAAATGATTGAGATTATGAACAGAGAACTGTGTTGACTGACCGGAATGCGGTAGTCATGTATTTGAAAAGATGATTGAGAATATGAATAGAGAATATGATAGTCCTGAGAAATGGGTGAGCAGAGTAAGTTAGACAGGACTGTATAGTCTGTGATTGTATAGTCTGTGGGGTGAAGGATATTGGCAATTCCACATGTGGCTGGAAACTGGACTGAGTTGTGGTCGTGGTGGCCTTCCGGGTATCCTGATCTTCTAATTCTGTCTTGTTTATTCGCGTTTAGTAGGGGCTGATAGCTGAATTGCAGTGCGTAATGGTAGGCCAGTTTCTTACTAAACACTCAAAGGGGAAGTCTCCATGGAGCAGGGTCAAAATGATTGAGTCAAAAAAATGAGTTTGAGTCAAAAAACTGCATTTGCATAAATCATACTGCATTTAATTATATGTGTAACTAATTAATTTGTTATGATATGAATTTGTTTGAAATTGTTTTAATTGTATGAGAAATTAAATGCCTGATCCGGTAATGCTGTCCCCAGATTCTAGGGGAGTGTGAATTGCAGGTGTCTGAAGATATAGTTAAATGATGAAGATGCAGAAATTCCAGAGCATATAGGATGGGATTATTTTGGGTAGACAATAATTTGTAGTACTTAGAATTATTTTGTAACAGTGTTTATATAAATTTTAATGATGCAAATTACAGAACATATTTTGGATTGTAAGAGAACGTATCAGAACTTTGAAATAAATATATAAAATAAATTAAATAGTTAAATTATGTTTTATAAGAAAAGGGGGTTACAATGGCCGAATGGCCCTCATTCAATTCCAACAACATTTCAACAAATTCAATCCAACAATTCCAATCAATAATAAATCAAACCAAGTTTCAATTAAGCTCAAATACATCAACCAAAGTTGAATCAATCACACATATCATAAAATCAACCAAACATTTGTTTCAATCATTTAGTTTAAGCTTCAAACATCAAAACATATAAAATGCCCGATGTATGGGTAATTACTATTTTACCCTTATACTTTTCTATTATTTCCGAAAATGCCCTTGATCTTCCTATAAAATTCTGAACGTATCCCTGGATGTGAAATGACTGTTTTGCCCTTTGTTATTTGAAAATTTCCACATGGTACCCCTTGTTTCCAGCCATGGCCGAATGGCCCTCATTGAATTCCAACAACATTTCAACAAATTCAACACAACAATTCCAATCTATAACAAATCAAACCAAGTCTCAATCAAGATCAAATACATCAACCAAAGTTCAATCCATCATACATATCATAAAATCAACCAAACATTTGTTTCAATCATTTATTTTAAACTTCAAACATCAAAACATATAAAATGCCCGATGCATGGTAATTACCATTTTACCCTTATACTTTTCTATTATTTCCTAAAATGCCCTTGATCTTCCTATAAAATTTCCAATGTATCCCTACATGTGAAATGACTGTTTTGCCCATGGAAGTTTGAAAATTTCCACACAGTACCCCTTGTTTCTAGCGATGGCCGAATGGCCCTCATTCAATTCCAACAACATTTCAACAAATTCAATCCAACAATTCCAATCAATAATAAATCAAACAAAGTTTCAACTAAGCTCAAATACATCAACCAAAGTTCAATCCATTACACATATCATAAAATCAACCAAACATTTGTTTCAATCATTTATTTTAAGCTTCAAACATCAAAACATATAAAATGCCCGATGTATGGGTAATTACTATTTTACCCTTATACATTTCTATTATTTTCTAAAATGCCCTTGATCTTCCTATAAAATTTCGAATGTATCCCTACATGTGAAATGACTATTTTGCCCTTGGTTATTTGAAAATTTCCACATGGTACCCCTTGTTTCTAGCGATGGCCGAGTGACCCTCATTCAATTCCAACAACATTTCAACAAATTCAACCCAACAATTCCAATCAATAACAAATCAAACCAAGTCTCAATCATCAACCAAAGTTCAATCCATCACACATATCATAAAATCAACCAAACGTTTGTTTCAATCATTTATTTTAAGCTTCGAACATCAAAACATATAAAATGCCTGATGTATGGGTAATTACTATTTTACCCTTATACTTTTCTATTATTTCCGAAAATGCCCTTGATCTTCCTAAAAAATTTCGAATGTATCCCTACATGTGAAATGACTGTTTTGCCCTTGGATATTTGAAAATTTCAACGCAGTATCCCTTGTTTCTAGCCATGGTCGAATGGCCCTCATTCAATTCCAACAACATGTCAACAAATTCAAGCCAACAATTCCAATCAATAACAAATCAAACCAAGTCTCAATCAAGCTCAAATACATCAACCAAAGTTCAATCCATCACACATATCATAAAATCAACCAAAAATTTGTTTCAATCATTTATTTAAAGCTTCAAACATCAAAACATATAAAATGCCCTATGTATGGGTAACTACTATTTTACCCTTATACTTTTCTATTATTTCCGAAAATGCCCTTGATCTTCCTATAAAATTTCGAATGTATCCCTACATGTGAAATGACTGTTTTGCCCTTGGATATTTGAAAATTTCAACACAGTATCCCTTGTT
This sequence comes from Pueraria montana var. lobata, assembly GCA_026413185.1. Lineage (NCBI taxonomy): Eukaryota > Viridiplantae > Streptophyta > Magnoliopsida > Fabales > Fabaceae > Pueraria > Pueraria montana. The sequence goes on along the minus strand of CM048646.1, from coordinate 66,005,188 downwards.
TCTAGCCATGGTCGAATGGCCCTCATTCAATTCCAACAACATGTCAACAAATTCAAGCCAACAATTCCAATCAATAACAAATCAAACCAAGTCTCAATCAAGCTCAAATACATCAACCAAAGTTCAATCCATCACACATATCAAAAAATCATCCAAACATTTGTTTCAATGATTTATTTTAAGCTTCAAACATCAAAACATATAAAATGGCCGATATATGGGTATTTACTATTTTACCCTTATACTTTCCTATTATTTTGGAAATTGCACTTGATCTTCCGATAAAATTCCTAATGTATCCCTACATGTGAAATGACTGTTTTGCCCTTGGTTATTTGAAAATTTCCACATGGTACCCCTTGTTTCTAGCCATGGCCGAATGGCCCTCATTCAATTCCACCATCATTTCAACAAATTCAACCCCACAATTCCAATCAATAACAAATCAAACCAAGTCTCAATCAAGCTCAAATACATCAACCAAAGTTCAGTCCATCACACATATCATAAAATCAACCAAACATTTGTTTCAATCATTTATTTAAAGCTTCAAACATCAAAACATATAAAATGCCCGATGTATGGCTAATTACTATTTTACCCTTATACTTTTCTATTATTTCCAAAAATACCATTGATATTCCTATAAAATTCCCAACGTATCCCTACATGTGAAATGACTGTTTTGCCCTTGGTTATTTGAAAATTTCCACATGGTACCCCTTGTTTCTAGCCATGGCCGAATGGCCCTCATTCAATTCCAACAACATTTCAACAAATTCAACACAACAATTCCAATCAATAACAAATAAAACCAAGTCTCAATCAAGCTCAAATACATCAATCAAAGTTCAATCCATCACACATATCATAAAATCAACCAAACAATTGTTTCAATAATTTATTTTAAGCTTCAAACATCAAAACATATAAAATGCCCGATGTATGGGTAATTACTATTTTACCCTTATACTTTTCTATTATTTCCGAAAATGCCCTTGATCTTCCTATAAAATTCCCAATGTATCCCTACATGTGAAATGACTCTTTGGCCCTTGGTTATTTGAAAATTTCCACATGGTACCCCTTGTTTCAAGCCTTGGCCGAATGGCCCTCATTCAATTCCAACAACATTTCAACAAATTCAACCCAACAATTCCAATCAATAACAAATCAAACCACGTCTCAATCAAGCTCAAATACATCAACCAAAGTTTAATCCATCACACATATCATAAAATCAACCAAATTTTTGCTTCAATAACTTATTTTAAGTTTCAAACATCAAAACATATAAAATGCACGATGTATGGGTAATTACTATTTTACCCTTATACTTTTCTAATATTTTCGAAAATGCCCTTCAACTTCCTATAAAATTCCCAATGTATCCCTACATATGAAATGACTGTTTTGCCCTTGGTTATTTGAACATTTCCACATGGTACCCCTTGTTTCTAGGCATGGCCGAACGACCCTCATTCAATTCCAACAACATTTCAACAAATTCAACCCAACAATTCCAATCAATAACAAATCAAACCAACTCTCAATCAAGCTCAAATACATCAACCAAAGTTCAGTCCATCACACATATCATAAAATCAACCAAACATTTCTTTCAATAATTTATTTTAAGCTTCAAACATCAAAACATATAAAATGCCCGATGTATGGGTAATTACTATTTTACCCTTATACTTTTCTATTATTTCCAAAAATGCCCTTGATCTTCCTATAAAATTCCCAATGTATCCCTGCATGTGAAATGACTGTTTTGCCCTTGGTTATTTGAAAATTTCCACATGGTACCCCTTGTTTCTAGCCATGGCCGAATGGCCCTCATTCAATTCCAACAACATTTCAACAAATTCAACCCAACAATTCCGATCAATAACAAATCAAACCACGTCTCAATCAAGCTCAAATACATCAACCAAAGTTCAATCCATCACACATATCATAAAATCAACCAAACATTTGTTTCAATGATTTATTTTAAGCTTCAAACATCAAAACATATAAAATGCCCGATGTATGGGTAATTACTATTTTACCCTTATACTTTTCTGTTATTTCAGAAAATGCCCTTGATCTTCCTATAAAATTCCCAACGTATCCCTACATGTGAAATGACTGTTTTGCCCTTGGTTATTTGAAAATTTCCACATGGTACCCCTTGTTTCTAGCCATGGCCGAATGACCCTCATTCAATTCAAACAACATTTCAACAAATTCAACCCAACAATTCCAATTAATAACAAATCAAACCAAGTCTCAATCAAGCTCAAATACATCAATCAAAGTTCAATCCATCACAATATCATAAAATCAACCAAACAATTGTTTCAATAATTTATTTTAAGCTTCAAACATCAAAACATATAAAATGCCCGATGTATGGGTAATTACTATTTTACCCTTATACTTTTCTATTATTTCCGAAAATGCCCTTGATCTTCCTATAAAATTCCCAACGTATCCCTACATGTGAAATGACTGTTTTGCCCTTGGTGATTTGAAAATTTCCACATGGTACCCCTTGTTTCTAGCCATGGCCGAGTGGCCCTCATTCAATTCCAACAACATTTCAACAAATTAAACCCAACAATTCCAATCAATAACAAATCAAACCACGTCTCAATCAAGCTCAAATACATCAATCAAAGTTCAGTCCATCACACATATCGTAAAATCAACCAAACATTGGTTTCAATCATTTATTTAAAGCTTCAAACATCAAAACATATAAAATGCCCGATGTATGGGTAATTACTATTTTACCCTTATACTTTTCTATTATTTCCGAAAATGCCCTTGATCTTCCTATAAAATTCCCAATGTATCCCTACATGTGAAATGACTCTTTGGCCCTTGGTTATTTGAAAATTTCCACATGGTACCCCTTGTTTCAAGCCATCGCCGAATGACCCTCATTCAATTCCAACAACATTTCAACAAATTCAACCCAACAATTCCAATCAATAACAAATCAAACCAACTCTCAATCAAGCTCAAATACATCAACTAAAGTTCAGTCCATCACACATATCATAAAATCAACCAAACATTTGTTTCAATCATTTATTTTAAGCTTCAAACATCAAAACATATAAAATGCCCGATGTATGGGTAATTACTATTTTACCCTTATACTTTTCTGTTATTTCAGAAAATGCCCTTGATCTTCCTATAAAATTCCCAATGTATCCCTACGTGTGAAATGACTGTTTTGCCCTTGGTTTTTTGAAAATATCCACATGGTACCCCTTGTTTCTAGCCATGGCCGAATGGCCCTCATTGAATTCCAACAACATTTCAACAAATTCAACCCAACATTTCCAATCAATAACAAATCAAACCAAGTCTCAATCAAGCTCAAATACATCAACCAAAGTTCAGTCCATCACACATATCATAAAATCAACCAAACATTTGTTTCAATCATTTATTTTAAGCTTCAAACATCAAAACATATAAAATGCCCGATGTATGGGTAATTACTATTTTACCCTTATACTTTTCTATTATTTTCGAAAATGCTCTTGATCTTCCTATAAAATTCCCAATGTATCCCTACATGTGAAATGACTGTTTTGCCCTTGGTTATTTGAAAATTTCCACATGGTACCCCTTGTTTCTAGCCAGGGCCGAATGGCCCTCATTCAATTCCAATAACATTTCAACAAATTCAACCCAACAATTCCAATCAATAACAAATCAAACCAAGTCTTAATCAAGCTCAAATACATCAACCAAAGTTTAGTCCATCACACATATCATAAAATCATCCAAACATTTGTTTCAATGATTTATTTTAAGGTTCAAACATCAAAACATATAAAATGCCCGATATATGGGTATTTACTATTTTACCCTTATACTTTTCTATTATTTCCGAAAATGCCCGTGATCTTCCTATAAAATTCCCAATGTATCCCTACATGTGAAATGACTGTTTTACCCTCGATTATTTGAAAATTTCCACATGGTACCCCTTGTTTCTAGCCATGGCCGAATGGCCCTCATTCAATTCCAACAACATTTCAACAAATTCAACCCAACATTTTATATCAATTACAAATCAAACCAAGTCTCAATCAAGCTCAAATACATCAACCAAAGTTCAATCCATCACACATGTCAAAAAATCATCCAAACATTTGTTTCAATGATTTATTTTAAGCTTCAAACATCAAAACATATAAAATGCCCGATATATGGGTATTTACTATTTTACCCTTATACTTTTCTATTATTTTCGAAATTGCACTTGATCTTCCGATAAAATTCCTAATGTATCCCTACATGTGAAATGACTGTTTTGCCCTTGGTTATTTGAAAATTTCCACATGGTACCCCTTATTTCTAGCCATGGCCGAATGACCCTCATTGAATTCCAACAACATTTCAACAAATTCAACCAAACAATTCCAATCAATAACAAATCAAACCAAGTCTCAATCAAGCTCAAATACATCAACCAAAGTTCAGTCCATCACACATATCATAAAATCAACCAAACATTTGTTTCAATCATTTATTTAAAGCTTCAAACATCAAAACATATAAAATGCCCGATGTATGGCTAATTACTATTTTACCCTTATACTTTTCTATTATTTCCGAAAATACCCTTGATATTCCTATAAAATTCCCAACGTATCCCTACATGTGAAATGACTATTTTGCCCTTGGTTATTTGAAAATTTCCACATGGTACCCTTTGTTTCTAGCCGTGGCCGAATGGCCCTCATTCAATTCCAACAACATTTCAACAAATTCAACCCAACAATTCCAATCAATAACAAATCAAACCAACTCTCAATCAAGCTCAAATACATCAACCAAAGTTCAGTCCATCACACATATCATAAAATCAACCAAACATTTGTTTCAATCATTTATTTTAAGCTTCAAACATCAAAACATATAAAATGCCCGATGTATGGGTAATTACTATTTTACCCTTATACTTTTCTATTATTTCCGAAAATGCCCTTGATCTTCCTATAAAATTCCCAATGTATCCCTACATGTGAAATGACTGTTTTGCCCTTGGTTATTTGAAAATTTCCACATGGTACCCCTTGTTTCTAGCCATGGCCGAATGGCCCTCATTCAATTCCAACAACATTTCAACAAATTCAACCCAACAATTCCAATCAATAACAAATCAAACCACGTCTCAATCAAGCTCAAATACATCAACCAAAGTTCAATCCATCACACATATCATAAAATCAACCAAACATTTGTTTCAATGATTTATTTTAAGCTTCAAACATCAAAACATATAAAATGCCCGATGTATGGGTAATTACTATTTTACCCTTATACTTTTCTGTTATTTCAGAAAATGCCCTTGATCTTCCTATAAAATTCCCAATGTATCCCTACGTGTGAAATGATTGTTTTGCCCTTGGTTTTTTGAAAATATCCACATGGTACCCCTTGTTTCTAGCCATGGCCGAATGGCCCTCATTGAATTCCAACAACATTTCAACAAATTCAACCCAACATTTCCAATCAATAACAAATCAAACCAACTCTCAATCAAGCTCAAATACATCAACCAAAGTTCAGTCCATCACACATATCTTAAAATCAACCAAACATTTGTTTCAATCATTTATTTTAAGCTTCAAACATCAAAACATATAAAATGCCCGATGTATGGGTAATTACTATTTTACCCTTATACTTTTCTATTATTTCCGAAAATGCCCTTGATCTTCCTATAAAATTCCCAATGTATCCCTACATGTGAAATGACTGTTTTGCCCTTGGTTATTTGAAAATTTCCACATGGTACCCCTTGTTTCTAGCCAGGGCCGAATGGCCCTCATTCAATTCCAATAACATTTCAACAAATTCAACCCAACAATTCCAATCAATAACAAATCAAACCAAGTCTTAATCAAGCTCAAATACATCAACCAAAGTTTAGTCCATCACACATATCATAAAATCAACCAAACATTTGTTTCAATCATTTATTTTAAGCTTCAAAGATCAAAACATACAAAATGCCCGACGTATGGGTAATTACTATTTTACCCTTATACTTTTCTATTATTTCCGAAAATGCCCTTGATCTTCCTATAAAATTCCCAACGTATCCCTACATGTGAAATGACTATTTGGCCCTTGGTTATTTGAAAATTTCCACATAGTACCCCTTGTTTCCAGCCATGGCAGAATGGCCCTCATTCAATTCCAACAACATTTCAACAAATTCAACCCAACAATTCCAATCAATAACAAATCAAACTGCGTCTCAATCAAGCTCAAATACATCAACCAAAGTTCAATCCATCACACATATCATAAAATCAACCAAACATTTGTTTCAATCATTTATTTTAAGCTTCAAACATCAAAACATATAAAATGCCCGATGTATGCGTAATTACTATTTTACCCTTATATTTTTCTATTATTTCCGAAAATGCCCTTGATCTTCCTATAAAATTCTCAATATATCCCTACATGTGAAATGACTGTTTTGCCCTTGGTTATTTGAAAATTTCCACTTAGTACCCCTTGTTTCTAGCCATGGCCGAATGACCCTCAATCAATTCCAACAACATTTCAACAAATTCAACCCAACAATTCCAATCAATAACAAATCAAACTGCGTCTCAATCAAGCTCAAATACATCAACCAAAGTTCAATCCATCACACATATCATAAAATCAACCAAACATTTGTTTCCATAATTTATTTTAAGCTTCAAACATCAAAACATATAAAATGCCCGATGGATGGGTAATTACTATTTTACCCTTATACTTTTCTATTATTTTTCGAAAAGGCCCTTTATCTTCCTGTATAATTCCCAATGTATCCCTACATGTGAAATGACTGTTTTGCCCTTGGATATTTGAAAATTTCCTCACAGTACTCCTTGTTTCTAGCCATGGCCGAATGGCCCTCATTCAATTCCAACAACATTTCAACAAATTCAACCCAACAATTCCAATCAATAACAAATCAAACCAAGTTTCAATTAAGCTCAAATACATCAACCAAAGTTCAATCCATCACACATATCATAAAATCAACCAAACATTTGTTTCAATCATTTATTTTAAGCTTCAAACATCAAAACATATAAAATGCCCGACGTATGGGTAATTACTATTTTACCCTTATACTTTTCTATTATTTCCGAAAATGCCCTTGATCTTCCTACAAAATTCCCAACGTATCCCTACATGTGAAATGACTATTTGGCCCTTGGTTATTTGAAAATTTCCACATGGAACCCCTTGTTTCTAGCCATGGCCGAATGGCCCTCATTCAATTCCAACAACATTTCAACAAATTCAACCCAACAATTCCAATCAATAACAAATAAAACCAAGTCTCAATCAAGCTCAAATACATCAATCAAAGTTCAGTCCATCACACATATCATAAAATCAACCAAACAGTGGTTTCAATCATTTATTTAAAGCTTCAAACATCAAAACATATAAAATGCCCGATGTATGGGTAATTACTATTTTACCCTTATACTTTTCTATTATTTCCTAAAATACCCTTGATCTTCCAATAAAATTCCCAACGTATCCCTTCATGTGAAATGACTGTTTTGCCCTTGGTTATTTGAAAATTTCCACATGGTACCCCTTGTTTCTAGCCATGGCCGAATGACCCTCATTGAATTCCAACAACATTTCAACAAATTCAACCAAACAATTCCAATCAATAACAAATCAAACCAAGTCTCAATCAAGCTCAAATACATCAACCAAAGTTCAATCCATCACACATATCATAAAATCAACCAAACATTTGTTTCAATCATTTGTTTTAAGCTTCAAACATCAAAACATATTAAATGCCCGATGTATGGGTAATTACTATTTTACCCTTATACTGTTCAATTATTTCCAAAAATGCCCTTGATCTTCCTATAAAATTCCCAATGTATCCCGACATGTGAAATGACTGTTTTGCCCTTGGTCATTTGAAAATTTCCACATGGTACCCCTTATTTCTAGCCATGGCCGAATGTCCCTCATTCAATTCCAACAACATTTCAACAAATTCAACCCAACAATTCCAATCAATAACAAATCAAAACAAGTTTCAATTAAGCTCAAATACATCAACCAAAGTTCATTCCATCACACATATCATAAAATCAACCAAACATTTGTTTCAATAATTTATTTTAAGCTTGAAACATCAAAAGATATAAAATGCACGATGTATGGGTAGTTACTATTTTACCCTTATACTTTTCTATTATTTCCGAAAATGCCCTTGATCTTCCTACAAAATTCCAAACGAATCCCTACATTTGAAATGACTATTTGGCCTTTGGTTATTTGAAAATTTTCACTTAGTACCCCTTGTTTCTAGCCATGGTCGAATGGCTCTCATTCAATTCCAACAACATTTCACCAAATTCAACCCAACAATTCCAATCAATAACAAATAAAACCAAGTCTCAATCAAGCTCAAATACATCAATCAAAGTTCAGTCCATCACACATATCATAAAATCAACCAAACATTGGTTTCAATCATTTATTTAAAGCTTCAAACATCAAAACATATAAAATGCCCGATGTATGGGTAATTACTATTTTACCCTTATACTTTTCTATTATTTCCGAAAATACCCTTGATCTTCCAATAATATTCCCAACGTATCCCTACATGTGAAATGACTGTTTTGCCCTTGGTTATTTGAAAATTTCCACATGGTACCCCTTGTTTCTAGCCATGGCCGAATGGCCCTCATTCAATTCCAACAACATTTCAACAAATTCAACCCAACAATTCCAATCAATAACAAATCAAAACAAGTTTCAATTAAGCTCAAATACATCAACCAAAGTTCTATCCATCACAAATATCATAAAATCAACCAAACATTTGTTTCAATCATTTATTTTAAGCTTCAAACATCAAAACATATAAATTGCCCGATGTATGGGTAATTGCTATTTTACCCTTACACTTTTCTATTATTTTTTGAAAAGGCCCTTGATCTTCCTATAAAATTCCCAATGTATCCCTACATGTGAAATGACTGTTTTGCCCTTGGTTATTTGAAAATTTCCACATGGTACCCTTGTTTCTAGCCATGGCCGAATGGCCCTCATTCAATTCCAACAACATTTCAACAAATTCAACACAACAATTCCAATCAATAACAAATCAAACCAAGTCTCAATCAAGCTCAAATACATCAACCAAAGTTCAATGCATCACACATATCATAAAATCAACCAAACATTCGTTTCAATCATTTATTTTAAGCTTCAAACATCAAAACATATAAAATGCCCGATGTATTGGTAATTACTATTTTACCCTTATACTGTTCAATTATTTCCAAAAATACCCTTGATCTTCCTATAAAATTCCCAACGTATCCCGACATGTGAAATGACTGTTTTGCCCTTGGTTATTTGAAAATTTCCCCATGGTACCCCTTGTTTCTAGCCATGGTCGAATGGCCATCATTCAATTCCAGCAACATTTCACCAAATTCAACCCAACAATTCCAATCAATAACAAATCAAACCAAGTCTCAATCAAGCTCAAATACATCAATAAAAGTTCAGTCCATCACACATATCATAAAATCAACCAAACATTGGTTTCAATCATTTATTTAAAGCTTCAAACATCAATACATATAAAATGCCCGATGTATTGGTAATTACTATTTTACCCTTATACTTTTCTATTATTTCCGAAAATACCCTTGATCTTCCTATAAAATTCTCAACGTATTCCTACATGTGAAATGACTGTTTTGCAATTGGTTATTTGAAAATTTCCACATGGTACCCCTTGTTTCTAGCCATGGCCGAATGGCCCTCATTCAATTCCAACAACATTTCAACAAATTCAACCCAACAATTCCAATCAATAACAAATCAAAACAAGTTTCAATTAAGCTCAAATACATCAACCAAAGTTCTATCCATCACAAATATCATAAAATCAGCCAAACATTTGTTTCAATCATTTATTTTAAGCTTCAAACATCAAAACATATAAATTGCCCGATGTATGGGTAATTGCTATTTTACCCTTACACTTTTCTATTATTTTTTGAAAAGGCCCTTGATCTTCCTATAAAATTCCCAATGTATCCCTACATGTGAAATGACTGTTTTGCCCTTGGTTATTTGAAAATTTCCACATGGTACCCTTGTTTCTAGCCATGGCCGAATGGCCCTCATTCAATTCCAACAACATTTCAACAAATTCAACACAACAATTCCAATCAATAACAAATCAAACCAAGTCTCAATCAAGCTCAAATACATCAACCAAAGTTCAATGCATCACACATATCATAAAATCAACCAAACATTCGTTTCAATCATTTATTTTAAGCTTCAAACATCAAAACATATAAAATGCCCGATGTATGGGTAATTACTATTTTACCCTTATACTTTTCTATTATTTTCGAAAATGCCCTTGATATTCCGACAAAATTCCCAATGTATCCCTACATGTGAAATGACTATTTTGCCCTTGGTTATTTGAAAATTTCCACATGGTACCCCTTGTTTCTAGCCATGGCCGAATGACCCTCATTCAATTCCCGCAACATTTCACCAAATTCAACCCAACAATTCCAATCAATAACAAATAAAACCAAGTCTCAATCAAGCTCAAATACATCAATCAAAGTTCAGTCCATCACACATATCATAAAATCAACCAAACATTGGTTTCAATCATTTATTTAAAGCTTCAAACATCAAAACATATAAAATGCCCGATGTATGGGTAATTACTATTTTACCCTTATACTTTTCTATTATTTCCGAAAATACCCTTGATCTTCCAATAATATTCCCAACGTATCCCTACATGTGAAATGACTGTTTTGCCCTTGGTTATTTGAAAATTTCCACATGGTACCCCTTATTTCTAGCCATGGCCGAATGGCCCTCATTCAATTCCAACAACATTTCAACAAATTCAACCCAACAATTCCAATCAATAACAAATCAAAACAAGTTTCAATTAAGCTCAAATACATCAACCAAAGTTCTATCCATCACAAATATCATAAAATCAACCAAACATTTGTTTCAATCATTTATTTTAAGCTTCAAACATCAAAACATATAAATTGCCCGATGTATGGGTAATTGCTATTTTACCCTTACACTTTTCTATTATTTTTTGAAAAGGCCCTTGATCTTCCTATAAAATTCCCAATGTATCCCTACATGTGAAATGACTATTTTGCCATTGGTTATTTGAAAACTTTCCACATAGTACCCCTTGTTTCTAGCCATGGCCGAATGGCCCTCATTCAATTCCAACAACATTTCAACAAATTCAACACAACAATTCCAATCAATAACAAATCAAACCAAGTCTCAATCAAACTCAAATACATCAACCAAAGTTCAATGCATCACACATATCATAAAATCAACCAAACATTCGTTTCAATCATTTATTTTAAGCTTCAAACATCAAAACATATAAAATGCCCGATGTATGGGTAATTACTATTTTACCCTTATACTTTTCTATTATTTTCGAAAATGCCCTTGATATTCCGACAAAATTCCCAATGTATCCCTACATGTGAAATGACTATTTTGCCCTTGGTTATTTGAAAATTTCCACATGGTACCCCTTGTTTCTAGCCATGGCCGAATGACCCTCATTCAATTCCCGCAACATTTCACCAAATTCAACCCAACAATTCCAATCAATAACAAATAAAACCAAGTCTCAATCAAGCTCAAATACATCAATCAAAGTTCAGTCCATCACACATATCATAAAATCAACCAAACATTCGTTTCAATCATTTATTTTAAGCTTCAAACATCAAAACATATAAAATGCCCGATGTATGGGTAATTACTATTTTACCCTTATACTGTTCAATTATTTCCAAAAATACCCTTGATCTTCCTATAAAATTCCCAACGTATCCCGACATGTGAAATGACTGTTTTGCCCTTGGTTATTTGAAAATTTCCCCATGGTACCCCTTGTTTCTAGCCATGGTCGAATGGCCATCATTCAATTCCAGCAACATTTCACCAAATTCAACCCAACAATTCCAATCAATAACAAATCAAACCAAGTCTCAATCAAGCTCAAATACATCAATCAAAGTTCAGTCCATCACACATATCATAAAATCAACCAAACATTGGTTTCAATCATTTATTTAAAGCTTCAAACATCAATACATATAAAATGCCCGATGTATGGGTAATTACTATTTTACCCTTATACTTTTCTATTATTTCCGAAAATACCCTTGATCTTCCTATAAAATTCCCAACGTATTCCTACATGTGAAATGACTGTTTTGCAATTGGTTATTTGAAAATTTCCACATGGTACCCCTTGTTTCTAGCCATGGCCGAATGGCCCTCATTCAATTCCAACAACATTTCAACAAATTCAACCCAACAATTCCAATCAATAACAAATCAAAACAAGTTTCAATTAAGCTCAAATACATCAACCAAAGTTCTATCCATCACAAATATCATAAAATCAACCAAACATTTGTTTCAATCATTTATTTTAAGCTTCAAACATCAAAACATATAAATTGCCCGATGTATGGGTAATTACTATTTTACCCTTACACTTTTCTATTATTTTTTGAAAAGGCCCTTGATCTTCCTATGAAATTCCCAATGTATCCCTACATGTGAAATGACTGTTTTGCCCTTGGTTATTTGAAAATTTCCACATGGTACCCTTGTTTCTAGCCATGGCCGAATGGCCCTCATTCAATTCCAACAACATTTCAACAAATTCAACCCAACAATTCCAATCAATCACAAATCAAACCAAGTCTCAATCAAGCTCAAATACATCAACCAAAGTTCAATGCATCACACATATCATAAAATCAACCAAACATTCGTTTCAATCATTTATTTTAAGCTTCAAACATCAAAACATATAAAATGGCCGATGTATGGGTAATTAATATTTTACCCTTATACTATTCAATTATTTCCAAAAATGCCCTTGATCTTCCTATAAAATTCCCAACGTATCCCGACATGTGAAATGACTGTTTTGCCCTTGGTTATTTGAAAATTTCCCCATGGTACCCCTTGTTTCTAGCCATGGCCGAATGGCCCTCATTCAATTCCAGCAACATTTCACCAAATTCATCCCAACAATTCCAATCAATAACAAATCAAACCAAGTCTCAATCAAGCCCAAATACATCAATCAAAGTTCAGTCCATCACACATATCATAAAATCAACCAAACATTGGTTTCAATCATTTATTTAAAGCTTCAAACATCAAAACATATAAAATGCCCGATGTATTGGTAATTACTATTTTACCCTTATACTTTTCTATTATTTCCGAAAATACCCTTGATCTTCCTATAAAATTCCCAACGTATCCCTACATGTGAAATGACTGTTTTGCAATTGGTTATTTGAAAATTTCCACATGGTACCCCTTGTTTCTAGCCATGGCCGAATGGCCCTCATTCAATTCCAACAACATTTCAACAAATTCAACCCAACAATTCCAATCAATAACAAATCAAAACAAGTTTCAATTAAGCTCAAATACATCAACCAAAGTTCTATCCATCACAAATATCATAAAATCAACCAAACATTTGTTTCAATCATTTATTTTAAGCTTCAAACATCAAAACATATAAATTGCCCGATGTATGGGTAATTGCTATTTTACCCTTACACTTTTCTATTATTTTTTGAAAAGGCCCTTGATCTTCCTATAAAATTCCCAATGTATCCCTACATGTGAAATGACTGTTTTGCCCTTGGTTATTTGAAAATTTCCATATGGTACCCTTGTTTCTAGCCATGGCCGAATGGCCCTCATTCAATTCCAACAACATTTCAACAAATTCAACCCAACAATTCCAATCAATAACAAATCAAACCAAGTCTCAATCAAGCTCAAATACATCAACCAAAGTTCAATGCATCACACATATCATAAAATCAACCAAACATTCGTTTCAATCATTTATTTTAAGCTTCAAACATCAAAACATATAAAATGCCCGATGTATGGGTAATTACTATTTTACCCTTATACTGTTCAATTATTTCCAAAAATGCCCTTGATCTTCCTATAAAATTCCCAACGTATCCCGACATGTGAAATGACTGTTTTGTCCTTGGTTATTTGAAAATTTCCCCATGGTACCCCTTGTTTCTAGCCATGGCCGAATGGCCCTCATTCAATTCCAGCAACATTTCACCAAATTCAACCCAACAATTCCAATCAATAACAAATCAAACCAAGTCTCAATCAAGCTCAAATACATCAATCAAAGTTCAGTCCATCACACATATCATAAAATCAACCAAACATTGGTTTCAATCATTTATTTAAAGCTTCAAACATCAAAACATATAAAATGCCCGATGTATTGGTAATTACTATTTTACCCTTATACTTTTCTATTATTTCTGAAAATACCCTTGATCTTCCTATAAAATTCCCAACGTATCCCTACATGTGAAATGACTGTTTTGCAATTGGTTATTTGAAAATTTCCACATGGTACCCCTTGTTTCCAGCCATGGCCGAATTGTCCTCATTCAATTCCAACAACATTTCAACAAATTCAACACAACAATTCCAATCAATAACAAATCAAACCACGTCTCAATCAAGCTCAAATACATCAACCAAAGTTCAATCCATCACACATATCATAAAATCAAACAAATTTTTGTTTCAATCATTTATTTTAAGCTTCAAAAATCAAAACATATAAAATGCACGATGTATGGGTAATTACTATTTTACCCTTATACTTTTCTAATATTTCCAAAAATGCCCTTGATCTTCCTATGAAATTCCCAATGAATCCCTACATGTGAAATGACTGTTTTGCCCTCGATTATTTGAAAATTTCCACATGGTACCCCTTGTTTCTAGCTAGGGCCGAATGGCCCTCATTCAATTCCAACAACATTTCAACAAATTCAACCCAACAATTCCAATCAATAACAAATCAAACCAAGTCTCAATCAAGCTCAAATACATCAACCAAAGTTCAATCCATCACACATATCATAAAATCAACCAAACATTTGTTTCAATGATTTATTTTAAGCTTCAAACATCAAAACATATAAAATGTCCGATGTATGGGTAATTACTATTTTACCCTTATACATTTCTAATATTTCAAAAATTGCCCTTGATCTTCCGATAAAATTCCCAATGTATCCCTACATGTGAAATGACTGTCTTGCCCTTGGTTATTTGAAAATTTCCACATGGTACCCGTTGTTTCTAGCCATGGCCGAATGGCCCTCATTCAATTCCAACAACATTTCAACAAATTCAACCCAACAATTCCAATCAATAACAAATCAAACCAAGTCTCAATCAAGCTCAAATACATCAACCAAAGTTCAGTCCATCACAGATATCATAAAATCAACCAAACAATTGGTTCAATCATTTATTTTAAGCTTTGAACATCAAAACATATAAAATGCCCGATGTATGGGTAATTACTATTTTATGTAACATCCCGAAAATTACAACCCAATAAATATGAACGTGAGAGATTTAACTAGAAAATTTTCTTGTTGGGGAGAATTGTAACACTGTGATTTTTCGTAACGTATATTAAGGGTTTGATAAATACCATAAAAGGAAATTAAATTTAAATTTATAGTGTTATTGTGAGATTTTTGGAACATTTACGTAACTTCCGTAAGTTGTAGAAAAAAAAAATAAGAGAAGGGGGTGTCCTTAGAGGAAGGGTGGCTGCAAATAGCAAAATATGAAATTTTACCCAAATATATACGTGAACCAGCTTCTTTCTTCCAAAAAAATTCTTCATTCTCCTTTTCACGAACACCCTCTGCTCTCTCTTCTTCTCTCTAAAATTTTGCACTCTTTCTAAGATTTAAGTATTCAAATCAAAGTTTTCACCGATTAAATTCGGATATGTTATAGAGGAGTTCAAGAGCTTCAAAACCTACCGATTGGATTTTGATTTCGTTGAGGTATGGAGGGATTTTCTTCTTCCCTAATCTATTTCTCTATTTTCAGTTAAGTGTAGTTGGGAGTTAGGGGGCTCAACTACATACAGCATGTCTGCCCCTTTTGTTGTTTGTGTTGTGTTTGAGTATTTGTGATTCTACTGGCAGTGGCTGTGTGAGTGTGTATGGATTGATTATTTTTGTTTTTGACTCTCTAAATTACTTGGGAAGGCTCCTAAAACAAAGGAGATCATGCCCAAATTTTATTAAAATTGTATGACAAGGTTTTCAATGTGAAATTCATCCTAACAATAAAAGTGGCAGTGGCTGTTGGTTCGTCCAGCTCTGGACAGTCCCCACTGTTTTGCGATTTTTGGTAGATCTAACCGTTGGTTTTTCACGAAATTTGTTTTTAATTAAAATAGACACAAACAGGAACAACTTTTATTTTGACACCATGGACAGAAAACGTCGTTTTGAAGTTCATCCGTGGCTTTAAAAATTACTGTTCTGTTTTCATGTTTCCCTAGAACATGTCTCGGTTTTTCTGAAATTCCCACTTGGGTGCTTAATGTTTCTTTTTCGTTTTTGAACCATTCAAAACTAGACAAAACAAGCTTTTTAACCATATAAATTACAAAAATTATCATATCCAATTTCTAAATTAACTTTTAAAAAGAAACAGGGCAAGGGGTTTTGAGCTCTGTTTTGAGTCTGAAACTTAAGCTGTTAGAAAAAAATTTACTGGGAACAATAGGGAAATAATTTGGGGGCAAGGGTTATTTTTTTAGAAAGATAAAGATGTTACCTTTCTACTGTAAAAAGTTTAGCTCAAAACAAGTTTGGGAAGTGGGAGAAATTTACATTTCTTTGAGCTATGTTCAGTGAACTCAAAATTCAGGGCTGCTGACTTAGAAAATTTTTATAAAATTTTCTAGATGTTGATTTTATAAGTGGGATACCTTTCTATAAAATATATTTCAAGAGCTTCGATTTGATATAAAAAGTTTTAAATTCCGAGATCATTTGCTTGTATCAGTGAGAGCTCATAAATCCTAAAATTTCAAGACAAAGGAGAAAGGGAGAAAAGGGATTCAAAGGTTTCTCTATCAAACTAAGGATTCTAGGTAAGGATCATGGCATTTAATTTCATTTTAGACCATTTGGAATGTAGAAAAACATGTTGTTAAGTTTAGATTCAAGATTTAATCAAGAACCATGAAAAGATGAAATTGATTTTGGGTTTTTATATAATTGATATTAGAAGCTTGAAATAATTGTTTGGAACCATGTTTGATTGATTGGATGATTTGTTGTGATGGATTGAAATTGATTGGTTGGTTTGTTGTTGGATTGAAATTGCTTGATTTGGCTTGATTGTGTTGTGAATGATGTTGGAAATTGTTGAATGTTTATATTTTTGTAGGTGATTGTTTAAAACTACTTATTTAATTGTAATTATTAACATATTGCATATGCATGAGTCTTTTTGGGGGATTTATAAAGATTCAAGTGAAAAATAATTGATGTTGGCTAACCGGGACTGCGGTAGCCATGAAAATGGAAAAGAAAAGAAAAGAAAAGAAAGAAAAGAAAGAATAAATGTTGACTAACCGGGACTGCGGTAGTCATGAGAAACGAATTGATATATGAGAAATGACTTTTGTTGACTAACCGGGACTGCGGTAGTCATGTGAAATGAAAATGATTGAGAAATGATTTTGTTGACTAACCGGGACTGCGGTAGTCATGTGAAAGGAATATGATTTGAGAATTGAATCTTTGGGGTGAGCAGAATAAGTTAGACAGGGCTGTATAGTCTGTGATTATATAGTCTGTGGGGTGAAGGATATTGGCAATTCCACATGTGGCTGGAAACTGGACTGAGTTGCGGTCGTGGTGGCCTTCCGGGTATCCTGATCTCCTAATTCTGTTTAGTTTATTCGCGTTTAGTAGGGGCTGATAGCTGAATTGCAGTATGTAATGGTAGGCCAGTTACTTACTAAACACTCAAAGGGGAAGTCTCCATGGAGCAGGGTCAAAAATGAATTTGAGTCAAAACTACATTTGCATAAATCATACTGCATTTGCTTATGTATGTGATTGATTAATTATTATATGAAATGTACATGGTTGATATGGATTCTAATTGTATGAGAAATTAAATGCTTGATCCGGTAATGCTGTCCCCAGATTCTAGGGGAGTGTGAATTGCAGGTATTTTGAAGATTAATTAGAAGTTAAAGATGCAGATATTTTCCAGAGCTATAGGAATGGGTGTTTTTGGCTTTAGATACTTTTGTATTAATTAGAAATAAATTGGTAGTAGTATTTTCTGTAAATTTTAATAATGTAAATTATAATGACAAACTTTGAACTTTAATAGATTGTATTTATTTTATTCGGAATTTTTTTTTAGACGGAAATTAATTAATTAGAAGGGGGGTTACATTAGTGGTATCAGAGCTCTGGTTATGCATCTCTAGGACTTGCGAGTAGTGGGTCTATTAGGTGTTTTGCTGTGTTACCCTGATTAGAATTGTTTGTTTGTTAAGAATATTATGGGAAAAAGGGTAGTAACTAGATCTGAAATTTTAAGACATGTAGAAATGAGAAGAGGAAGGCTAGTTATAAATCCTAGAGTTGAAACTAATAGTATAGCTGAGATGGCAGAAAGGAAGAAAGGAAATCTTGATAGAGTTGTGAGGGTGCACACTCAGGACTCAGTCGAGATGACTTTTCCCTCCTAATGCTAAATTGAAATATTGTCCAAGTTATGTTATTTTCCATGTTCCTTATATTGTGAAGTTACGAGTTATACCTTGAGTTAGTTGAGGAAGGAGATCCAAAGATCCGAGTTCGTAGATCAAGGTTGAGAATAGAGGTCCAAATAATTGAGTTTATAGGATAAGGGTGAGTTTGACAAAGGAAAGGAAACAAAGTTTTGAAGGTACCTTGATGTTTGGAGGATGATAAGATGTTGAGAGTATGGTTATTGCCTTATTGTTCTAATGGATATATTGCCTTTGATGTTAGAATTGATAGAATTCCATTATCTCTCCATAGGATTGCATGTTATTGCCATATTTCTTTGATTAAATGTTGATTTGGGAATCTAATTACTGTTCACATTAGTCTGCTGCCATATACCGCTTAAGCCTTATTTTGGTAAAATTAGCTAGTTAAAATGATGTGATTTTAACCCTAAAGTGTTGTATTATGACAGTATGAGCTTTGTGCGAGAATTAAGACCAAAACTATCATAGATATGCAGCAGACAGCAGGGGACTCTCTGTTCCTGCATAATGCAAAATTTATACGTTTTTACATGTTATAATTTATGGTTTGGGTCTTGGCAAAATTGTGTTAAAATTTAAGGAAGTCTGGACATTAATTAGAGAGATTTTGGTGATGATCTAGTGCCATTTTGTATCATGATTTTGCTGTTATAACAGGGGGTATCTCTGCTGCTGCATAATTCTGTTATTGCAGAATTTTAACGAACAAAAATCATGTTTTAAGCTTTAGCAAAGTTGTATGAAAGGTTGGTGAAAGTTTGGGCAAAGTTTGGTGAAGTTTTGTGACTTGAAAATGTTAATAGAAGGTGAAAAATAAATCATATTATCTTGTGTGGTTGGATGTTTACGAGTGATATTTAAATGGCTTAGGAAATAGTATGTGATTATGAATTTATACGTCATCTTGATGAAAACTAAATATTTTAATATATAAAATGAGTATTCCGAAATTGAAGCTTAAGAGTAGATAAAGAATAGTTAATATGTCATGTGATGTAATGAATATATCTGTATGTAATTGATTTATAATTACAAGTTTAGATTTACTTAATTGTATTTGAATTGGTAAAGAGAATTGATTGATAGATGGTGAGTTTGAAAGCTACTTTATATTTGACCAAAAAGTTATGATGAATAAATTTAGAATGTTTGATATAATGGGTGATGTTGAGGTTTATTATGTTGTGAATTGATTACCAGGTTTCTGTTGTGGTTTGTTTCCATACCTTTTGAAAAAGGGGTATGAGGGAAAGTACTGAAAAATAGAGCAAACTCTGCCGGATTTTCCGGAGGGATTATGAAACTTGAGATTAGATACATTCTCTTAGTTATTATATGAATTTTATAAATATATATGTATAATTATGAGGCTATTAGTATGGGGAATGATTATTGAATATTACTACAATTGGTTGAGCATATTCCTTTTGAGCGGCTATTGAGCATAAGGCACTTAGTTATATACAAAAGGAAGGTATTATGGTATGGAATTCTTGGCTCCCAATTATCTACTCAAATATATGATATTAGTAACGGGGTCACGTTATGGACCATAGTAATATATGGTGATTTAAGGCCTGTATAATTGAGGTTATCAATTGCCCACGTTGTAGAATTGAATTGGTAGGTATATGTGAGGGTTGTTGATGGTTAAATTATAATTTAGTGAGTAGAATAAGATACAAATGCTAGAATAATAGCAGAGTGTTTAAGATGGGAAAGTAAGTGATTGCAAAGTTGGAGAGTGTGATTTGGATGTTAGAAGTCGAATTCAATAAGTGATTAAATTGGTGATAGTAGATTGGAATGGTTTGAGACAATTTAGAAATCATTCAAATGGTGATTTGGTTGGAATTATGATAATAGGATGTAGCTGTAAGTTAGAGACTTAAATCATATTTAGAATACCTTCTATGAAGAGAAAAATGTGAGAAAATTATAGGAAAAGTCTTTGGTAGTGTTTAGACATAGAAAGTTGAGGTCTAGACATGTATGAAGGGTGTTGGAAGTGTCGTTGAGCTAAGAATTATAGTCATTATTCAAAAACAAAGTAGCAAGTAACCCATCTAGATGAACTTAGTAAGTATAGTTTAAAGTTTTAGCCAAAATCACTAGATTTACCTTAACAAGTGCTTAGGTAAGCCTATAATTGGAGTAGAACATCAATATCCTTAATCCATCGCTAAGCATTGTGTTTTAGTATCATACCATGCTCAAAATAGTGAGTTTAAACTATCAAAACCAAAACAAAATGTTAAGAGTCAAAACTGCACATTTTAGGTACCTTAGAAATGACCCGAAATGGTAAAAGTGCGAACTTTGGCACTGTATAACTCCTTGTATAGAATGAGTTTCGGAACGAAACCTTTTTCCACAATTTTGTATTACCAAATTCTAGTTCTCCACAAAATTTCATAGCCATTGGACTTATGTAGCTCATTTTGGATCCCTAAGTTCATTTTGACCCAAAACTAGTTCCTTAAGTGACCCGAAATGCCTAGATCTTGATCCGAGATGAATTTTGAGGTGAGACCAATTCCTACAATCCTATTTTTAAGTATATAAAATCTGTTTTTGGGATTTACAAAGTTTCTCCCAATGGATTTTAAATTCACCTTTGAAAACCACCTCTTTTCTAAGCCGTTTTTGACCTGAAACTTGAAACGTACGCCAATTTCAAACCGTTCGAGATTTTAGAGTGAAATCAAAGCCCACAACCTTGTTTTTGTACCCTCTAAATCTGTTTTGAGGTCCCACATAAGTTTAAGCATTATACAATGAATTTGGTAGAAAAACCCGTTTTCTAGAAACATGCATTTTGCAAACTTATAGTGTGCGCCATTTCCAAAATGCTTTGAGTTTTTTAGTCAAACCAAAACCATTAGGTCACATTTAATGCATATTAAATCTGTTTTCAAGTCCCAAAGGATTTCAAGTTCTGTAGCTCAATTGGCGTAGAAAACCGTTTTCTACACTTTCTTAAAACTGCAAACTTAAATTGCGCGTAGTTTTCAAACTGTAACTCCGATTTGGATGAAACAAAAACACACGATCTTGTTTTTAAGTTAACTTAATCTGTTTTTGGGTTTTAAAATGAAAGGATCACTGTATGATAGGGTTGCTTCCCAAAATCACCTCTTAGAAAGCTCAATTCAAGGGAAATCCTTAGGTGAAAGACTTGTTCTTGACCTAGAGACCTACCTAGTAGTTTGCCTACAACTTATATAGGATACATTAACTCTAAATCTTCAATGTTGAGTAGATTTAAGTATTTCCTTGAAGATAGCTATACTATCTACCTAGTAGCTTAGATAAATTTCTATCGAATCCACTCTATGTTAGTGAGCCTATAGCCTTGAGAGTGAATCTGCTTAGATGAAAACCATATATACCTTTTGTGAACGACCTTATCTATACTTTGTGTTGGAGAAAGAGATAGTAAGTTAGAAACGAGCCCTTAAGAGGAACACTTCCTTATGGCAGAACTCTAAGACTAGTTATAGAAAAATACATTGCCCTAAGAATAGACAAAGAAGATTATGGCTCTGACTTAGCTTAACCCTACACTCAGTGAATTTCGGGGACGAAATTCCTAAAAGGAGGGGAATATTGTAACATCCCGAAAATTACAACCCAATAAATATGAACGTGAGAGATTTAACTAGAAAATTTTCTTGTTGGGGAGAATTGTAACACTGTGATTTTTCGTAACGTATATTAAGGGTTTGATAAATACCATAAAAGGAAATTAAATTTAAATTTATAGTGTTATTGTGAGATTTTTGGAACATTTACGTAACTTCCGTAAGTTGTAGAAAAAAAAAATAAGAGAAGGGGGTGTCCTTAGAGGAAGGGTGGCTGCAAATAGCAAAATATGAAATTTTACCCAAATATATACGTGAACCAGCTTCTTTCTTCCAAAAAAATTCTTCATTCTCCTTTTCACGAACACCCTCTGCTCTCTCTTCTTCTCTCTAAAATTTTGCACTCTTTCTAAGATTTAAGTATTCAAATCAAAGTTTTCACCGATTAAATTCGGATATGTTATAGAGGAGTTCAAGAGCTTCAAAACCTACCGATTGGATTTTGATTTCGTTGAGGTATGGAGGGATTTTCTTCTTCCCTAATCTATTTCTCTATTTTCAGTTAAGTGTAGTTGGGAGTTAGGGGGCTCAACTACATACAGCATGTCTGCCCCTTTTGTTGTTTGTGTTGTGTTTGAGTATTTGTGATTCTACTGGCAGTGGCTGTGTGAGTGTGTATGGATTGATTATTTTTGTTTTTGACTCTCTAAATTACTTGGGAAGGCTCCTAAAACAAAGGAGATCATGCCCAAATTTTATTAAAATTGTATGACAAGGTTTTCAATGTGAAATTCATCCTAACAATAAAAGTGGCAGTGGCTGTTGGTTCGTCCAGCTCTGGACAGTCCCGACTGTTTTGCGATTTTTGGTAGATCTAACCGTTGGTTTTTCACAAAATTTGTTTTTAATTAAAATAGACACAAACAGGAACAACTTTTATTTTGACACCATGGACAGAAAACGTCGTTTTGAAGTTCATCCGTGGCTTTAAAAATTACTGTTCTGTTTTCATGTTTCCCTAGAACATGTCTCGGTTTTTCTGAAATTCCCACTTGGGTGCTTAATGTTTCTTTTTCGTTTTTGAACCATTCAAAACTAGACAAAACAAGCTTTTTAACCATATAAATTACAAAAATTATCATATCCAATTTCTAAATTAACTTTTAAAAAGAAACAGGGCAAGGGGTTTTGAGCTCTGTTTTGAGTCTGAAACTTAAGCTGTTAGAAAAAAATTTACTGGGAACAATAGGGAAATAATTTGGGGGCAAGGGTTATTTTTTTAGAAAGATAAAGATGTTAACTTTCTACTGTAAAAAGTTTAGCTCAAAACAAGTTTGGGAAGTGGGAGAAATTTACATTTCTTTGAGCTATGTTCAGTGAACTCAAAATTCAGGGCTGCTGACTTAGAAAATTTTTATAAAATTTTCTAGATGTTGATTTTATAAGTGGGATACCTTTCTATAAAATATATTTCAAGAGCTTCGATTTGATATAAAAAGTTTTAAATTCCGAGATCATTTGCTTGTATCAGTGAGAGCTCATAAATCCTAAAATTTCAAGACAAAGGAGAAAGGGAGAAAAGGGATTCAAAGGTTTCTCTATCAAACTAAGGATTCTAGGTAAGGATCATGGCATTTAATTTCATTTTAGACCATTTGGAATGTAGAAAAACATGTTGTTAAGTTTAGATTCAAGATTTAATCAAGAACCATGAAAAGATGAAATTGATTTTGGGTTTTTATATAATTGATATTAGAAGCTTGAAATAATTGTTTGGAACCATGTTTGATTGATTGGATGATTTGTTGTGATGGATTGAAATTGATTGGTTGGTTTGTTGTTAGATTGAAATTGCTTGATTTGGCTTGATTGTGTTGTGAATGATGTTGGAAATTGTTGAATGTTTATATTTTTGTAGGTGATTGTTTAAAACTACTTATTTAATTGTAATTATTAACATATTGCATATGCATGAGTCTTTTTGGGGGATTTATAAAGATTCAAGTGAAAAATAATTGATGTTGGCTAACCGGGACTGCGGTAGCCATGAAAATGGAAAAGAAAAGAAAAGAAAAGAAAGAAAAGAAAGAATAAATGTTGACTAACCGGGACTGCGGTAGTCATGAGAAACGAATTGATATATGAGAAATGACTTTTGTTGACTAACCGGGACTGCGGTAGTCATGTGAAATGAAAATGATTGAGAAATGATTTTGTTGACTAACCGGGACTGCGGTAGTCATGTGAAAGGAATATGATTTGAGAATTGAATCTTTGGGGTGAGCAGAATAAGTTAGACAGGGCTGTATAGTCTGTGATTATATAGTCTGTGGGGTGAAGGATATTGGCAATTCCACATGTGGCTGGAAACTGGACTGAGTTGCGGTCGTGGTGGCCTTCCGGGTATCCTGATCTCCTAATTCTGTTTAGTTTATTCGCGTTTAGTAGGGGCTGATAGCTGAATTGCAGTATGTAATGGTAGGCCAGTTACTTACTAAACACTCAAAGGGGAAGTCTCCATGGAGCAGGGTCAAAAATGAATTTGAGTCAAAACTACATTTGCATAAATCATACTGCATTTGCTTATGTATGTGATTGATTAATTATTATATGAAATGTACATGGTTGATATGGATTCTAATTGTATGAGAAATTAAATGCTTGATCCGGTAATGCTGTCCCCAGATTCTAGGGGAGTGTGAATTGCAGGTATTTTGAAGATTAATTAGAAGTTAAAGATGCAAATATTTTCCAGAGCTATAGGAATGGGTGTTTTTGGCTTTAGATACTTTTGTATTAATTAGAAATAAATTGATAGTAGTATTTTCTGTAAATTTTAATAATGTAAATTATAATGACAAACTTTGAACTTTAATAGATTGTATTTATTTTATTCGGAATTTTTTTTTAGACGGAAATTAATTAATTAGAAGGGGGGTTACATTTTACCCTTATACTTTTCTATTATTTTCGAAAATGCCCTTGATCTTCTTATAAAATTCCCAACGTATCCCTACATGTGAAATGGTTGTCTTGCCCTTGGTTATTTGAAAATTTCCACATGGTACCCCTTGTTTCTAGCCATGGCCGAATGGCCCTCGTTGAATTCCAACAACATTTCAACAAATTCAACCCAACAATTCCAATCAATAACAAATCAAACCAAGTCTCAATCAAGCTCAAATACATCAACCAAAGTTCAATCCATCACACATATCATAAAATCAACCAAACATTTGTTTCAATCATTTATTTTAAGCTTCAAACATCAAAACATATAAAATGCCCGATGTATGGGTAATTACTATTTTACCCTTATACTTTTCTATTATTTCCGGAAATGCCCTTGATCTTCCTATAAAATTCCCAACGTATCCCTACATGTGAAATGACTGTTTTGCCCTCGATTATTTGAAATTTTCCACATGGTACACCTTGTTTCTAGCCAGGGCCGAATGGCCCTCATTCAATTCCAACAACATTTCAACAAATTCAACCCAACAATTCCAATCAATAACAAATCAAACCAAGTCTCAATCAATCTCAAATACATCAACCAATGTTCAATCCATCACACATATCATAAAATCAACCAAACATTTGTTTCAATGATTTATTTTAAGCTTCAAACATCAAAACATATAAAATGCCCGATGTATGGGTAATTACTATTTTACCCTTATACTTTTCTGTTATTTCCAAAATTTCCCTTGATCTTCCGACAAAATTTCCAATGTATCCCTACATGTGAAATGACTGTTTTGCCCTTGGTTATTTGAAAATTTCCACATGGTACCCCTTGTTTCTAGCCATGGCCGAGTGGCCCTCATTCAATTCCAACAACATTTCAACAAATTCAACCAAACAATTCCAATCAATAACAAATCAAAACAAGTTTCAATTAAGCTCAAATACATCAACCAAAGTTCAATCCATCACACATATCATAAAATCAACCAAACATTTGTTTCAATAATTTATTTTAAGCTTCAAACATCAAAACATATAAATTGGCCGATATTTGGGTAATTACTATTTTACCCTTACACTTTTCTATTATTTTTCGAAAAGGCCCTTCATCTTCCTATGAAATTCCCAATGTATCCCTACATGTGAAATGACTGTTTTGCCCTTGGTTATTTGAAAATTTCCACATGGTACCCTTGTTTCTAGCCATGGTCGAATGGCCCTCATTCAATTCCAGCAACATTTCACCAAATTCAACCCAACAATTCCAATCAATAACAAATCAAACCAAGTCTCAATCAAGCTCAAATACATCAATCAAAGTTCAGTCCATCACACATATCATAAAATCAACCAAACATTGGTTTCAATCATTTATTTAAAGCTTCAAACATCAATACATATAAAATGCCCGATGTATTGGTAATTACTATTTTACCCTTATACGTTTCTATTATTTCCGAAAATACCCTTGATCTTCCTATAAAATTCCCAACGAATCCCTACATGTGAAATGACTGTTTTGCAATTGGTTATTTGAAAATTTCCACATGGTACCCCTTGTTTCTAGCCATGGCCGAATGGCCCTCATTCAATTCCAACAACATTTCAACAAATTCAACCCAACAATTCCAATCAATAACAAATCAAAACAAGTTTCAATTAAGCTCAAATACATCAACCAAAGTTCTATCCATCACAAATATCATAAAATCAACCAAACATTTGTTTCAATCATTTATTTTAAGCTTCAAACATCAAAACATATAAATTGCCCGATGTATGGGTAATTACTATTTTACCCTTACACTTTTCTATTATTTTTCGAAAAGGCCCTTGATCTTCCTATGAAATTCCCAATGTATACCTACATGTGAAATGACTGTTTTGCCCTTGGTTATTTGAAAATTTCCACATGGTACCCTTGTTTCTAGCCATGGCCGAATGGCCCTCGTTGAATTCCAACAACATTTCAACAAATTCAACCCAACAATTCCAATCAATAACAAATCAAACCAAGTCTCAATCAAGCTCAAATACATCAACCAAAGTTCAATGCATCACACATATCATAAAATCAACCAAACATTCGTTTCAATCATTTATTTTAAGCTTCAAACATCAAAACATATAAAATGCCCGATGTATGGGTAATTACTATTTTACCCTTATACTGTTCAATTATTTCCAAAACTGCCCTTGATCTTCCTATAAAATTCCCAACGTATCCCGACATGTGAAATGACTGTTTTGCCCTTGGTTATTTGAAAATTTCCCCATGGTACCCCTTGTTTCTAGCCATGGCCGAATGGCCCTCATTCAATTCCAGCAACATTTCACCAAATTCAACCCAACAATTCCAATCAATAACAAATCAAACCAATTCTCAATCAAGCTCAAATACATCAATCAAAGTTCAGTCCATCACACATATCATAAAATCAACCAAACATTGGTTTCAATCATTTATTTAAAGCTTCAAACATCAAAACATATAAAATGCCCGATGTATTGGTAATTACTATTTTACCCTTATACTTTTCTATTATTTCCAAAAATACCCTTGATCTTCCTATAAAATTCCCAACGTATCCCTACATGTGAAATGACTGTTTTGCAATTGGTTATTTGAAAATTTCCACATGGTACCCCTTGTTTCTAGCCATGGCCGAATGGCCCTCATTCAATTCCAACAACATTTCAACAAATTCAACCCAACAATTCCAATCAATAACAAATCAAAACAAGTTTCAATTAAGCTCAAATACATCAACCAAAGTTCTATCCATCACAAATATCATAAAATCAACCAAACATTTGTTTCAACCATTTATTTTAAGCTTCAAACATCAAAACATATAAATTGCCCGATGTATGGGTAATTACTATTTTACCCTTACACTTTTCTATTATTTTTCGAAAAGGCCCTTGATCTTCCTATGAAATTCCCAATGTATCCCTACATGTGAAATGACTGTTTTACCCTTGGTTATTTGAAAATTTCCACATGGTACCCTTGTTTCTAGCCATGGCCGAATGACCCTCATTCAATTCCAACAACATTTCAACAAATTCAACCCAACAATTCCAATCAATAACAAATCAAACCAAGTCTCAATCAAGCTCAAACACATCAACCAAAGTTCAATGCATCACACATATCATAAAATCAACCAAACATTCGTTTCAATCATTTATTTTAAGCTTCAAACATCAAAACATATAAAATGCCCGATGTATGGGTAATTACTATTTTACCCTTATACTGTTCAATTATTTCCAAAAATGCCCTTGATCTTCCTATAAAATTGCCAACGTATCCCGACATGTGAAATGACTGTTTTGCCCTTCGTTATTTGAAAATTTCCCCATGGTACCCCTTGTTTCTAGCCATGGCCGAATGGCCCTCATTCAATTCCAGCAACATTTCACCAAATTCAACCCAACAATTCCAATCAATAACAAATCAAACCAAGTCTCAATCAAGCTCAAATACATCAATCAAAGTTCAGTCCATCACACATATCATAAAATCAACCAAACATTGGTTTCAATCATTTATTTAAAGCTTCAAACATCAAAACATATAAAATGCCCGATGTATTGGTAATTACTATTTTACCCTTATACTTTTCTATTATTTCCGAAAATACCCTTGATCTTCCTATAAAATTCCCAACGTATCCCTACATGTGAAATGACTGTTTTGCAATTGGTTATTTGAAAATTTCCACATGGTACGCCTTGTTTCCAGCCATGGCCGAATTGCCCTCATTCAATTCCAACAACATTTCAACAAATTCAACACAACAATTCCAATCAATAACAAATCAAACCACGTCTCAATCAAGCTCAAATACATCAACCAAAGTTCAATCCATCACACATATCATAAAATCAACCAAATTTTTGTTTCAATAATTTATTTTAAGCTTCAAAAATCAAAACATATAAAATGCACGATGTATGGGTAATTACTATTTTACCCTTATACTTTTCTAATATTTCCAAAAATGCCCTTGATCTTGCTATAAAATTCCCAATGAATCCCTACATGTGAAATGATTGTTTTGCCCTCGATTATTTGAAAATTTCCACATGGTACCCCTTGTTTCTAGCCAGGGCCGAATGGCCCTCATTCAATTCCAACAACATTTCAACAAATTCAACCCAACAATTCCAATCAATAACAAATCAAACCAAGTCTCAATCAAGCTCAAATACATCAACCAAAGTTCAATCCATCACACATATCATAAAATCAACCAAACATTTGTTTCAATGATTTATTTTAAGCTTCAAACATCAAAACATATAAAATGTCCGATGTATGGGTAATTACTATTTTACCCTTATACATTTCTAATATTTCAAAAATTGCCCTTGATCTTCCGATAAAATTCCCAATGTATCCCTACATGTGAAATGACTGTCTTGCCCTTGGTTATTTGAAAATTTCCACATGGTACCCGTTGTTTCTAGCCATGGCCGAATGGCCCTCATTCAATTGCAACAACATTTCAACAAATTCAACCCAACAATTCCAATCAATAACAAATCAAACCAAGTCTCAATCAAGCTCAAATACATCAACCAAAGTTCAGTCCATCACAGATATCATAAAATCAACCAAACAATTGGTTCAATCATTTATTTTAAGCTTTGAACATCAAAACATATAAAATGCCCGATGTATGGGTAATTACTATTTTACCCTTATACTTTTCTATTATTTTCGAAAATGCCCTTGATCTTCTTATAAAATTCCCAACGTATCCCTACATGTGAAATGGTTGTCTTGCCCTTGGTTATTTGAAAATTTCCACATGGTACCCCTTGTTTCTAGCCATGGCCGAATGGCCCTCGTTGAATTCCAACAACATTTCAACAAATTCAACCCAACAATTCCAATCAATAACAAATCAAACCAAGTCTCAATCAAGCTCAAATACATTAACCAAAGTTCAATCCATCACACATATCATAAAATCAACCAAACATTTGTTTCAATCATTTATTTTAAGCTTCAAACTTCAAAACTTATAAAATGCCCAATGTATGGGTAATTACTATTTTACCCTGATACTTTTCTATTATTTCCGAAAATGCCCTTGATCTTCCTATAAAAATCCCAATGTATCCCTACATTTGAAATGACTGTTTTGCCCTTGGTTATTTGAAAATTTTCCATACAGTACCCCTTATTTCTAGCCATGGCCGAATGACCCTCATTCAATTCCAACAACATTTCAACAAATTCAACCCAACAATTCCAATCAATAACAAATCAAACCAAGTCTCAATCAAGCTCAAATACATCAACCAAAGTTCAATCCATCACACATATCATAAAACCACCAAACATTTGTTTCAATAATTTATTTTAAGCTTCAAACCTGAAAACATATAAAATGCTCGATGTGTGGGTAATTACTATTTTACCCTTATAATTTTCTATTATTCTTTGAAAAGGCCCTTGATCTTCCTATAAAATTCCAAATGTATCTTTACATGTGAAATGACTATTTTGCCCTTTTTTATTTGAAAATTTCCACATGGTACCCCTTGTTTCTAGCCATGGCCGAATGGCCCTCATTCAATTCCAACAACATTTCAACAAATTCAACACAACAATTCCAATCGATAACAAATCAAACCAAGTATCAATCATGCTCAAATACATCAACCAAAGTTCAGTCCATCACACATATCATAAAATCAACCAAACATTTGTTTCAATAATTTATTTTAAGCTTCAAACATCAAAACATATAAAATGCCCGATGTATGGGTAATTAGTATTTTACCCTTATACTTTTCTATTATTTTCGAAAATGCCCTTGATCGTCCTATAAAATTCCCAATGTATCCCTACATGTGAAATGACTGTTTTGCCCTTGGTTATTTTAAAATTTCCACATGGCACCCCTTGTTTCTGGCCAGGGCCGAATGGCCCTCATTCAATTCCAACAACATTTCAACAAATTCAACCCAACAATTCCAATCAATAACAAATCAAACCAAGTCTCAATCAAGCTCAAATACATCAACCAAAGTTCGATCCATCACACATATCATAAAATCAACCAAACATTTGTTTCAATAATTTATTTTAGGCTTCAAACATCAAAACATATAAAATGCCAGATGTATGGGTAATTACTATTTTACCCTTATACTTTCTATTATTCTTTGAAAAAGCCCTTGATCTTCCTATAAAACTCCAAATGTATCCCTACATGTGAAATGACTGTTTTTCCCTTGGTTACTTGAAAATTTCCACATGGTACCCCTTGTTTCTAGCCATGGCCGAATAGCCCTCATTCGATTCCAACAACATTTCAACAAATTCAACCCAACAATTCCAATCAATAACAAATCAAACCAAGTCTCAATCAAGCTCAAATACATCAACCAAAGTTCGATCCATCACACATATCATAAAATCAACCAAACATTTGTTTCAATATTTTATTTTAAGCTTCAAACCTGAAAACATATAAAATGCCCGATGTGTGGGTAATTAATATTTTACCCTTTTACTTTTCTATTATTTCCGAAAATGCCCTTGATCTTCCTATGAAATTTCCAACGTATCCCTACATGTGAAATGACTGTTTTGCCCTTGGTTATTTGAAAATTTCCACACAGTACCCCTTGTTTCTAGACATGGCCGAATGACCCTCATTCAATTCCAACAACATTTCAACAAACTCAACCCAACAATTCCAATCAATAACAAATCAAACCAAGTCTCAATCAAGCTCAAATACATCAACCAAAGTTCAATCCATCACACATATCATAAAATCAACAAAATTTTTGTTTCAATTTTTTATTTTAAGCTTCAAACATCAAAACATATAAAATTCCCGATGTATGGGTAATTACTTTTTTACCATTATACTTATCTATTATTCTTTGAAAAGGCCCTTGATCTTCCTATAAAATTCCAAATGTATCCCTACATGTGAAATGACTGTTTTGCCCTTGGTTACTTGAAAATTTCCACATGGTACCCCTTGTTTCTAGCCATGGCCGAATGGCCCTCATTCAATTCCAACAACATTTCAACAAATTCAACACAACAATTCCAATCAATA
This sequence comes from Pueraria montana var. lobata, assembly GCA_026413185.1. Lineage (NCBI taxonomy): Eukaryota > Viridiplantae > Streptophyta > Magnoliopsida > Fabales > Fabaceae > Pueraria > Pueraria montana. The sequence goes on along the minus strand of CM048646.1, from coordinate 65,972,744 downwards.
ACAAATCAAACCAAGTCTCAATCAAGCTCAAATATATCAACCAAAGTTCAGTCCTTCACACATATCATAAAATCAACCAAACATTTGTTTCAATCATTTATTTTAAGCTTCAAACATCAAAACATATAAAATGCCCGATGTATGGGTAATTACTATTTTACCCTTATACTTTTCTATTATTTCTGAAAATACCCTTGATCTTCCTATAAAATTCCCAATGTATCCCTACATGTGAAATGACTGTTTTGCCCTTGGTTATTTGAAAATTTCCACATGGTACCCCTTGTTTCTAGCCAGGGCCGAATGGCCCTCATTCAATTCCAACAACATTTCAACAAATTCAACCCAACAATTCCAATCAATAACAAATCAAACAAAGTCTCAATCAAGCTCAAATACATCAACCAAAGTTCGATCCATCACACATATCATAAAATCAACCAAACATTTGTTTCAATAATTTATTTTAAGCTTCAAACCTGAAAACATATAAAATGCCCGATGTGTGGGTAATTACTATTTTACCCTTATACTTTTCTATTATTTCCGAAAATGCCCTTGATCTTCCTATTAAATTTCCAACGTATCCCTACATGTGAAATGACTGTTTTGCCCTTGGTTATTTGAAAATTTCCACACAGTACCCCTTGTTTCTAGACATGGCCGAATGACCCTCATTCAATTCCAACAACATTTCAACAAATTCAACCCAACAATTCCAATCAATAACAAATCAAACCAAATCTCAATCAAGCTCAAATACATCAACCAAAGTTCAATCCATCATACATATCATAAAATCAACAAAATTTTTGTTTCAATTTTTTATTTTAAGCTTCAAACATCAAAACATATAAAATGCCCGATGTATGGGTAATTACTATTTTACCCTTATACTTTTCTATTATTTTCGAAAATGCCCTTGATCGTCCAATAAAATTCCCAACGTATCCCTACATGTGAAATGACTGTTTTGCCCTTGGTTATTTGAAAATTTCCACATGGTACCCCTTGTTTCTGGCAAGGGCCGAATGGCCCTCATTCAATTCCAACAACATTTCAACAAATTCAACCCAACAATTCCAATCAATAACAAATCAAACCAAGTCTCAATCAAGCTCAAATACATCAACCAAAGTTCGATCCATCACACATATCATAAAATCAACCAAACATTTGTTTCAATCATTTATTTTAAGCTTCAAACATCAAAACATATAAAATGCCCGATGTATGGGTAATTACTATTTTACCCTTATACTTTTCTATTATTTCTGAAAATACCCTTGATCTTCCTATAAAATTCCCAATGTATCCCTACATGTGAAATGACTGTTTTGCCCTTGGTTATTTGAAAATTTCCACATGGTACCCCTTGTTTCTAGCCAGGGCCGAATGGCCCTCATTCAATTCCAACAACATTTCAACAAATTCAACCCAACAATTCCAATCAATAACAAATCAAACAAAGTCTCAATCAAGCTCAAATACATCAACCAAAGTTCGATCCATCACACATATCATAAAATCAACCAAACATTTGTTTCAATAATTTATTTTAAGCTTCAAACCTGAAAACATATAAAATGCCCGATGTGTGGGTAATTACTATTTTACCCTTATACTTTTCTATTATTTCCGAAAATGCCCTTGATCTTCCTATTAAATTTCCAACGTATCCCTACATGTGAAATGACTGTTTTGCCCTTGGTTATTTGAAAATTTCCACACAGTACCCCTTGTTTCTAGACATGGCCGAATGACCCTCATTCAATTCCAACAACATTTCAACAAATTCAACCCAACAATTCCAATCAATAACAAATCAAACCAAATCTCAATCAAGCTCAAATACATCAACCAAAGTTCAATCCATCATACATATCATAAAATCAACAAAATTTTTGTTTCAATTTTTTATTTTAAGCTTCAAACATCAAAACATATAAAATGCCCGATGTATGGGTAATTACTATTTTACCCTTATACTTTTCTATTATTTTCGAAAATGCCCTTGATCGTCCAATAAAATTCCCAACGTATCCCTACATGTGAAATGACTGTTTTGCCCTTGGTTATTTGAAAATTTCCACATGGTACCCCTTGTTTCTGGCAAGGGCCGAATGGCCCTCATTCAATTCCAACAACATTTCAACAAATTCAACCCAACAATTCCAATCAATAACAAATCAAACCAAGTCTCAATCAAGCTCAAATACATCAACCAAAGTTCGATCCATCACACATATCATAAAATCAACCAAACATTTGTTACAATAATTTATTTTAAGCTTCAAACATCAAAATATATAAAATGCCCGATGTATGGGTAATTACTATTTTACCCTTATACTTTTCTATTATTTTCGAAAATGCCCTTGATCGTCCAATAAAATTCCCAACGTATCCCTACATGTGAAATGACTGTTTTGCCCTTGGTTATTTGAAAATTTCCACATGGTACCCCTTGTTTCTGGCAAGGGCCGAATGGCCCTCATTCAATTCCAACAACATTTCAACAAATTCAACCCAACAATTCCAATCAATAACAAATCAAACCAAGTCTCAATCAAGCTCAAATACATCAACCAAAGTTCGATCCATCACACATATCATAAAATCAACCAAACATTTGTTTCAATAATTTATTTTAAGCTTCAAACCTGAAAACATATAAAATGCCCGATGTGTGGGTAATTACTATTTTACCCTTATACTTTTCTATTATTTCCGAAAATGCCCTTGATCTTCCTATTAAATTTCCAACGTATCCCTACATGTGAAATGACTGTTTTGCCCTTGGTTATTTGAAAATTTCCACACAGTACCCCTTGTTTCTAGACATGGCCGAATGACCCTCATTCAATTCCAACAACATTTCAACAAATTCAACCCAACAATTCCAATCAATAACAAATCAAACCAAATCTCAATCAAGCTCAAATACATCAACCAAAGTTCAATCCATCATACATATCATAAAATCAACAAAATTTTTGTTTCAATTTTTTATTTTAAGCTTCAAACATCAAAACATATAAAATGCCTGATGTATGGGTAATTACTATTTTACCCTTATACTTTTCTATTATTCTTTGAAAAGGCCCTTGATCTTCCTATAAAATTCCAAATGTATCCCTACATGTGAATTGACTGTTTTGCCCTTGGTTATTTGAAAATTTCCACGTGGTACCCCTTGTTTGTAGCTATGGCCGAATGGCCCTCATTCAATTCCAACAACATTTCAACAAATTCAACACAACAATTCCAATCAATAACAAATCAAACCAAGTCTCAATCAAGCTCAAATACATCAACCAAAGTTCAGTCCATCACACATATCATAAAATCAACCAAACATTTGTTTCAATCATTTATTTTAAGCTTCAAACATCAAAACATATAAAATGCCCGATGTATGGGTAATTACTATTTTACCCTTATACTTTCTATTATTTGCGAAAATGCCCTTGATCGTCCTATAAAATTCCCAATGTATCCCTACATGTGAAATGACTGTTTTGCCCTTGGTTATTTGAAAATTTCCACATGGTACCCCTTGTTTCTAGCCAGGGCCGAATGGCCCTCATTCAATTCCAACAACATTTCAACAAATTCAGCCCAACAATTCCAATCAATAACAAATCAAACCAAGTCTCAATCAAGCTCAAATACATCAACCAAAGTTCGATCCATCACACATATCATAAAATCAACCAAACATTTGTTTCAATAATTTATTTTAAGCTTCAAACCTGAAAACATATAAAATGCCCGATGTGTGGGTAATTACTATTTTACGCTTATACTTTTCTATTATTTCCGAAAATGCCCTTGATCTTCCTATAAAATTTCCAACGTATCCCTACATGTGAAATGACTGTTTTGCCCTTGGTTATTTGAAAATTTCCACACAGTACCCCTTGTTTCTAGCCATGGCCGAATGACCCTCATTCAATTCCAACAACATTTCAATAAATTCAACCCAACAATTCCAATCAATAACAAATCAAACCAAGTCTCAATCAAGCTCAAATACATCAACCAAAGTTCAATCCATCACACATATCATAAAATCAACAAAATTTTTGTTTCAATTTTTTATTTTAAGCTTCAAACATCAAAACATATAAAATGCCCGATGCATGGGTAATTAAAATTTTACCCTTATACTTTTCTATTATTCTTTGAAAAGGCCCTTGATCTTCCTAGAAAATTCCAAATGTATCCCTACATGTGAAATGACTATTTTGCCCTTGGTTATTTTAAAATTTCCACACAGTACCCCTTGTTTCTAGCCATGGCCGAATGACCCTCATTCAATTCCAACAACATTTCAACAAATTCAACCCAACAATTCCAATCAACAACAAATCAAACCAAGTCTCAATCATGCTCAAATACATCAACCAAAGTTCAGTCCATTACACATATCATAAAATCAACCAAACATTTGTTTCAATGATTTATTTTAAGCATCAAACATCAAAACATATAAAATGCCCGATGTGTGGGTAATTACTATTTTACCCTTATACTTTTCTATTATTTCCGAAAATGCCCTTGATCTTCCTATAAAATTTCCAACGTATCCCTACATGTGAAATGACTGTTTTGCCCTTGGTTATTTGAAAATTTCCACACAGTACCCCTTGTTTCTAGACATGGCCGAATGACCCTCATTCAATTCCAACAACATTTCAACAAACTCAACCCAACAATTCCAATCAATAACAAATCAAACCAAGTCTCAATCAAGCTCAAATACATCAACCAAAGTTCAATCCATCACACATATCATAAAATCAACAAAATTTTTGTTTCAATTTTTTATTTTAAGCTTCAAACATCAAAACATATAAAATGCCTGATGTATGGGTAATTACTATTTTACCCTTATACTTTTCTATTATTCTTTGAAAAAGCCCTTGATCTTCCTATAAAATTCCAAATGTATCCCTACATGTGAAATGACTGTTTTGCCCTTGGTTACTTGAAAATTTCCACATGGTACCCCTTGTTTCTAGCCATGGCCGAATGGCCCTCATTCAATTCCAACAACATTTCAACAAATTCAACACAACAATTCCAATCAATAACAAATCAAACCAAGTCTCAATCAAGCTCAAATATATCAACCAAAGTTCAGTCCTTCACACATATCATAAAATCAACCAAACATTTGTTTCAATCATTTATTTTAAGCTTCAAACATCAAAACATATAAAATGCCCGATGTATGGGTAATTACTATTTTACCCTTATACTTTTCTATTATTTCTGAAAATACCCTTGATCTTCCTATAAAATTCCCAATGTATCCCTACATGTGAAATGACTGTTTTGCCCTTGGTTATTTGAAAATTTCCACATGGTACCCCTTGTTTCTAGCCAGGGCCGAATGGCCCTCATTCAATTCCAACAACATTTCAACAAATTCAACCCAACAATTCCAATCAATAACAAATCAAACAAAGTCTCAATCAAGCACAAATACATCAACCGAAGTTCGATCCATCACACATATCATAAAATCAACAAAATTTTTGTTTCAATTTTTTATTTTAAGCTTCAAACATCAAAACATATAAAATGCCCGATGTATGGGTAATTACTATTTTACCCTTATACTTTTCTATTATTCTTTGAAAAAGCCCTTGATCTTCCGATAAAATTCCAAATGTATCCCTACATGTGAAATGACTGTTTTGCCCTTGGTTATTTGAAAATTTCCACATGGTACCCCTTGTTTCTAGCCATGGCCGAATGGCCCTCATTCAATTCCAACAACATTTCAACAAATTCAACACAACAATTCCAATTAATAACAAATCAAACCAAGTCTCAATCAAGCTCAAATACATCAACCAAAGTTCAGTCCATCACACATATCATAAAATCAACCAAACATTTGTTTCAATGATTTATTTTAAGCTTCAAACATCAAATCATATAAAATGCCCGATGTATGGGTAATTACTATTTTACCCTTATACTTTTCTATTATTTTCGAAAATGCCCTTGAGCGTCCTATAAAATTCCCAATGTATCCCTACATGTGAAATGACTGTTATGGCCTTGGTTATTTGAAAATTTCCACATGGTACCCCTTGTTTCTAGCCAGGGCCGAATGGCCCTCATTCAATTCCAACAACATTTCAACAAATTCAACCCAACAATTCCAATCAATAACAAATCAAACCAAGTCTCAATCAAGCTCAAATACATCAACCAAAGTTCGATCCATCACACATATCATAAAATCAACCAAACATTTGTTTCAATAATTTATTTTAAGCTTCAAACATCAAAACATATAAAATGCCCGATGTATGGGTAATTACTATTTTACCCTTATACTTTTCTATTATTCTTTGAAAAAGCCCTTGATCTTCCGATAAAATTCCAAATGTATCCCTACATGTGAAATGACTGTTTTGCCCTTGGTTATTTGAAAATTTCCACATCGTACCCCTTGTTTCTAGCCAGGGCCGAATGGCCCTCATTCAATTCCAACAACATTTCAACAAATTCAACCCTACAATTCCAATCAATAACAAATCAAACCAAGTCTCAATCAAGCTCAAATACATCAACCAATGTTCAATCCATCACACATATCATAAAAGCAACCAAACATTTGTTTCAATGATTTATTTTAAGCTTCAAACATCAAAACATATAAAATGCCCGATATATGGGTAATTACTATTTTACCCTTATACTTTTCTATTATTTCCGAAATTTCCCTTGATCTTCCGACAAAATTCCCAATGTATCCCTACATGTGAAATGATTGTTTTGCCCTTGGTTATTTGAAAATTTCCACATGGTACCCGTTGTTTCTAGCCATGGCCGAATGACCCTCATTCAATTCCAACAACATTTCAACAAATTCAACCCAACAATTCCAATCAATAACAAATCAAACCAAGTCTCAATCAAGCTCAAATACATCAACCAAAGCTCAATCCATCACACATATCATAAAATCAACCAAACATTTGTTTCAATCATTTATTTTAAGCTTCGAACATCAAAACATATAAAATGCCCGATGTATGGGTAATTACTATTTTACCCTTATACTTTTCTATTATTTCCAAAAATGCCCTTGATCTTCCTATAAAATTCCCAACGTATCCCTACATGTGAAATGACTGTTTTTCCCTTGGTTATTTGAAAATTTCCACAAGGTACCCCTTGTTTCTAGCCATGACCGAATGGCCCTCATAGAATTCCAACAACATTTGAATAAATTCAACCCAACAATTTCAATCAATAACAAATCAAACCAAGTCTCAATCAAGCTCAAATACATCAACCAAAGTTCAATCCATCACACATATCATAAAATCAACAAAATTTTTGTTTCAATTTTTTATTTTAAGCTTCAAACATCAAAACATATAAAATGCCCGATGCATGGGTAATTAAAATTTTACCCTTATACTTTTCTATTATTCTTTGAAAAGGCCCTTGATCTTCCTAGAAAATTCCAAATGTATCCCTACATGTGAAATGACTATTTTGCCCTTGGTTATTTTAAAATTTCCACACAGTACCCCTTGTTTCTAGCCATGGCCGAATGACCCTCATTCAATTCCAACAACATTTCAACAAATTCAACCCAACAATTCCAATCAACAACAAATCAAACCAAGTCTCAATCATGCTCAAATACATCAACCAAAGTTCAGTCCATTACACATATCATAAAATCAACCAAACATTTGTTTCAATGATTTATTTTAAGCATCAAACATCAAAACATATAAAATGCCCGATGTGTGGGTAATTACTATTTTACCCTTATACTTTTCTATTATTTCCGAAAATGCCCTTGATCTTCCTATAAAATTTCCAACGTATCCCTACATGTGAAATGACTGTTTTGCCCTTGGTTATTTGAAAATTTCCACACAGTACCCCTTGTTTCTAGACATGGCCGAATGACCCTCATTCAATTCCAACAACATTTCAACAAACTCAACCCAACAATTCCAATCAATAACAAATCAAACCAAGTCTCAATCAAGCTCAAATACATCAACCAAAGTTCAATCCATCACACATATCATAAAATCAACAAAATTTTTGTTTCAATTTTTTATTTTAAGCTTCAAACATCAAAACATATAAAATGCCTGATGTATGGGTAATTACTATTTTACCCTTATACTTTTCTATTATTCTTTGAAAAAGCCCTTGATCTTCCTATAAAATTCCAAATGTATCCCTACATGTGAAATGACTGTTTTGCCCTTGGTTACTTGAAAATTTCCACATGGTACCCCTTGTTTCTAGCCATGGCCGAATGGCCCTCATTCAATTCCAACAACATTTCAACAAATTCAACACAACAATTCCAATCAATAACAAATCAAACCAAGTCTCAATCAAGCTCAAATATATCAACCAAAGTCCAGTCCTTCACACATATCATAAAATCAACCAAACATTTGTTTCAATCATTTATTTTAAGCTTCAAACATCAAAACATATAAAATGCCCGATGTATGGGTAATTACTATTTTACCCTTATACTTTTCTATTATTTCTGAAAATACCCTTGATCTTCCTATAAAATTCCCAATGTATCCCTACATGTGAAATGACTGTTTTGCCCTTGGTTATTTGAAAATTTCCACATGGTACCCCTTGTTTCTAGCCAGGGCCGAATGGCCCTCATTCAATTCCAACAACATTTCAACAAATTCAACCCAACAATTCCAATCAATAACAAATCAAACAAAGTCTCAATCAAGCACAAATACATCAACCGAAGTTCGATCCATCACACATATCATAAAATCAACAAAATTTTTGTTTCAATTTTTTATTTTAAGCTTCAAACATCAAAACATATAAAATGCCCGATGTATGGGTAATTACTATTTTACCCTTATACTTTTCTATTATTCTTTGAAAAAGCCCTTGATCTTCCGATAAAATTCCAAATGTATCCCTACATGTGAAATGACTGTTTTGCCCTTGGTTATTTGAAAATTTCCACATGGTACCCCTTGTTTCTAGCCATGGCCGAATGGCCCTCATTCAATTCCAACAACATTTCAACAAATTCAACACAACAATTCCAATTAATAACAAATCAAACCAAGTCTCAATCAAGCTCAAATACATCAACCAAAGTTCAGTCCATCACACATATCATAAAATCAACCAAACATTTGTTTCAATGATTTATTTTAAGCTTCAAACATCAAATCATATAAAATGCCCGATGTATGGGTAATTACTATTTTACCCTTATACTTTTCTATTATTTTCGAAAATGCCCTTGAGCGTCCTATAAAATTCCCAATGTATCCCTACATGTGAAATGACTGTTATGGCCTTGGTTATTTGAAAATTTCCACATGGTACCCCTTGTTTCTAGCCAGGGCCGAATGGCCCTCATTCAATTCCAACAACATTTCAACAAATTCAACCCAACAATTCCAATCAATAACAAATCAAACCAAGTCTCAATCAAGCTCAAATACATCAACCAAAGTTCGATCCATCACACATATCATAAAATCAACCAAACATTTGTTTCAATAATTTATTTTAAGCTTCAAACATCAAAACATATAAAATGCCCGATGTATGGGTAATTACTATTTTACCCTTATACTTTTCTATTATTCTTTGAAAAAGCCCTTGATCTTCCGATAAAATTCCAAATGTATCCCTACATGTGAAATGACTGTTTTGCCCTTGGTTATTTGAAAATTTCCACATCGTACCCCTTGTTTCTAGCCAGGGCCGAATGGCCCTCATTCAATTCCAACAACATTTCAACAAATTCAACCCTACAATTCCAATCAATAACAAATCAAACCAAGTCTCAATCAAGCTCAAATACATCAACCAATGTTCAATCCATCACACATATCATAAAAGCAACCAAACATTTGTTTCAATGATTTATTTTAAGCTTCAAACATCAAAACATATAAAATGCCCGATATATGGGTAATTACTATTTTACCCTTATACTTTTCTATTATTTCCGAAATTTCCCTTGATCTTCCGACAAAATTCCCAATGTATCCCTACATGTGAAATGATTGTTTTGCCCTTGGTTATTTGAAAATTTCCACATGGTACCCGTTGTTTCTAGCCATGGCCGAATGACCCTCATTCAATTCCAACAACATTTCAACAAATTCAACCCAACAATTCCAATCAATAACAAATCAAACCAAGTCTCAATCAAGCTCAAATACATCAACCAAAGCTCAATCCATCACACATATCATAAAATCAACCAAACATTTGTTTCAATCATTTATTTTAAGCTTCGAACATCAAAACATATAAAATGCCCGATGTATGGGTAATTACTATTTTACCCTTATACTTTTCTATTATTTCCAAAAATGCCCTTGATCTTCCTATAAAATTCCCAACGTATCCCTACATGTGAAATGACTGTTTTTCCCTTGGTTATTTGAAAATTTCCACAAGGTACCCCTTGTTTCTAGCCATGACCGAATGGCCCTCATAGAATTCCAACAACATTTGAATAAATTCAACCCAACAATTTCAATCAATAACAAATCAAACCAAGTCTCAATCAAGCTCAAATACATCAACCAAAGTTCAATTCATCACACATATCATAAAATCAACCAACCATTTGTTTCAATCATTTATTTTAAGCTTCAAACATCAAAACATATAAAATGCCCGATGTATGGGTAATTACTATTTTACCCTTATACTTTTCTATTATTTTCGAAAATGCCCTTGATCTTCCTATAAAATTTCCAATGTATCCCTACATGTGAAATGACTGTTTTGCCCTCGATTATTTGAAAATTTCCACATGGTACCCCTTGTTTCTAGCCAGGGCCGAATGGCCCTCATTCAATTCCAACAACATTTCAACAAATTCAACCCAACAATTCCAATCAATAACAAATCAAACCAAGTCTCAATCAAGCTCAAATACATCAACCAAAGTTCAATCCATCACACATATCATAAAATCAACCAAACATTTGTTTCAATGATTTATTTTAAGCTTCAAACATCAAAACATATAAAATGTCCGATGTGTGGGTAATTACTATTTTTCCCTTACACTTTTCTATTCTTTCCAAAATTGCCCTTGATCTTTCGATAAAATTCCCAATGTATCCCTACATGTGAAATCACTATTTTGCCCTTGGTTATTTGAAAATTTCCACATGGTACCCCTTGTTTCTTGCCATGGCCGAATGGCCCTCATTCAATTCCAACAACATTTCAACAAATTCAACCCAATAATTCCAATCAATTACAAATCAAACCAAGTCTCAATCAAGCTCAAATACATCAACCAAAGTTCAATCCATCACACATATCATAAAATCAACCAAATTTTTGTTTCAATAATTTTAAGCTTCAAATATCAAAACATATAAAATGCACGATGTATGGGTAATTACTATTTTACCCTTATACTTTTCTAATATTTCCAAAAATGCCCTTGATCTTCCTATAAAATTCCCAATGTATCCCTACATGTGAAATTACTGATTTGCCCTTGGTTATTTGAAAATTTCCACTTAGTACCCCTTGTTTCTAGCCATGGTCGAATGGCCCTCATTCAATTCCAACAACATTTCAACAAATTCAACCCAACAATTCCAATCAATAACAAATCAAACCAAGTCTCAATCATGCTCAAATACATCAACCAAAGTTCAGTCCATCACACATATCATAAAATCAACCAAACATTTGTTTCAATAATTTATTTTAAGCTTCAAACATCAAAACATATAAAATGCCCGATGTATGGGTAATTACTATTTTACCCTTATACTTTTCTATTATTTTCGAAAATGCCCTTGATCGTCCTATAAAATTCCCAATGTATCCCTACATGTGAAATGACTGTTTTGCCCTTGATTATTTGAAAATTTCCACATGGCACCCCTTGTTTCTGGCCAGGGCCGAATGGCCCTCATTCAATTCCAACAACATTTCAACAAATTCAACCCAACAATTCCAATCAATAACAAATCAAACCAAGTCTCAATCAAGCTCAAATACATCAACCAAAGTTCGATCCATCACACATATCATAAAATCAACCAAACATTTGTTTCAATAATTTATTTTAAGCTTCAAACCTGAAAACATATAAAATGCCCGATGTGTGGGTAATTACTATTTTACCCTTATACTTTTCTATTATTTCCGAAAATGCCCTTGATCTTCCTATAAAGTTTCCAACGTATCCCTACATGTGAAATGACTGTTTTGCCCTTGGTTATTTGAAAATTTCCACACAGTACCCCTTGTTTCTAGACATGGCCGAATGACCCTCATTCAATTCCAACAACATTTCAACAAACTCAACCCAACAATTCCAATCAATAACAAATCAAACCAAGTCTCAATCAAGCTCAAATACATCAACCAAAGTTCAATCCATCACACATATCATAAAATCAACAAAATTTTTGTTTCAATTTTTTATTTTAAGGTTCAAACATCAAAACATATAAAATGCCCGATGTATGGGTAATTACTATTTTACCCTTATACTTTTCTATTATTCTTTGAAAAGGCCCTTGATCTTTGTAACCCCCGCTTTCATATAAAACATAATTTAACTATTTAATTCATTTTATATATTTATTTCAAAGTTCTGATACGATCTCTTACAATCCAAAATATGTTCTGTAATTTACATCATTAAAATTTATATAACACTCCTACAAAATAATTCTAACTACTACAAATTATTGTCTACCCAAAATAGTCCCATCCTATATGCTCTGGAATTTCTGCATCTTCATCATTTAACTATATCTTCAAGCACCTGCAATTCACACTCCCCTAGAATCTGGGGACAGCATTACCGGATCAGGCATTTAATTTCTCATAGAATTAAAACAATTTCAAACAAATACATATCATAACAAATTAATTAGTTACACACATAATTAAATGCAGTATGATTTATGCAATGCAGTTTTTGACTCAAATTCATTTTGACCCTGCTCCATGGAGACTTCCCCTTTGAGTGTTTAGTAAGTAACTGGCCTACCATTACGTACTGCAATTCAGCTATCAGCCCCTACTAAACGCGAATAAACTAAATAGAATTAGGAGGTCAGGATACCCGGAAGGCCACCACGGCAGCATCTCTGTCCAAATTACAGCCACATGTGGAATTGCCAATATCCCTCACTCCACAGACTATATAATCACAGACTATACAGTCCTGTCTAACTTACTCTGCTCACCCATTTCTCAGGACTATCATATTCTCTGTTCACAATCTCAATCATCTTTTCAAATACATGACTACCGCAGTCCGGTCAGTCAACACAGTTCTTTGTTCATAATCTCAATCATATTTTCAAATACATGACTACCGCAGTCCGGTCAGTCAACACAGTCCTGGAAATCAATTCCCCCATAAATACTCATTTCTCATTTGAAATCTTTGTATTTTCCAAGAACTCAAACTTATGCAATATGACAATGATGCTAATAAACAAATAATTAATATTAAGCAATCACATAAAAATTATAAAAATTCACTATTAGGTAAAGTTACTAAACTACCCTTAATCTTTTCTAAAATTCCATCTATGTCCTAAATTTTGAAATGACCAAATTACCCTTGCTCTTTTTCAAAAATTCCCATTTTGTCCCTACATGTAAAATGACCATTTTGCCCTTGATTTTACAAAAATTTCCACATAATATCCCTTGCATTTAGGGCTGGACGAATGGTATACACACCATTTCCAACATGTTTTCCAAAGCAACAACTTCCAATTCCAACCAAAAATCAACCAAATCACAAATTCAATCAAAATTCAACAAACCAAATTTCAACCATCACAACACATCAAAAATTCAATCAAACATCATTCCAATCCATGAATTACAATCACAAGCATCAAAAACACAAAACCCCTAAATCAATTTCAAGTTTTCATGATTCTAGGTCAAAATTTTAATCTAACCCTACAACATGTTTTCTTCTAATTCCAAGGGTTCTAATTGAAATTAAACGCCTAGATCCTTACCTTAAACTCTTTAATTGAAGAAAAAGCCTTGAATTCCTTTCTCCCTCACTCCTTGGTCTTGTAGGAATTTTTGAGATTTCCTCCAATTTCTTTTCCTTTTTGCCGATTAGCTTAGGGTTTAGGAAGTTTGGATGGTTTGGTTTCTTAATTTGGGATGAAAGGATGAAGTTAAGATGAAAAGAAAATTGGAACTGCAGCTGCTGTTTTGGGAGAGCTCAAGGTTCAGTTTTGAGAGAAATAGCTTTTTGTGACTTTTTCTCCTTTTACTTAAGTTAAATGCTTCTTAAAACAAATTATTAACTAAATTGGACTTTGCCTTCAAGTCCAGCTGCTGCCCTGCACGTCCAGCAGCTCATTTGGACCAAGGGAAATCCACTTGCCAAGCCTTTCCAGCCCACTTGGACAGCCAAGGAGTTCCAAGTCACTTGCCTACCCCAAAAGTCAACATTTCAAGCACTTTGTAGAAAATTCTAGAAGGTAATTAGGGCTGCTAATTATTTTACAATGTGATTAGAATTTGAAGAAAATAACATCACCATTGGATTCCTCACTATCAAAAACCTTGGGGTAGTGTCTTACTTATCTCTTAATCCAAGCCTAATTAGCTTAATTTAGTGATCTTAGAAAAGCCTAAGTTGTCACTTTTTGATTGGTTAAGGTTCTAAATTAAAATTTTCTTGGTTAAACATTTTTAATAATTATTCTAAGTATATTACAATTATTAGATAATTCTATAGATATCCTATGAATTTTCTCTAAATTTTCTGTCTTAGAATTTTACCGTAATAATTCCTCAAAGTTCTAACTTTCAGAAAATCCTAACAATTCTGAATAAGCATTTTCATTCTTTATCTGTATATATTTTTAATCTATATTCTATTACCTTTCTTTTAAGTTATAATTGAGTTCAAAATTCTATACTTGAAAATTTATCCTGGACAGCTGTCTAACATAGCAGTCCAGTCAACTATCAATTTCGGCAAAAATAAAGACATTTGGAAATTCAGAAAATTCTTCTGAGTAAAACTGTATTAATTTCATTAAGAGAATATGTACATAAGATTTCTATAAAATACAGTGCATAAATGTTAATAATACACATATATAAATGCATACAAATAGTAAAATGAGGATGTTACAATCTTCCTATAAAATTCCAAATGTATCCCTACATGTGAAATGACTGTTTTGCCCTTGGTTATTTGAAAATTTCCACATGGTACCCCTTGTTTCTAGCCATGGCCGGATGGCCCTCATTCAATTCCAACAACATTTCAACAAATTCAACACAACAATTCCAATTAATAACAAATCAAACCAAGTCTCAATCAAGCTCAAATACATCAACCAAAGTTCAGTCCATCACACATATCATAAAATCAACCAAACATTTGTTTCAATAATTTATTTTAAGCTTCAAACATAAAAACATATAAAATGCCCGATGTATGGGTAATTACTATTTTACCCTTATACTTTTCTATTATTTTCGAAAATGCCCTTGATCGTCCTATAAAATTCCCAATGTATCCCTACATGTGAAATGACTGTTTTGCCCTTGGTTATTTCAAAATTTCCACATGGTACCCCTTGTTTCTGGCAAGGGCCGAATGGCCCTCATTCAATTCCAACAACATTTCAACAAATTCAACCCAACAATTCCAATCAATAACAAATCAAACCAAGTCTCAATCAAGCTCAAATACATTAACCAAAGTTCAATCCATCACACATATCATAAAATCAACCAAACATTTGTTTCAATCATTTATTTTAAGCTTCAAACTTCAAAACTTATAAAATGCCCAATGTATGGGTAATTACTATTTTACCCTGATACTTTTCTATTATTTCCGAAAATGCCCTTGATCTTCCTATAAAAATCCCAATGTATCCCTACATGTGAAATGACTGTTTTGCCCTTGGTTATTTGAAAATTTCCACATGGTACCCCTTGTTTCTAGCCATGGCCGGATGGCCCTCATTCAATTCCAACAACATTTCAACAAATTCAACACAACAATTCCAATTAATAACAAATCAAACCAAGTCTCAATCAAGCTCAAATACATCAACCAAAGTTCAGTCCATCACACATATCATAAAATCAACCAAACATTTGTTTCAATAATTTATTTTAAGCTTCAAACATCAAAACATATAAAATGCCCGATGTATGGGTAATTACTATTTTACCCTTATACTTTTCTATTATTTTCGAAAATGCCCTTGATCGTCCTATAAAATTCCCAATGTATCCCTACATGTGAAATGACTGTTTTGGCCTTGGTTATTTCAAAATTTCCACATGGTACCCCTTGTTTCTGGCAAGGGCCGAATGGCCCTCATTCAATTCCAACAACATTTCAACAAATTCAACCCAACAATTCCAATCAATAACAAATCAAACCAAGTCTCAATCAAGCTCAAATACATTAACCAAAGTTCAATCCATCACACATATCATAAAATCAACCAAACATTTGTTTCAATCATTTATTTTAAGCTTCAAACTTCAAAACTTATAAAATGCCCAATGTATGGGTAATTACTATTTTACCATGATACTTTTCTATTATTTCCGAAAATGCCCTTGATCTTCCTATAAAAATCCCAATGTATCCCTACATTTGAAATGACTGTTTTGCCCTTGGTTATTTGAAAATTTTCCATACAGTACCACTTATTTCTAGCCATGGCCGAATGACCCTCATTCAATTCCAACAACATTTAAACAAATTCAACCCAACAATTCCAATCAATAACAAATCAAACCAAGTCTCAATCAAGCTCAAATACATCAACCAAAGTTCAATCCATCACACATATCATAAAATCACCAAACATTTGTTTCAATAATTTATTTTAAGCTTCAAACCTGAAAACATATAAAATGCTCGATGTGTGGGTAATTACTATTTTACCCTTATACTTTTCTATTATTTCCGAAAATGCCCTTGATCTTCCTATAAAATTTCCAACGTATCCCTACATGTGAAATAACTGTTTTGCCCTTGGTTATTTTAAAATTTCCACACAGTATCCCTTGTTTCTAGCCATGGCCGAATGACCCTCATTCAATTCCAACAACATTTCAACAAATTCAACCCAACAATTCCAATCAATAACAAATCAAACCAAGTCTCAATCAAGCTCAAATACGTCAACCAAAGTTCAATCCATCACACATATCATAAAATCAACAAAATGTTTGTTTCAATTTTTTATTTTAAGCTTCAAACATCAAAACATATAAAATGCCGGATGTATGGGTAATTACTATTTTACCCTTATAATTTTCTATTATTCTTTGAAAAGGCCCTTGATCTTCCTATAAAATTCCAAATGTATCTCTACATGTGAAATGACTGTTTTGCCCTTTGTTATTTGAAAATTTCCACATGGTACCCCTTGTTTCTAGCCATGGCCGAATGGCCCTCATTCAATTCCAACAACATTTCAACAAATTCAACACAACAATTCCAATCAATAACAAATCAAACCAAGTCTCAATCATGCTCAAATACGTCAACCAAAGTTCAGTCCATCACACATATCATAAAATCAACCAAACATTTGTTTAAATAATTTATTTTAAGCTTCAAACATCAAAACATATAAAATGCCCGATGTATGGGTAATTAGTATTTTACCCTTATGCTTTTCTATTATTTTCGAAAATGCCCTTGATCGTCCTATAAAATTCCCAATGTATCCCTACATGTGAAATGACTGTTTTGCCCTTGGTTAATTGAAAATTTCCACATGGCACCCCTTGTTTCTGGCCAGGGCCGAATGGCCCTCATTCAATTCCAACAACATTTCAACAAATTCAACCCAACAATTCCAATCAATAACAAATCAAACCAAGTCTCAATCAAGCTCAAATACATCAACCAAAGTTCGATCCATCACACATATCATAAAATCAACCAAACATTTGTTTCAATAATTTATTTTAAGCTTCAAACCTGAAAACATATAAAATGCCCGATGTGTGGGTAATTACTATTTTACCCTTATACTTTTCTATTATTTCCGAAAATGCCCTTGATCTTCCTATAAAATTTCCAACGTATCCCTACATGTGAAATGACTGTTTTGCCCTTGGTTATTTGAAAATTTCCACACAGTACCCCTTGTTTCTAGACATGGCCGAATGACCCTCATTCAATTCCAACAACATTTCAACAAACTCAACCCAACAATTCCAATCAATAACAAATCAAACCAAGTCTCAATCAAGCTCAAATACATCAACCAAAGTTCAATCCATCACACATATCATAAAATCAACAAAATTTTTGTTTCAATTTTTTATTTTAAGCTTCAAACATCAAAACATATAAAATTCCCGATGTATGGGTAATTACTATTTTACCCTTATACTTTTCTATTATTCTTTGAAAAGGCCCTTGATCTTCCTATAAAATTCCAAATGTATCCCTACATGTGAAATGACTGTTTTGCCCTTGGTTATTTGAAAATTTCCACATGGTACCCCTTGTTTCTAGCCATGGCCGGATGGCCCTCATTCAATTCCAACAACATTTCAACAAATTCAACACAACAATTCCAATTAATAACAAATCAAACCAAGTCTCAATCAAGCTCAAATACATCAACCAAAGTTCAGTCCATCACACATATCTTAAAATCAACCAAACATTTGTTTCAATAATTTATTTTAAGCTTCAAACATCAAAACATATAAAATGCCCGATGTATGGGTAATTACTATTTTACCCTTATACTTTTCTATTATTTTCGAAAATGCCCTTGATCGTCCTATAAAATTCCCAATGTATCCCTACATGTGAAATGACTGTTTTGCCCTTGGTTATTTCAAAATTTCCACATGGTACCCCTTGTTTCTGGCAAGTGCCGAATGGCCCTCATTCAATTCCAACAACATTTCAACAAATTCAACCCAACAATTCCAATCAATAACAAATCAAACCAAGTCTCAATCAAGCTCAAATACATTAACCAAAGTTCAATCCATCACACATATCATAAAATCAACCAAACATTTGTTTCAATCATTTATTTTAAGCTTCAAACTTCAAAACTTATAAAATGCCCAATGTATGGGTAATTACTATTTTACCCTGATACTTTTCTATTATTTCCGAAAATGCCCTTGATCTTCCTATAAAATTCCCAATATATCCCTACATGTGAAATGACTGTTTTGGCCTTGGTTATTTGAAAATTTTCACATAGTACCCCTTGTTTCTAGCCATGGCCGAATGTCCCTCATTCAATTGCAACAACATTTCACCAAATTCAACCCAACAATTCCAATCAATAACAAATCAAACCAAGTCTCAATCAAGCTCAAATACATCAACCAAAGTTCAGTCCATCACACATATCATAAAATCAACCAAACATTTGTTTCAATCATTTATTTTAAGCTTCAAACATCAAAACATATAAAATGCCCGATGTATGGGTAATTACTATTTTACCCTTATACTTTTCTATTATTTCCGAAAATACCCTTGATCTTCCTATAAAATTCCCAACGTATCCCTACATGTGAAATGACTGTTTTGCCGTTGGTTATTTGAAAATTTCCACGTGGTACCCCTTGTTTCTAGCAATGGCCGAATGGCCCTCAGTGAATTCCAACAACATTTCAACAAATTCAACCAAACAATTCCAATCAATAACAAATCAAACCAAGTCTCAATCAAGCTCAAATACATCAACCAAAGTTCAATCCATCACACATATCATAAAATCAACCAAACATTTGTTTCAGTCATTTGTTTTAAGCTTCAAACAACAAAACATATAAAATGACCGATGTATGGGTAATTACCATTTTACCCTTATACTTTTCTATTATTTCCGAAAATGCCCTTGATCTTCCTATACAATTCCCAACGTATCCCTACATGTGAAATGACAGTTTTGCCCTTGGTTATTTGAAAATTTCCACATGGTACCCCTTGTTTCTAGCCATAGCCGAATGGCCCTCATTCAATTCCAATAACATTTCAACAAATTCAACCCAACAACTCCAATCAATAACAAATCAAATCAAGTTTCAATTAAGCTCAAATACATCAACCAAAGTTCAATCCATCACACATATCATAAAATGAACCAAACATTTGTTTCAATCATTTATCTTAAGCTTCAAACATCAAAACATATAAAATGACCGATGTATGGGTAATTACTATTTTACCCTTATACTTTTCAATTATTTTTGAAAATGCGCTTGATCTTCCTATAAAATTTCCAATCTATCCCTACATGTGAAATGACTGTTTTGCCCTTGGTTATTTGAAAATTTCCACATGGTACCCCTTGTTTCTAGCCATGGCCGAATGGCCCTCATTCAATTCCAACAACATTTCAACAAATTCAACCCAACAATTCCAATCAAAAACAAATCAAACCAAGTCTCAATCAAGCTCATATACATCAACTAAAGTTCAGTCTATCACACATATCATAAAATCAACCAAACATTTGTTTCAATCATTTATCTTAAGCTTCAAACATCAAAACATATAAAATGTCGGATGTATGGGTAATTACTATTTTACACTTATACTTTTCTATTATTTCCGAAAATGCCCTTGATCTTCCTATAAAATTTCCAACGTATCCCTACATGTGAAATGACTATTTTGCACTTGGTTATTTGAAAATTTTCACACAGTACCCCTTGTTTCTAGCCATGGCCGATGACCCTCATTCAATTCCAACAACATTTCAACAAATTCAACCCAACAATTCCAATCAATAACAAATCAAACCAAGTCTCAATCAAGCTCAAATACATCAACCAAAGTTCAATCCATCACACATATCATAAAATCACCAAAATTTTTGTTTCAATTTTTTATTTTAAGCTTCAAACATCAAAACATATAAAATGCCCAATGTATGGGTAATTACTATTTTACCCTTATACTTTTCTATTATTCTAGGAAAAGGCCCTTGATCTTCCTATAAAATTCCAAATGTATCCCTACATGTGAAATGACTGTTTTGCCCTTGGTTATTTGAAAATTTCCACATGGTACCCCTTGTTTCTAGCCATAGCCGAATGGCCCTCATTCAATTCCAACAACATTTCAACAAATTCAACCCAACAACTCCAATCAATAACAAATCAAATCAAGTTTCAATTAAGCTCAAATACATCAACCAAAGTTCAATCCATCACACATCATAAAATCAACCAAACATTTGTTTCAATCATTTATCTTAAGCTTCAAACATCAAAACATATAAAATGACCGATGTATGGGTAATTACTATTTTACCCTTATACTTTTCAATTATTTTCGAAAATGCGCTTGATCTTCCTATAAAATTTCCAATGTATCCCAACATGTGAAATGACTGTTTTGCCCTTGGTTATTTGAAAATTTCGACATGGTACCCCTTGTTTCTAGCCATGGCCGAATGGCCCTCATTCAATTCCAACAACATTTCAACAAATTCAACCCAACAATTCCAATCAAAAACAAATCAAACCAAGTCTCAATCAAGCTCATATACATAAACTAAAGTTCAGTCTATCACACATATCATAAAATCAACCAAACATTTGTTTCAATCATTTATCTTAAGCTTCAAACATCAAAACATATAAAATGTACGATGTATGGGTAATTACAATTTTACCCTTATACTTTTCTATTATTTCCGAAAATGCCCTTGATCTTCCTATAAAATTTCCAACGTATCCCTACATGTGAAATGACTGTTTTGCCCTTGGTTATTTGAAAATTTCCACATGGTACCCCTTATTTCTAGCCATGGCCGAATGGCCCTCATTCCATTCCAACAATATTTCAATAAATTCAACCCAACAATTCCAACCAATAACAAATCAAACCAAGTGTCAATCAAGCTCAAATACATCAACCAAAGTTCTATCCATCACACATATCATAAAATCAACCAAACATTTATTTCAATAATTTATTTTAAGCTTCAAATCTCAAAACATATAAAATGCCCGATGTATGGGTAATTACTATTTTACCCTTATACTTTTCTATTATTTCCGAAAATGGCCTTGATCTTCCTATAAAATTTCCAATGTATCCCTACATGTGAACTGACTGTTTTAACCTTGGTTGTTTGAAAAATTTCCACACAGTACCCCTTGTTTCTAGCCATGGCCGAATGGCCCTCATTGAATTCCAACAACATTTCAACAAATTCAACCCAACAATTCTACTCAAAAACAAATCAAACCAAGTCTCAATCAAGCTCAAATACATCAACCAAAGTTCAATCCATCACACATATCATAAAATCAACCAAACATTTGTTTCAATCATTTATTTTAAGCTTCAAACATCAAAACATATAAAATGCCCGATGTATGGGTAATTACTATTTTACCCTGATACTTTTCTATTATTTGCAAAAATGCCCTTGATCTTCCTATAAAATTCTCAACGTATCCCTACATGTAAAATGACAGTTTTGCCCTTAGTTATTTGAAAATTTCCACATGGTACCCCTTGTTTCTAGCCATGGCCGAATGGCCCTCATTGAATTCCAACAACATTTCAACAAATTCAACCCAACAATTCCAATCAATAACAAATCAAACCAAGTCTCAATCAAGCTCAAATACATCAACCAAAGTTCAATCCATCACACATATCATAAAATCAACAAAATTTTTGTTTCAATTTTTTATTTTAAGCTTCAAACATCAAAACATATAAAATGACCGATGTATGGGTAATTACTATTTTACCCTTATACTTTTCTATTATTCTTTGAAAAGGCCCTTGATCTTCCTATACAATTCCAAATGTATCCCTACATGTGAAATGACTATTTTGCCCTTGGTTATTTGAAAATTTCCACATGGTACCCCTTGTTTCTAGCCAGGGCCGAATGGCCCTCATTCAATTCCAACAACATTTCAACAAATTCAACACAACAATTCCAATCAATAACAAATCAAACCAAGTCTCAATCAAGCTCAAATACATCAACCAAAGTTCAGTCCATCACACATATCATAAAATCAACCAAACATTTGTTTCAATCATTTATTTTAAGCTTCAAACATCAAAACATACAAAATACCCGATGTATGGGTAATTACTATTTTACCCTTATACTTTTCTATTATTTCCGAAAATGGCCTTGATCTTCCTATAAAATTCCCAATGTATCCCTACATGTGAAATGACTGTTTTGCCCTTGGTTATTTGAAAATTTCCACATGGTACCCCTTGTTTCTAGCCAGGGCCGAATGGCCCTCATTCAATTCCAACAACATTTCAACAAATTCAACCCAACAATTCCAATCAATAACAAATCAAACCAAGTCTCAATCAAGCTCAAATACATCAACCAAAGTTCGATCCATCACACATATCATAAAATCAACCAAACATTTGTTTCAATAATTTATTTTAAGCTTCAAACCTGAAAAAATATAAAATGCCCAATGTATGGGTAATTACTATTTTACCCTTATACTTTTCTATTAATTTCGAAAATGTCCTTGATCGTCCTATAAAATTCCCAATGGATCCCTACATGTGAAATGACTGTTTTGCCCTTGGTTATTTGAAAATTTCGACATGGTACCCCTTGTTTCTAGCCAGGGCCTAATGGCCCTCATTCAATTCCAACAACATTTCAACAAATTCAACGCAACAATTCCAATCAATAACAAATCAAACCAAGTCTCAATCAAGCTCAAATACATCAACCAAAGTTCGATCCATCACACATATCATAAAATCAACCAAACATTTGTTTCAATAATTTATTTTAAGCTTCAAACCTGAAAAAATATAAAATGCCCAATGTATGGGTAATTACTATTTTACCCTTATACTATTCTATTATTTCCGAAAATGCCCTTGATCTTCCTATAAAATTTCCAACGTATCCCTACATGTGAAATGACTGTTTTGCCCTTGGTTATTTGAAAATCTCCACATAGTACCCCTTGTTTCTAGCCATGGCCGAATGGCCCTCATTCAATTCCAACCACATTTCAACAAACTCAACCCAACAATTCCAATCAATAACAAATCAAACCAAGTTTCAATTAAGCTCAAATACATCAACCAAAGTTTAATCCATCACACATATCATAAAATCAACCAAACATTTGTTTCAATAATTTATTTTAAGCTTCAAACATCAAAACATATAAAATGCCCGATGTATGGGTAATTACTATTTTACCCTTATACTTTTCTATTATTTTCAAAAATGCGCTTGATCTTCCTATAAAATTTCCAATGTATCCCTACATGTGAAATGACTGTTTTGCCCTTGGTTATTTGAAAATTTCCACATGGTACCCCTTATTTCTAGCCATGGCCGAATGGCCCTCATTCCATTCCAACAATATTTCAATAAATTCAACCCAACAATTCCAATCAATAACAAATCAAACCAAGTGTCAATCAAGCTCAAATACATCAACCAAAATTCAATCCATCACACATATCATAAAATCAACCAAACATTTGTTTCAATCATTTATTTTAAGCTTCAAACATCAAAACATACAAAATACCCGATGTATGGGTAATTACTATTTTACCCTTATACTTTTCTATTATTTCCGAAAATGGCCTTGATCTTCCTATAAAATTCCCAATGTATCCCTACATGTGAAATGACTGTTTTGCCCTTGGTTATTTGAAAATTTCCACATGGTACCCCTTGTTTCTAGCCAGGGCCGAATGGCCCTCATTCAATTCCAACAACATTTCAACAAATTCAACCCAACAATTCCAATCAATAACAAATCAAACCAAGTCTCAATCAAGCTCAAATACATCAACCAAAGTTCGATCCATCACACATATCATAAAATCAACCAAACATTTGTTTCAATAATTTATTTTAAGCTTCAAACCTGAAAAAATATAAAATGCCCAATGTATGGGTAATTACTATTTTACCCTTATACTTTTCTATTAATTTCGAAAATGTCCTTGATCGTCCTATAAAATTCCCAATGGATCCCTACATGTGAAATGACTGTTTTGCCCTTGGTTATTTGAAAATTTCGACATGGTACCCCTTGTTTCTAGCCAGGGCCTAATGGCCCTCATTCAATTCCAACAACATTTCAACAAATTCAACGCAACAATTCCAATCAATAACAAATCAAACCAAGTCTCAATCAAGCTCAAATACATCAACCAAAGTTCGATCCATCACACATATCATAAAATCAACCAAACATTTGTTTCAATAATTTATTTTAAGCTTCAAACCTGAAAAAATATAAAATGCCCAATGTATGGGTAATTACTATTTTACCCTTATACTATTCTATTATTTCCGAAAATGCCCTTGATCTTCCTATAAAATTTCCAACGTATCCCTACATGTGAAATGAATGTTTTGCCCTTGGTTATTTGAAAATTTCCACATAGTACCCCTTGTTTCTAGCCATGGCCGAATGGCCCTCATTCAATTCCAACCACATTTCAACAAACTCAACCCAACAATTCCAATCAATAACAAATCAAACCAAGTTTCAATTAAGCTCAAATACATCAACCAAAGTTTAATCCATCACACATATCATAAAATCAACCAAACATTTGTTTCAATAATTTATTTTAAGCTTCAAACATCAAAACATATAAAATGCCCGATGTATGGGTAATTACTATTTTACCCTTATACTTTTCTATTATTTTCAAAAATGCGCTTGATCTTCCTATAAAATTTCCAATGTATCCCTACATGTGAAATGACTGTTTTGCCCTTGGTTATTTGAAAATTTCCACATGGTACCCCTTATTTCTAGCCATGGCCGAATGGCCCTCATTCAATTCCAACAACATTTCAACAAATTCAACCCAACAATTCCAATCAAAAATAAATCAAACCAAGTCTCAATCAAGCTCATATACATCAACTAAAGTTCAGTCTATCACACATATCATAAAAGCAACCAAACATTTGTTTCAATCATTTATCTTAAGCTTCAAACATCAGAACATATAAAATGTCCGATGTATGGGTAATTACTATTTTACCCTTATACTTTTCTATTATTTTCGAAAAGGCCCTTGATCGTCCTATAAAATTCCCAATGTATCCTTACATGTGAAATGACTATTTTGCCCTTGGTTATTTGAAAATTTCCACATGGTACCCCTTGTTTCTAGCCATGGCCGAATGGCCCTCATTCCATTCCAACAATATTTCAATAAATTCAACCCAACAATTCCAATCAATAACAAACCAAACCAAGTGTCAATCAAGCTCAAATACATCAAACAAAATTCAATCCATCACACATATCATAAAATCAACCAAACATTTGTTTCAATCATTTATTTTAAGCTTCAAACATCAAAACATACAAAATACCCGATGTATGGGTAATTACTATTTTACCCTTATACTTTTCTATTATTTTCGAAAATGGGCTTGATCTTACTATAAAATTCCCAATGTATCCCTACATGTGAACTGACTGTTTCGCCCTTGGTTGTTTGAAAATTTTCCACACAGTACCCCTTGTTTCTAGCCATGGCCGAATGGCCCCCATTGAATTCCAACAACATTTCAACAAATTTAACCCAACAATTCTACTCAATAACAAATCAAACCAAGTCTCAATCAAGCTCAAATACATCAACCAAAGTTCAATTCATCACACATATCATAAAATCAACCAAACAATTGTTTCAATCATTTATTTTAAGCTTCAAACATCAAAACATATAAAATGCCCGATGTATGGGTAATTACTATTTTACCCTTATACTTTTCTATTATTTCCGAAAATGCCCTTGATCTTCCTATAAAATTCTCAATGTATCCCTACATGTAAAATGACAGTTTTGCCCTTAGTTATTTGAAAATTTCGACATGGTACCCCTTGTTTCTATCCATGGCCGAATGCCACTCATTGAATTCCAACAACATTTCAACAAATTCAACCCAACAATTCCAATCACTAACAAAACAAACCAAGTCTCAATCAAGCTCAAATACATCAACCAAAGTTCAATCCATCACACATATCATAAAATCAACAAAATTTTTGTTTCAATTTTTTATTTTAAGCTTCAAACATCAAAACATATAAAATGCGCGATGTCTGGGTAATTACTATTTTACCCTTATACTTTTCAATTATTCTTTGAAAAGGCCCTTGATCTTCCTATCAAATTCCAAATGTATCACTACGTGTGAAATGACTGTTTTGCCCTTGGTTATTTGAAAATTTCCACATGGTACCCCTTGTTTCTAGCCTTGGCCGAATGGCCCTCATTAAATTCCAACAACATTTCAACAAATTCAATCCAACAATTCCAATCAATAACAAATCAAACCAAGTTTCAATTAAGCTCAAATACATCAACCAAAGTTCAATCCATCACACATATCATAAAATCAACCAAACATTTGTTTCAATAATTTATTTTAAGCTTCAAACATCAAAACATATAAAATGCCCGATGTATGGGTAATTACTATTTTACCCTTATACTTTTCTATTATTTTTTGAAAAGGCCCTTGATCTTCCTATAAAATTCCCAATGTATCCCTACATGTGAAATGACTGTTTTGCCCTTGGTTATTTGAAAATTTCCACATGGTACCCCTTGTTTCTAGCCATGGCCAAATGGCCCTCATTCAATTCCAACAACATTTCAACAAATTCAACCCAACAATTCCAATCAATAACAAATCAAACCAAGTCTCAATCAAGCTCAAATACATCAACCAAAGTTCAACCGATCACACATATCATAAAATCAACCAAATTTTTGTTTCAATATTTTATTTGAAGCTTCAAACATCAAAACATATAAAATGCCCGATGTATGGGTAATTACTATTTTACCCTTATACTTTTCTATTATTTTTTGAAAAGGCCCTTGATCTTCCTATAAAATTCCCAATGTATTCCTACATGTGAAATGACTGTTTTGCCCTTGGTTATTTGAAAATTTCCACATGGTACCCCTTGTTTCTAGCCATGGCCGAATGGCCCTCATTCAATTCCAACAACATTTCAACAAATTCAACCCAACAATTCCAATCAATAACAAATCAAACCAAGTCTCAATCAAGCTCAAATACATCAACCAAAGTTCGATCCATCACACATATCATAAAATCAACCAAACATTTGTTTCAATAATTTATTTTAAGCTTCAAACATCAAAACATATAAAATGCCCGATGTATGGGTAATTACTATTTTACCCTTATACTTTTCTATTATTTTTTTAAAAGGCCCTTAATCTTCCTATAAAATTCCCAATGTATCCCTACATGTGAAATGACTGTTTTGCCCTTGGTTATTTGAAAATTTCGACATGGTACCCCTTGTTTCTAGCCATGGCCGAATGCCCTTATTCAATTTCAACAACATTTCAACAAATACAACCCAACAATTCCAATCAATAACAAATCAAACCAAGTTTCAATTAAGCTCAAATACATCAACAAAAGTTCAATCCATCACACAGATCATAAAATCAACCAAACATTTGTTTCACTAATTTATTTTAAGCTTCAAACATCAAAACATATAAAATGCCCGATGTATGGGTAATTACTATTTTACCCTTATACTTTTCTATTATTTTTTGAAAAGGCCCTTGATCTTCCTATAAAATTCCCAATGTATCCCTACATGTGAAATGACTGTTTTGCCCTTGGTTATTTGAAATTTTCCACATGGTACCCCTTGTTTCTAGCCAGGGCCGAATGGCCCTCATTCAATTCCAATAACATTTCAACAAATTCAACCCAACAATTCCAATCAATAACAAATCAAACCAAGTCTCAATCAAGCTCAAATACATCAACCAAAGTTCGATCCGTCACACATATCATAAAATCAACCAAACATTTGTTTCAATAATTTATTTTAAGCTTCAAACCTGAAAACATATAAAATGCCCGATGTATGGGTAATTACTATTTTACCATTATACTTTTCTATTATTTCCGAAAAATGCCCTTGATCTTCCTATAAAATTTCCAACGTATCCCTACATGTGAAATGACTGTTTTGCCCTTGGTTATTTGAAAATTTCCACATAGTACCCCTTGTTTCTAGCCATGGCCGAATGGCCCTCATTCAATTCCAACAACATTTCAACAAATTCAATCCAACAATTCCAATCAATAACAAATCAAACCAAGTTTCAATTAAGCTCAAATACATCAACCAAAGATCAATCCATCACACATATCATAAAATCAACCAAACATTTGTTTCAATAATTTATTTTAAGCTTCAAACATCAAAACATATAAAATGCCCGATGGAAGGGTAATTACTATTTTACCCTTATACTTTTCTATTATTTTTTGAAAAGGCCCTTGATCTTCCTATTAAATTCCCAATGTATCCCTACATGTGAAATGACTGTTTTGCCCTTGGTTATTTGAAAATTTCCACATGGTACCCCTTGTTTCTAGCCAGGGCCGAATGGCCCTCATTCAATTCCAACAACATTTCAACAAATTCAACCCAACAATTCCAATCAATAACAAATCAAACCAAGTCTCAATCAAGCTCAAATACATCAACCAAAGTTCGATCCATCACACATATCATAAAATCAACCAAACATTTGTTTCAATAATTTATTTTAAGCTTCAAACCTGAAAACATATAAAATGCCCGATTTATGGGTAATTACTATTTTACCGTTATACTTTTCTATTATTTCCGAAAAATGCCCTTGATCTTCCTATAAAATTTCCAACGTATCCCTACATGTCAAAATGACTGTTTTGCCCTTGGTTATTTTAAAATTTCCACATAGTACCCCTTGTTTCTAGCCATGGCCGAATGGCCCTCATTCAATTCCAACAACATTTCAACAAATTCAATCCAACAATTCCAATCAATAACAAATCAAACCAAGTTTCAATTAAGCCCAAATACATCAACCAAAGTTCAATCCATCACACATATCATAAAATCAACCAAACATTTGTTTCAATAATTTATTTTAAGCTTCAAACATCAAAACATATAAAATGCCCGATGTATGGGTAATTACTATTTTACCCTTATACTTTTCTATTATTTTTTGAAAAGGCCCTTGATCTTCCTATAAAATTCCCAATGTATTCCTACATGTGAAATGACTGTTTTGCCCTTGGTTATTTGAAAATTTCCACATGGTACCCCTTGTTTCTAGCCATGGCCGAATGGCCCTCATTCAATTCCAACAACATTTCAACAAATTCAACCCAACAATTCCAATCAATAACAAATCAAACCAAGTCTCAATCAAGCTCAAATACATCAACCAAAGTTCGATCCATCACACATATCATAAAATCAACCAAACATTTGTTTCAATAATTTATTTTAAGCTTCAAACCTGAAAACATATAAAATGCCCGATTTATGGGTAATTACTATTTTACCGTTATACTTTTCTATTATTTCCGAAAAATGCCCTTGATCTTCCTATAAAATTTCCAACGTATCCCTACATGTCAAAATGACTGTTTTGCCCTTGGTTATTTTAAAATTTCCACATAGTACCCCTTGTTTCTAGCCATGGCCGAATGGCCCTCATTCAATTCCAACAACATTTCAACAAATTCAATCCAACAATTCCAATCAATAGCAAATCAAACCAAGTTTCAATTAAGCCCAAATACATCAACCAAAGTTCAATCCATCACACATATCATAAAATCAACCAAACATTTGTTTCAATAATTTATTTTAAGCTTCAAACATCAAAACATATAAAATGCCCGATGTATGGGTAATTACTATTTTACCCTTATACTTTTCTATTATTTTTTGAAAAGGCCCTTGATCTTCCTATAAAATTCCCAATGTATTCCTACATGTGAAATGACTGTTTTGCCCTTGGTTATTTGAAAATTTCCACATGGTACCCCTTGTTTCTAGCCATGGCCGAATGGCCCTCATTCAATTCCAACAACATTTCAACAAATTCAACCCAACAATTCCAATCAATAACAAATCAAACCAAGTCTCAATCAAGCTCAAATACATCAACCAAAGTTCGATCCATCACACATATCATAAAATCAACCAAACATTTGTTTCAATAATTTATTTTAAGCTTCAAACATCAAAACATATAAAATGCCCGATGTATGGGTAATTACTATTTTACCCTTATACTTTTCTATTATTTTTTGAAAAGGCCCTTGATCTTCCTATAAAATTCCCAATGTATCCCTACATG
This sequence comes from Pueraria montana var. lobata, assembly GCA_026413185.1. Lineage (NCBI taxonomy): Eukaryota > Viridiplantae > Streptophyta > Magnoliopsida > Fabales > Fabaceae > Pueraria > Pueraria montana. Next base: position 65,941,489 of record CM048646.1, on the reverse strand, counting down.
TGAAATGACTGTTTTGCCCTTGGTTATTTGAAAATTTCCACATGGTACCCCTTGTTTCTAACCATGGCCGAATGGCCCTCATTCAATTCCAACAACATTTCAACAAATTCAACCCAACAATTCCAATCAATAACAAATCAAACCAAGTCTCAATCAAGCTCAAATACATCAACCAAAGTTCGATCCGTCACACATATCATAAAATCAACCAAACATTTGTTTCAATAATTTATTTTAAGCTTCAAACCTGAAAACATATAAAATGCCCGATGTATGGGTAATTACTATTTTACCATTATACTTTTCTATTATTTCCGAAAAATGCCCTTGATCTTCCTATAAAATTTCCAACGTATCCCTACATGTGAAATGACTGTTTTGCCCTTGGTTATTTGAAAATTTCCACATAGTACCCCTTGTTTCTAGCCATGGCCGAATGGCCCTCATTCAATTCCAACAACATTTCAACAAATTCAATCCAACAATTCCAATCAATAACAAATCAAACCAAGTTTCAATGAAGCTCAAATACATCAACCAAAGATCAATCCATCACACATATCATAAAATCAACCAAACATTTGTTTCAATAATTTATTTTAAGCTTCAAACATCAAAACATATAAAATGCCCGATGGAAGGGTAATTACTATTTTACCCTTATACTTTTCTATTATTTTTTGAAAAGGCCCTTGATCTTCCTATTAAATTCCCAATGTATCCCTACATGTGAAATGACTGTTTTGCCCTTGGTTATTTGAAAATTTCCACATGGTACCCCTTGTTTCTAGCCAGGGCCGAATGGCCCTCATTCAATTCCAACAACATTTCAACAAATTCAACCCAACAATTCCAATCAATAACAAATCAAACCAAGTTTCAATTAAGCTCAAATACATCAACCAAAGTTCAATCCATCACACAGATCATAAAATCAACCAAACATTTGTTTTAATAATTTATTTTAAGCTTCAAACATCAAAACATATAAAATGCCCGATGTATGGGTAATTACTATTTTACCCTTATACTTTTCTATTATTTTTTTAAAAGGCCCTTGATCTTCCTATAAAATTCCCAATGTATCCCTACATGTGAAATGACTGTTTTGTGTAACGACCCAACTTCGTTACAGATATGTTATACTAAACTCTCTATTTAATTATTATCATGTGAAAGAACGTATAAATTTTTCACATTTAAAATACATACATATGTACCTACATAAAACGTTCATCACCGCATCGTCCAAATATAATATACCGATTTACACCTTAAAATACGAGGATATGTATAACATCAGAAGAAAGATCTTCTTGTAGAGAACGTTCACACTAATCTTAATATTTATACAAAATCCTAAGTTGGTCCCCCTAATCTGTACATATATACTAGAACAATTAGCAAAACAGGAGGATCGTCCAATCTTAGGATCGTCCAATCAACATAGCAGGAGAATCGTCCAATCTTCAATCGTGACTAACATGAGAGCCAGCACCATCACTGCTACCTGCTCCCGTGTTAACCACACGATCATTGCAGTAAAACAATACAAACACAAATTGCAAGGGTAAGCTTACTTATAAAAAGAATGATATAATATACACAATTTCAATCAACATCATTCACAATAAACATTCAGTTCACTTCAGGTATCATTCCATACATCAATATCATCATGCAACATTATGCTGACTCGACTCCATGGAGATTTCAACAACTTTCGGGCGGTCCCCATAGGCCCCATCCCCTACCATTAGTCTCGACTTAGACCATTCAGGGAGTCCCTTGAGCCACCATGTGGAGGAAGTGTGAATTTAATCCGATATAGACAAGTGTTGGTATTGGCTTACCTCTGTCAGGTTTGCAAAACCTTCCATCTTTAGGAATTCGCCCACTTGTCTATTCTATATGCCCGCCATTGGCCACCACGAAATCCTCCAGCACTAGGTTGAGAGCCCACCTAGCACCCTCAACTTACGTGCCTACCCGCATGCAATATCATGCACAACTCTGATTGCCACACGTTCCCTCTATGTTATAAATTCACCATTTTTCTCAAATCAAGCTTATGAACCCATCCAGCAGTTCAATAAGCACAAGTAAGGCATTCTCAACAATTGAATCCTTACTCACAACTCAGCATCAATGTTAACCAAAAATGTGAATTTTCTAACATAGTTCTAGAACCAAATTAGTGGCAGATCTCACATCCTTGTTCGTAATAAGACTAGGTTCTGGTTCCCTGCTAAACACACCCTCAGAATTTCACAACCACCGTAACTGGACGTCAGACTTTACTGAACACAAGGTGTCGCTGGACGCGGGTTATTAAACAATGGATCATTGGACGCTGGTCACTAGACACTGGGTCATTGGACGCTAGTTTTTAGTTGTAGTATAGATAGATGGACGATGGTTTTCTTTGGACGAGGGGTTTTCTGCTGAATCCAGAACCTTTCAAAACCCATTACGAACACATGTTTCAAAGATTTTGAAACCATTTCCATCACTTAGAATATCATTCCAAAGCACAACAACATATTATTACAACAAACTCAGCTCAAATCATCAAAACATCAAGAGAGTAAAAATCATCACATCATCTAACATTAAACAGAAACAGAATTTCAAAACATATCACCACCAGATCATTTCAAACAGTTATGAAGCTTCCCTTACCTAAACTTCTTGACTCAAATCGTGAAGAAAACTAGAAAGGAGAACTTTGGATTTCTTGAGTGATCTGTCTTCAAGTTTTGTTACAGAATCAACTAGGAGACACCTAAAACAACATCAAAGTAAACTCAAAAATCAAGATTTCTCTCATCTCTTAAAATCTAACCAAGACCCATTTCTCATGTTCTTGGGAAGAGATGAATAAGTTACTTAGAATCAAGAATAAGAAGGAACTGGACTTACCAACTTAAAATCAGCTAAGAAATCTCTAGGAAAGAAGAAATCAAGTTTCAAGCTAAGGTAGAAAAAATCTCTCACTCACGGTAAAGAAACTTATAGAAAAAGAAGGATAAGGATGAAGGAGAATGGAAGAAACTGGAAGCTTTGCACGTTTAATAAGAAGATTTGCATGGAATTTTGCTATTTGTCTCCACCTTTCCTCTAAACACACTCCCTTCTCTTATTATTTTCTTCTACAACTTATGGAACTTACGTAAAAATCCCGAAAATCTCTCAACACACACTCTAAGCCCAACACCTCATTAAATTCCAAAAGTAATCCCACAACACATAGCACAACGTATAACTTAAGTTAATTATTATATTATTTCAACATAATTAAATTTTACTTTTTTTTTCTCTTGCATTATTGGTCAAACACTTAATCATACAATTAGGAAAAACTACAACGTTACATTTTGCCCTTGGTTATTTGAAAATTTCCACATGGTACCCCTTGTTTCTAGCCATGGCCAAATGGCCCTCATTCAATTCCAACAACATTTCAACAAATTCAACCCAACAATTCCAATCAATAACAAATCAAACCAAGTCTCAATCAAGCTCAAATACATCAACCAAAGTTCGATCCATCACACATATCATAAAATCAACCAAACATTTGTTTCAATAATTTATTTTAAGCTTCAAACCTGAAAACATATAAAATGCCCGATGTATCGGTAATTACTATTATACCCTTATACTTTTCTATTATTTTCGAAAAATGCCCTTGATCTTCCTATAAAATTTCCAACGTATCCCTACATGTGAAATGAATGTTTTGCCCATGGTTATTTGAAAATTTCCACATAGTACCCCTTGTTTCTAGCCATGGCCGAATGCCCTTATTCAATTCCAACAACATTTCAACAAATTCAACCCAACAATTCCAATCAATAACAAATCAAACCAAGTTTCAATTAAGCTCAAATACATCAACAAAAGTTCAATCCATCACACAGATCATAAAATCAACCAAACATTTGTTTCAATAATTTATTTTAAGCTTCAAACATCAAAACATATAAAATGCCCGATGTATGGGTAATTACTATTTTACCCTTATACTTTTCTATTATTTTTTGAAAAGGCCCTTGATCTTCCTATAAAATTCCCAATGTATCCCTACATGTGAAATGACTGTTTTGCCCTTGGTTATTTGAAAATTTCCACATGGTACCCCTTGTTTCTAGCCATGGCCGAATGGCCCTCATTGAATTCCAACAACATTTCAACAAATTCAACCCAACAATTCCAATCAATAACAAATCAAACCAAGTCTCAATCATGCTCAAATACATCAACCAAAGTTCAATCCATCACACATATCATAAAATCAACCAAATTTTTGTTTCAATATTTTATTTGAAGCTTCAAACATCAAAACATATAAAATGCCCGATGTATGGGTAATTACTATTTTACCCTTATACTTTTCTATTATTTTTTGAAAAGGCCCTTGATCTTCCTATAAAATTCCCAATGTATCCCTACATGTGAAATGACTGTTTTGCCCTTGGTTATTTGAAAATTTCCACATGGTACCCCTTGTTTCTAGCCATGGCCGAATGGCCCTCATTCAATTCCAACAACATTTCAACAAATTCAACCCAACAATTCCAATCAATAACAAATCAAACCAAGTCTCAATCAAGCTCAAATACATCAACCAAAGTTCGATCCATCACACATATCATAAAATCAACCAAACATTTGTTTCAATAATTTATTTTAAGCTTGAAACCTGAAAACATATAAAATGCCCAATGTATGGGTAATTACTATTATACCCTTATACTTTTCTATTATTTCCGAAAAATGCCTTTGATCTTCCTATAAAATTTCCAACGTATTCCTACATGTGAAATGACTGTTTTGCCCTTGGTTATTTGAAAATTTCCACAAAGTACCCCTTGTTTCTAGCCATGGCCGAATGGCCCTGATTCAATTCCAACAACATTTCAACAAATTCAACCCAACAATTCCAATCAATAACAAATCAAACCAAGTTTCAATTAAGCTCAAATACATCAACCAAAGTTCAATCCATCACACAGATCATAAAATCAACCAAACATTTGTTTCAATAATTTATTTTAAGCTTCAAACATCAAAACATATAAAATGCCCGATGTATGGGTAATTACTATTTTACCCTTATACTTTTCTATTATTTTTTGAAAAGGCCCTTGATCTTCCTATAAAATTCCCAATGTATCCTACATGTGAAATGACTGTTTTGCCCTTGGTTATTTGAAAATTTCCACATGGTACCCCTTGTTTCTAGCCATGGCCGAATGGCCCTCATTCAATTCCAACAACATTTCAACAAATTCAACCCAACAATTCCAATCAATAACAAATCAAACCAAGCCTCAATCAAGCTCAAATACATCAACCAAAGTTCAATCGATCACACATATCATAAAATCAACCAAATTTTTGTTTCAATATTTTATTTGAAGCTTCAAACATCAAAACATATAAAATGCTCGATGTATGGGTAATTACTATTTTATCCTTATACTTTTCTATTATTTTTTGAAAAGGCCCTTGATCTTCCTATAAAATTCCCAATGTATCCCTACATGTGAAATGACTATTTTGCCCTTGGTTATTTGAAAATTTCCACATGGTACCCCTTGTTTCTAGCCATGGCCAAATTGCCCTCATTCAATTCCAACAACATTTCAACAAATTCAACCCAACAATTCCAATCAATAACAAATCAAACCAAGTCTCAATCAAGCTCAAATACATCAACCAAAGTTCGATCCATGACACATATCATAAAATCAACTAAACATTTGTTTCAATAATTTATTTTAAGCTTCAAACCTGAAAACATATAAAATGCCCGATGTATCGGTAATTACTATTATACCCTTATACTTTTCTATTATTTCCGAAAAATGCCCTTGATCTTCCTATAAAATTTCCAACGTATCCCTACATGTGAAATGACTGTTTTGCCCTTGGTTATTTGAAAATTTCCACATGGTACCCCTTGTTTCTAGCCAGGGCCGAATGGCCCTCATTAAATTCCAAAAACATTTCAACAAATTCAACCCAACAATTCCAATCAATAACAAATCAAACCAAGTCTCAATCAAGCTCAAATACATCAACCAAAGTTCGATCCATCACACATATCATAAAATCAACCAAACATTTGTTTCATTAATTTATTTTAAGCTTCAAACCTGAAAACATATAAAATGCCCGATGTATGGGTAATTACTAGTTTACCCTTATACTTTTCTATTATTTCCGAAAAATGCCCTTGATCTTCCTATAAAATTTCCAACGTATCCCTACATGTGAAATGACTGTTTTGCCCTTGGTTATTTGAAAATTTCCACATGGTACCCCTTGTTTCTAGCCATGGCCGAATGGCCCTTATTCAATTCCAACAACGTTTCAACAAATTCAACCCAACAATTCCAATCAATAACAAATCAAACCAAGTTTCAATTAAGCTCAAATACATCAACCAAAGTTCAATCCATCACACAGATCATAAAATCAACCAAATATTTGTTTCAATAATTTATTTTAAGCTTCAAACATCAAAACATATAAAATGCCCGATGTATGGGTAATTACTATTTTACCCTTATACTTTTCTATTATTTTTTGAAAAGGCCCTTGATCTTCCTATAAAATTCCCAATGTATCCCTACATGTGAAATGACTGTTTTGCCCTTGGTTATTTGAAAATTTCCACATGGTACCCCTTGTTTCTAGCCATGGCCGAATGGCCTTCATTCAATTCCAACAACATTTCAACAAATTCAACACAACAATTCCAATCAATAACAAATCAAACCAAGTTTCAGTTAAGCTCAAATACATCAACCAAAGTTCAGTCCATCACACATATCATAAAATCAACCAAACATTTGTTTCAATCATTTATTTAAAGCTTCAAACATCAAAACATATAAAGTGCCCGATGTATGGGTAATTACTATTTTACCCTTATACTTTTCTATTATTTCCGAAAAATGCCCTTGATCTTCCTATAAAATTTCCAACGTATCCCTACATGTGAAATGACTGTTTTGCCCTTGGTTATTTGAAAATTTCCACATGGTACCCCTTGTTTCTAGCCATGGCCGAATGGCCCTCATTCAATTCCAACAACATTTCAACAAATTCAACCCAACAATTCCAATCAATAACAAATCAAACCAAGTCTCAATCAAGCTAAAATAAATCAACCAAAGTTCAATCGATCACACATATCATAAAATCAACCAAATTTTTGTTTCAATATTTTATTTGAAGCTTCAAACATCAAAACATATAAAATGCCCGATGTATGGGTAATTACTATTTTACCCTTATACTTTTCTATTATTTTTTGAAAAGGCCCTTGATCTTCCTATAAAATTCCCAATGTATCCCTACATGTGAAATGACTATTTTGCCCTTGGTTATTTGAAAATTTCCACATGGTACCCCTTGTTTCTAGCCATGGCCGAATGGCCCTCATTCAATTCCAACAACATTTCAACAAATTCAACCCAACAATTCCAATCAATAACAAATCAAACCAAGTCTCAATCAAGCTCAAATACATCAACCAAAGTTCGATCCATCACACATATCATAAAATCAACCAAACATTTGTTTCAATAATTTATTTTAAGCTTCAAACCTGAAAACATATAAAATGCCCAATGTATGGGTAATTACTATTATACCCTTATACTTTTCTATTATTTCCGAAAAATGCCCTTCATCTTCCTATAAAATTTCCAACGTATCCCTACATGTGAAATGACTGTTTTGCCCTTGGTTATTTGAAAATTTCCACATAGTACCCCTTGTTTCTAGGCATGGCCGAATGGCCCTTATTCAATTCCAACAACATTTCAACAAATTCAACCCAACAATTCCAATCAATAACAAATCAAACCAAGTTTCAATTAAGCTCAAATACATCAACCAAAGTTCAATCCATCACACAGATCATAAAATCAACCAAACATTTGTTTCAATAATTTATTTTAAGCTTCAAACATCAAAACATATAAAATGCCCGATGTGTGGGTAATTACTATTTTACCCTTATACTTTTCTATTATTTTTTTAAAAGGCCCTTGATCTTCCTATAAAATTCCCAATGTATCCCTACATGTGAAATGATTGTTTTGCCCTTGGTTATTTGAAAATTTCCACATGGTACCCCTTGTTTCTAGCCATGGCCGAATGGCCTTCATTCAATTCCAACAACATTTCAACAAATTCAACACAACAATTCCAATCAATAACAAATCAAACCAAGTTTCAATTAAGGTCAAATACATCAACCAAAGTTCAGTCCATCACACATATCATAAAATCAACCAAACATTTGTTTCAATCATTTATTTAAAGCTTCAAACATCAAAACATATAAAGTGCCCGATGTATGGGTAATTACTATTTTACCCTTATACTTTTCTATTATTTCCGAAAAATGCCCTTGATCTTCCTATAAAATTTCCAACGTATCCCTACATGTGAAATGACTGTTTTGTGTAACATCCTCATTTTACTATTTGTACGCATTTATATATGTACATTATGAACACTTAGCACTGTATTTTATAGAAACTTTATGAACATATTTTCTTAATGAAATTAATACAGTTCTACTCAGAAGAATTTTCTGAATTTGCAAATGTCTTTGTTTTTGCTGAAATTGATAGTTTACTAGACTGCTATGTCAGACAGCTGTCCAGGATAAAATTTCAAGTATAGAATTTTGAACTCATTTATAACTTAAAAGAAAGGTAATAGAATATAGATTAAAAATATATACAGATAAAGAATTAAAATGCTTATTCGGAATTGTTAGGATTTTCTGAAAGTTAGAACTTTGAGGAATTATTACGGTAAAATTCTAAGACAGAAAATTTAGAGAAAATTCATAGGATATCTATAGAATTATCTAATAATTGTAATATACTTAAAATAATTATTAAAAATGTTTAACCAAGAAAAATTTAATTTAGAACCTTAACCAATCAAAAAGTGACAACTTAGGCTTTTCTAAGATCACTAAATTAAGCTAATTAGGCTTGGATTAAGAGATAAGTAAGACACTACCCCAAGGTTTTTGATAGTGAGGAATCCAATGGTGGTGTTATTTTCTTCAAATTCTAATTACATTGTAAGATAATTAACAGCCCTAAAAATATTCTAGAATTTTCTACAAACTTCTTGAAAATGTTGACTTTTGGGGTAGGCAATTGACCAAGTCACACAAGGAACTACTTGGCTGTCCAAGTGACTTTGGTGACTTATTTTCCTTGGCCAATGAAGGCTGCTGGACGTGCAGGAGCAGCTGGATGTGAGGGAATTATCCAATTTGGTTAATAGCTTGCTTAAAGGAGTATTAAAACATAAAATAAAGTAAAAGTCACCAAAAGCTAGCCTTTGCCTTAAAACAGAACCGTGACATTCTTAGAACCCAGCAGCTGCAGTTCCTATTTTAATTTCATCTTAACTTCATCATCTCATCCCAAATTAAGAAACCCAACCATCCAAACTTCCTAAACCCTAAGTTAATCGGCAAAAAGGGCAAGAAATTGGAGAAAATCTCAAAAATTCCTACAAGACCAAGGAGTGAGGGAGAAAGGAATTCAAGGCTTTTTCTTCAATTAAAGAGTCTAAGGTAAGGATCTAGGCATTTAATTTCAATTAGAACCCTTGGAATTAGAAGAAAACATGTTGTAGGCTTAGATTAAAAATTTGAACTAAAATCATGAAAACTTGAAATTGATTTAGGGGTTTTGTGTTTTTGATGCTTGTGATTGTAATTCATGGATTGGAATGATGTTTGATTGAATTTTTAAGGTGTTGTAATGGTTGAAAATTGGTTTGTTGAATTTTGATTGAAATTGTGATTTGATTGAATTTTGGTTGGAATTGGAGTTTGTAGCTTTGGAAGAATTGTTGAGAATGGCTTGTAGACCATTCGGCCAGCCCTAAATGCAAGGGATATTATGTGGAAATTTTTATAAAACCAAGGGCAAAATGGTCATTTTACATGTAGGGACACATTGGGTATTTTGGAAAAAGATTGAGGGCATTTTTGGAAATTATTAAAAATACTAATGTTATAATGTAAATTGCTTAAATCTTTGTATCCTTGTATGTTAATGTGTACAAATTATTTATTTGATTGTGATCATGAAAAAAATTCATTAGCATGAGTCTTTTTGGGGGATTTATAAAAGTATCAAATGAGAAAGAATTATGTTGACTAACCAGGACTGTGGTAGTCATGAGAATTGAGTTGATCTATGAGAAATGACTTTTGTTGACTAACCGGGACTGCGGTAGTCATGTGAAATGAAACTGATTGAGAAATGAATTGTTGACTAACCGGGACTGCGGTAGTCATGTGAAATGAAAATGATTGAGAAAGGATTTTTGGGTTGAGTAGAATTTGTTAGACAGGACCGTATAATCTGTGATTATATAGTCTGTGGGGTGAAGGATATTGGCAATTCCACATGTGGCTGGAAACTGGACTGAGTTGCGGTCGTGGTAGCCTTCCGGGTATCCTAATCTCCTAATTCTGTTTAGCTTATTCGCGTTTAGTAGGGGCTGATAGCTGAATTGCAGTATGTAATGGTAGGCCAGTTACTTACTAAACACTCAAAGGGGAAGTCTCCATGGAGCAGGGTCAAAAATGAATTTGAGTCAAAAATTGCATTTGCATAAATCATACTGCATTTAATTATGTGTGTAATTAATTAAATTGTTATGATGTGTAATTGTTTGAAATTGTTTTATTCTATGAGAAATTAAATGCCTGATCCGGTAATGCTGTCCCCAGATACTAGGGGAGTGTGATTGCAGGTATAAAGAAGAATAATTAGAAGTCACAGATGCAGACATGTTCCAGAGCTATAGGAATATGGGTTTTTGGTTTTAGATACTTTTGTATTAATTAGAAATAATTTTGTACTAGTATTTTCTGTAAATTTTAATAATGTAAATTATAAAGGCAAACTTTGAACTTTAATGGATTGGATTTATTTTCCTTGGAAATTATATATTTTTTTTTTATATACGTATTAGATGTAAAATTAATTAATTTAGAAGGGGGTTACATTTTGCCCTTGGTTATTTGAAAATTTCCACATGGTACCCCTTATTTCTAGCCATGGCCGAATGGCCCTCATTCAATTCCAACAACATTTCAACAAATTCAACCCAACAATTCCAATCAATAACAAATCAAACCAAGTCTCAATCAAGCTCAAATACATCAACCAAAGTTCGATCCATCACACATATCATAAAATCAACCAAACATTTGTTTCAATAATTTATTTTAAGCTTCAAACCTGAAAACATATAAAATGCCCAATGTATGGGTAATTACTATTATACCCTTATACTTTTCTATTATTTCCGAAAAATGCCCTTGATCTTCCTATAAAATTTCCAACGTATCCCTACATGTGAAATGACTGTTTTGCCCTTGGTTATTTGAAAATTTCCACATAGTACCCCTTGTTTCTAGCCATGGCCGAATGGCCCTTATTCAATTCCAACAACATTTCAACGAATTCAACCCAACAATTCCAATCAATAACAAATCAAACCAAGTTTCAATTAAGCTCAAATACATCAACCAAAGTTCAATCCATCACACAGATCATAAAATCAACCAAACATTTGTTTCAATAATTTATTTTAAGCTTCAAACATCAAAACATATAAAATGCCCGATGTATGGGTGATTACTATTTTACCCTTATACTTTTCTATTATTTTTTGAAAAGGCCCTTGATCTTCCTATAAAATTCCCAATGTATCCCTACATGTGAAATGACTGTTTTGCCCTTGGTTATTTGAAAATTTCCACATGGTACCCCTTGTTTCTAGCCATGGCCGAATGGCCTTCATTCAATTCCAACAACATTTCAACAAATTCAACACAACAATTCCAATCAATAACAAATCAAACCAAGTTTCAATTAAGGTCAAATACATCAACCAAAGTTCAGTCCATCACACATATCATAAAATCAACCAAACATTTGTTTCAATCATTTATCTAAAGCTTCAAGCATCAAAACATATAAAGTGCCCGATGTATGGGTAATTACTATTTTACCCTTATACTTTTCTATTATTTCCGAAAAATGCCCTTGATCTTCCTATAAAATTTCCAACGTATCCCTACATGTGAAATGACTGTTTTGCCCTTGGTTATTTGAAAATTTCCACATGGTACCCCTTGTTTCTAGCCATGGCCGAATGGCCCTCATTCAATTCCAACAACATTTCAACAAATTCAACCCAACAATTCCAATCAATAACAAATCAAACCAAGTCTCAATCAAGCTCAAATACATCAACCAAAGTTCAATCGATCACACATATCATAAAATCAACCAAATTTTTGTTTCAATATTTTATTTGAAGCTTCAAACATCAAAACATATAAAATGCCCGATGTATGGGTGATTACTATTTTACCCTTATACTTTTCTATTATTTTTTGAAAAGGCCCTTGATCTTCCTATAAAATTCCCAATGTATCCCTACATGTGAAATGACTGTTTTGCCCTTGGTTATTTGAAAATTTCCACATGGTACCCCTTGTTTCTAGCCATGGCCGAATGGCCCTCATTCAATTCCAACAACATTTAAACAAATTCAACCCAACAATTCCAATCAATAACAAATCAAACCAAGTCTCAATCAAGCTCAAATACATCAACCAAAGTTCGATCCATCACACATATCATAAAATCAACCAAACATTTGTTTCAATAATTTATTTTAAGCTTCAAACCTGAAAACATATAAAATGCCCAATGTATGGGTAATTACTATTATACCCTTATACTTTTCTATTATTTCCGAAAAATGACCTTGATCTTCCTATAAAATTTCCAACGTATCCCTACATGTGAAATGACTGTTTTGCCCTTGGTTATTTGAAAATTTCCACATAGTACCCCTTGTTTCTAGCCATGGCCGAATGGCCCTTATTCAATTCCAACAACATTTCAACAAATTCAACCCAACAATTCCAATCAATAACAAATCAAACCAAGTTTCAATTAAGCTCAAATACATCAACCAAAGTTCAATCCATCACACAGATCATAAAATCAACCAAACATTTGTTTCAATAATTTATTTTAAGCTTCAAACATCAAAACATATAAAATGCCCGATGTATGGGTAATTACTATTTTACCCTTATACTTTTCTATTATTTTTTGAAAAGGCCCTTGATCTTCCTATAAAATTCCCAATGTATCCCTACATGTGAAATGACTGTTTTGCCCTTGGTTATTTGAAATTTTCCACATGGTACCCCTTGTTTCTAGCCATGGCCGAATCGCCTTCATTCAATTCCAACAACATTTCAACAAATTCAACACAACAATTCCAATCAATAACAAATCAAACCAAGTTTCAATTAAGCTCAAATACATCAACCAAAGTTCAGTCCATCACACATATCATAAAATCAACCAAACATTTGTTTCAATCATTTATTTAAAGCTTCAAACATCAAAACATATAAAGTGCCCGATGTATGGGTAATTACTATTTTACCCTTATACTTTTCTATTATTTCCGAAAAATGCCCTTGATCTTCCTATAAAATTCCCAATGTATCCCTACATGTGAAATGACTGTTTTGCCCTTGGTTATTTGAAAATTTCCACATGGTACCCCTTGCTTCTAGCCATGGCCGAATGGCCCTCTTTCAATTCCAACAACATGTCAACAAATTCAATCCAACAATTCCAATCAATAACAAATCAAAGCAAGTCTCAATTAAGCTCAAATACATCAACCAAAGTTCTATCCATCACACATATCATAAAATCAACCAAACATTTGTTTCAATAATTTATTTTAAGCTTCAAACCTGAAAACATATAAAATGCCCGATGTATGGGTAATTACTATTTTACCGTTATACTTTTCTATTATTTCCGTAAAATGCCCTTGATCTTCCTATAAAATTTCCAACGTATCCCTACATGTGAAATGACTGTTTTGCCCTTGGTTATTTGAAAATTTCCACATAGTACCCCTTGTTTCTAGCCATGGCCAAATGGCCCTTATTCAATTCCAACAACATTTCAACAAATTCAACCCAACAATTCCAATCAATAACAAATCAAACCAAGTTTCAATTAAGCTCAAATACATCAACCAAAGTTCAATCCATCACACAGATCATAAAATCAACCAAACATTTGTTTCAATAATTTATTTTAAGCTTCAAACATCAAAACATATAAAATGCCCGATGTATGGGTAATTACTATTTTACCCTTATACTTTTCTATTATTTTTTGAAAAGGCCCTTGATCTTCCTATAAAATTCCCAATGTATCCCTACATGTGAAATGACTGTTTTGCCCTTGGTTATTTGAAAATTTCCACATGGTACCCCTTGTTTCTAGCCATGGCCGAATGGCCTTCATTCAATTCCAACAACATTTCAACAAATTCAACGCAACAATTCCAATCAATAACAAATCAAACCAAGTTTCAATTAAGCTCAAATACATCAACCAAAGTTCAGTCCATCACACATATCATAAAATCAACCAAACATTTGTTTCAATCATTTATTTAAAGCTTCAAACATCAAAACATATAAAGTGCCCGATGTATGGGTAATTACTATTTTACCCTTATACTTTTCTATTATTTCCTAAAAATGCCCTTGATCTTCCTATAAAATTCCCAATGTATCCCTACATGTGAAATGACTGTTTTGCCCTTGGTTATTTGAAAATTTCCACATGGTACCCCTTGCTTCTAGCCATGGCCGAATGGCCCTCTTTCAATTCCAACAACATGTCAACAAATTCAATCCAACAATTCCAATCAATAACAAATCAAAGCAAGTCTCAATTAAGCTCAAATACATCAACCAAAGTTCTATCCATCACACATATCATAAAATCAACCAAACATTTGTTTCAATAATTTATTTTAAGCTTCAAACCTGAAAACATATAAAATGCCCGATGTATGGGTAATTACTATTTTACCGTTATACTTTTCTATTATTTCCGTAAAATGCCCTTGATCTTCCTATAAAATTTCCAACGTATCCCTACATGTGAAATGACTGTTTTGCCCTTGGTTATTTGAAAATTTCCACATAGTACCCCTTGTTTCTAGCCATGGCCGAATGGCCCTCATTCAATTCCAACAACATTTCAACAAATTCAATCCAACAATTCCAATCAATAACAAATCAAACCAAGTTTCAATTAAGCTCAAATACATCAACCAAAGTTCAATCGATCACACATATCATAAAATCAACCAAACATTTGTTTCAATAATTTATTTTAAGCTTCAAACATCAAAACATATAAAATGCCCGATGTATGGGTAATTACTATTTTACCCTTATACTTTTCTATTATTTTTTGAAAAGGCCCTTGATCTTCCGATAAAATTCCCAATGTATCCCTACATGTGAAATGACTGTTTTGCCCTTGGTTATTTGAAAATTTCCACATGGTACCCCTTGTTTCTAGCCATGGCCGAATGGCCCTCATTCAATTCCAACAACATTTCAACAAATTCAACCCAACAATTCCAATCAATAACAAATCAAACCAAGTCTCAATCAAGCTCAAATACATCAACCAAAGTTCGATCCATCACACATATCATAAAATCAACCAAACATTTGTTTCAATAATTTATTTCAAGCTTCAAACCTGAAAACATATAAAATGCCCGATGTATCGGTAATTACTATTATACCCTTATACTTTTCTATTATTTTCGAAAAATGCCCTTGATCTTCCTATAAAATTTCCAACGTATCCCTACATGTGAAATGACTGTTTTGCCCTTGGTTATTTGAAAATTTCCACATAGTACCCCTTGTTTCTAGCCATGGCCGAATGCCCTTATTCAATTTCAACAACATTTCAACAAATACAACCCAACAATTCCAATCAATAACAAATCAAACGAAGTTTCAATTAAGCTCAAATATATCAACAAAAGTTCAATCCATCACACAGATCATAAAATCAACCAAACATTTGTTTCACTAATTTATTTTAAGCTTCAAACATCAAAACATATAAAATGCCCGATGTATGGGTAATTACTATTTTACCCTTATACTTTTCTATTATTTTTTGAAAAGGCCCTTGATCTTCCTATAAAATTCCCAATGTATCCCTACATATGAAATGACTGTTTTGCCCTTGGTTATTTGAAAATTTCCACATGGTACCCCTTGTTTCTAGCCATGGCCGAATGGCCCTCATTCAATTCCAACAACATTTCAACAAATTCAACCCAACAATTCCAATCAATAACAAATCAAACCAAGTCTCAATCAAGCTCAAATACATCAACCAAAGTTCAATCGATCACACATATCATAAAATCAACCAAATTTTTGTTTCAATATTTTATTTGAAGCTTCAAACATCAAAACATATAAAATGCCCGATGTATGGGTAATTACTATTTTACCCTTATACTTTTCTATTATTTTTTGAAAAGGCCCTTGATCTTCCTATAAAATTCCCAATGTATCCCTACATGTGAAATGACTGTTTTGCCCTTGGTTATTTGAAAATTTCCACATGGTACCCCTTGTTTCTAACCATGGCCGAATGGCCCTCATTCAATTCCAACAACATTTCAACAAATTCAACCCAACAATTCCAATCAATAACAAATCAAACCAAGTCTCAATCAAGCTCAAATACATCAACCAAAGTTCGATGCATCACACATATCATAAAATCAACCAAACATTTGTTTCAATAATTTATTTTAAGCTTCAAACCTGAAAACATATAAAATGCCCGATGTATGGGTAATTACTATTATACCCTTATACTTTTCTATTATTTCCGAAAAATGCCCTTGATCTTCCTATAAAATTTCCAACGTATCCCTACATGTGAAATGACTGTTTTGCCCTTGGTTATTTGAAAATTTCCACATAGTACCCCTTGTTTCTAGCCATGGCCGAATGGCCCTTATTCAATTCCAACAACATTTCAACAAATTCAACCCAACAATTCCAATCAATAACAAATCAAACCAAGTTTCAATTAAGCTCAAATACATCAACCAAAGTTCAATCCATCACACAGATCATAAAATCAACCAAACATTTGTTTCAATAATTTATTTTAAGCTTCAAACATCAAAACATATAAAATGCCCGATGTATGGGTAATTACTATTTTACCCTTATACTTTTCTATTATTTTTTTAAAAGGCCCTTGATCTTCCTATAAAATTCCCAATGTATCCCTACATGTGAAATGACTGTTTTGTGTAACGACCCAACTTCGTTACAGATATGTTATACTAAACTCTCTATTTAATTATTATCATGTGATAGAACGTATAAATTTTTCACATTTAAAATACATACATATGTACCTACATAAAACGTTCATCACCGCATCGTCCAAATATAATATACCGATTTACACCTTAAAATACGAGGATATGTATAACATCAGAAGAAAGATCTTCTTGTAGAGAACGTTCACACTAATCTTAATATTTATACAGAATCCTAAGTTGGTCCCCCTAATCTGTACATATATACTAGAACAAAATTAGCAAAACAGGAGGATCGTCCAATCTTAGGATCGTCCAATCAACATAGCAGGAGAATCGTCCAATCTTCAATCGTGACTAGCATGAGAGCTAGCACCATCACTGCTACCTGCTCCCGTGTTAACCACACGATCATTGCAGTAAAACAATACAAACACAAATTGCAAGGGTAAGCTTACTTATAAAAAGAATGATATAATATACACAATTTCAATCAACATCATTCACAATAAACATTCAGTTCACTTCAGGTATCATTCCATACATCAATATCATCATGCAACATTATGCTGACTCGACTCCATGGAGATTTCAACAACTTTCGGGCGGTCCCCATAGGCCCCATCCCCTACCATTAGTCTCGACTTAGACCATTCAGGGAGTCCCTTGAGCCACCATGTGGAGGAAGTGTGAATTTAATCCGATATAGACAAGTGTTGGTATTGGCTTACCTCTGTCAGGTTTGCAAAACCTTCCATCTTTAGGAATTCGCCCACTTGTCTATTCTATATGCCCGCCATTGGCCACCACGAAATCCTCCAGCACTAGGTTGAGAGCCCACCTAGCACCCTCAACTTACGTGCCTACCCGCATGCAATATCATGCACAACTCTGATTGCCACACGTTCCCTCTATGTTATAAATTCACCATTTTTCTCAAATCAAGCTTATGAACCCATCCAGCAGTTCAATAAGCACAAGTAAGGCATTCTCAACAATTGAATCCTTACTCACAACTCAGCATCAATGTTAACCAAAAATGTGAATTTTCTAAATAGTTCTAGAACCAAATTAGTGGCAGATCTCACATCCTTGTTCGTAATAAGACTAGGTTCTGGTTCCCTGCTAAACACACCCTCAGAATTTCACAACCACCGTAACTGGACGTCAGACTTTACTGAACACAAGGTGTCGCTGGACGCGGGTTATTAAACAATGGATCATTGGACGCTGGTCACTAGACACTGGGTCATTGGACGCTAGTTTTTAGTTGTAGTATAGATAGATGGACGATGGTTTTCTTTGGACGAGGGGTTTTCTGCTGAATCCAGAACCTTTCAAAACCCATTACGAACACATGTTTCAAAGATTTTGAAACCATTTCCATCACTTAGAATATCATTCCAAAGCACAACAACATATTATTACAACAAACTCAGCTCAAATCATCAAAACATCAAGAGAGTAAAAATCATCACATCATCTAACATTAAACAGAAACAGAATTTCAAAACATATCACCACCAGATCATTTCAAACAGTTATGAAGCTTCCCTTACCTAAACTTCTTGACTCAAATCGTGAAGAAAACTAGAAAGGAGAACTTTGGATTTCTTGAGTGATCTGTCTTCAAGTTTTGTTACAGAATCAACTAGGAGACACCTAAAACAACATCAAAGTAAACTCAAAAATCAAGATTTCTCTCATCTCTTAAAATCTAACCAAGACCCATTTCTCATGTTCTTGGGAAGAGATGAATAAGTTACTTAGAATCAAGAATAAGAAGGAACTGGACTTACCAACTTAAAATCAGCTAAGAAATCTCTAGGAAAGAAGAAATCAAGTTTCAAGCTAAGGTAGAAAAAATCTCTCACTCACGGTAAAGAAACTTATAGAAAAAGAAGGATAAGGATGAAGGAGAATGGAAGAAACTGGAAGCTTTGCACTTTTAATAAGAAGATTTGCATGGAATTTTGCTATTTGTCTCCACCTTTCCTCTAAAGACACTCCCTTCTCTTATTATTTTCTTCTACAACTTATGGAACTTACGTAAAAATCCCGAAAATCTCTCAACACACACTCTAAGCCCAACACCTCACTAAATTCCAAAAGTAATCCCACAACACATAGCACAACGTATAACTTAAGTTAATTATTATATTATTTCAACATAATTAAATTTTACTTTTTTTTTCTCTTGCATTATTGGTCAAACACTTAATCATACAATTAGGAAAAACTACAACGTTACATTTTGCCCTTGGTTATTTGAAAATTTCCACATGGTACCCCTTGTTTCTAGCCATGGCCAAATGGCCCTCATTCAATTCCAACAACATTTCAACAAATTCAACCCAACAATTCCAATCAATAACAAATCAAACCAAGTCTCAATCAAGCTCAAATACATCAACCAAAGTTCGATCCATCACACATATCATAAAATCAACCAAACATTTGTTTCAATAATTTATTTTAAGCTTCAAACCTGAAAACATATAAAATGCCCGATGTATCGGTAATTACTATTATACCCTTATACTTTTCTATTATTTTCGAAAAATGCCCTTGATCTTCCTATAAAATTTCCAACGTATCCCTACATGTGAAATGACTGTTTTGCCCTTGGTTATTTGAAAATTTCCACATAGTACCCCTTGTTTCTAGCCATGGCCGAATGCCCTTATTCAATTCCAACAACATTTCAACAAATTCAACCCAACAATTCCAATCAATAACAAATCAAACCAAGTTTCAATTAAGCTCAAATACATCAACAAAAGTTCAATCCATCACACAGATCATAAAATCAACCAAACATTTGTTTCAATAATTTATTTTAAGCTTCAAACATCAAAACATATAAAATGCCCGATGTATGGGTAATTACTATTTTACCCTTATACTTTTCTATTATTTTTTGAAAAGGCCCTTGATCTTCCTATAAAATTCCCAATGTATCCCTACATGTGAAATGACTGTTTTGCCCTTGGTTATTTGAAAATTTCCACATGGTACCCCTTGTTTCTAGCCATGGCCGAATGGCCCTCATTGAATTCCAACAACATTTCAACAAATTCAACCCAACAATTCCAATCAATAACAAATCAAACCAAGTCTCAATCAAGCTCAAATACATCAACCAAAGTTCAATCGATCACACATATCATAAAATCAACCAAATTTTTGTTTCAATATTTTATTTGAAGCTTCAAACATCAAAACATATAAAATGCCCGATGTATGGGTAATTACTATTTTACCCTTATACTTTTCTATTATTTTTTGAAAAGGCCCTTGATCTTCCTATAAAATTCCCAATGTATCCCGACATGTGAAATGACTGTTTTGCCCTTGGTTATTTGAAAATTTCCACATGGTACCCCTTGTTTCTAGCCATGGCCGAATGGCCCTCATTCAATTCCAACAACATTTCAACAAATTCAACCCAACAATTCCAATCAATAACAAATCAAACCAAGTCTCAATCAAGCTCAAATACATCAACCAAAGTTCGATCCATCACACATATCATAAAATCAACCAAACATTTGTTTCAATAATTTATTTTAAGCTTCAAACCTGAACACATATAAAATGCCCGATGTATGGGTAATTACTATTATACCCTTATACTTTTCTATTATTTCCGAAAAATGCCCTTGATCTTCCTATAAAATTTCCAACGTATCCCTACATGTGAAATGACTGTTTTGCCCTTGGTTATTTGAAAATTTCAACATAGTACCCCTTGTTTCTAGCCATGGCCGAATGGCCCTTATTCAATTCCAACAACATTTCAACAAATTCAACCCAACAATTCCAATCAATAACAAATCAAACCAAGTTTCAATTAAGCTCAAATACATCAACCAAAGTTCAATCCATCACACAGATCATAAAATCAACCAAACATTTGTTTCAATAATTTATTTTAAGCTTCAAACATCAAAACATATAAAATGCCCGATGTATGGGTAATTACTATTTTACCCTTATACTTTTCTATTATTTTTTGAAAAGGCCCTTGATCTTCCTATAAAATTCCCAATGTATCCCTACATGTGAAATGACTGTTTTGCCCTTGGTTATTTGAAAATTTCCACATGGTACCCCTTGTTTCTAGCCATGGCCGAATGGCCCTCATTGAATTCCAACAACATTTCAACAAATTCAACCCAACAATTCCAATCAATAACAAATCAAACCAAGTCTCAATCAAGCTCAAATACATCAACCAAAGTTCAATCCATCACACATATCATAAAATCAACCAAACATTTGTTTCTATCATTTATTTAAAGCTTCAAACCTGAAAACATATAAAATGCCCGATGTATCGGTAATTACTATTATACCCTTATACTTTTCTATTATTTTTTGAAAAGGCCCTTGATCTTCCCATAAAATTCCCAATGTATCCCTACATGTGAAATGACTGTTTTGCCCTTGGTTATTTGAAAATTTCCACATGGTACCCCTTGTTTCTAGCCATGGCCGAATGGCCCTCATTCAATTCCAACAACATTTCAACAAAATCAACCCAACAATTCCAATCAACAACAAATCAAACCAAGTCTCAATCAAGCTCAAATACATCAACCAAAGTTCAGTCCATCACACATATCATAAAATCAACCAAACATTTGTTTCAATCATTTATTTAAAGCTTCAAACATCAAAACATATAAAATGCCCGATGTATGGTTAATTACTATTTTTCCCTTATACTTTTCTATTATTTCCGAAAATGCCCTTGATCTTCCTATAAAATTCCCAATGTATCCCTACATGTGAAATGACTGTTTTGGCCTTGGTTATTTGAAAATGTTCACATAGTACCCCTTGTTTCTAGCCAAGGCCGAATGGCCCTCATTGAATTCCAACAACATTTCAACAAATTCAACACAACAATTCCAATCAATAACAAATCAAACCAAGTTTCAATTAAGCTCAAATACATCAACCAAAGTTCAATCCATCACACATATCATAAAATCAACCAAACATTTGTTTCAATCATTTATTTTAAACTTCAAACATCAAAACATATAAAATCCCCGATGTATGGGTAATTACTATTTTACCCTTATACTTTTCTATTATTTTCGAAAATGCCCTTGATCGTCCTATAAAATTCCCAATGTATCCCTACATGTGAAATGACTGTTTTGCCCTTGGTTATTTGAAAATTTCCATATGGTACCCGTTGTTTCTAGCCAGGGCCGAATGGCCCTCATTCAATTCCAACAACATTTCAACAAATTCAACCCAACAATTCCAATCAATAACAAATCAAACCAAGTCTCAATCAAGCTCAAATACATCAACCAAAGTTCGATCCATCACATATATCATAAAATCAACCAAACATTTGTTTCAATAATTTATTTTAAGCTTCAAACCTGGAAACATATAAAATGCCCGATGTATGGGTAATTACTATTTTACCCTTATACTTTTCTATTATTTCCGAAAAATGCCCTTGATCTTCCTATAAAATTTCCAACGTATCCCTACATGTGAAATGACTGTTTTGCCCTTGGTTATTTGAAAATTTCCACATGGTACCCCTTGTTTCTAGCCATGGCCGAATGGCCCTCATTCAATTCCAACAACATTTCAACAAATTCAATCCAACAATTCCAATCAATAACAAATCAAACCAAGTTTCAATTAATCTCAAATACATCAACCAAAGTTCAATCCATCACACATATCATAAAATCAACCAAACATTTGTTTCAATAATTTATTTTAAGCTTCAAACATCAAAACATATAAAATGCCCGATGTATGGGTAATTACTATTTTACCCTTATACTTTTCTATTATTTTTTGAAAAGGCCCTTGATCTTCCTATAAAATTCCCAATGTATCCCTACATGTGAAATGACTGTTTTGCCCTTGGTTATTTGAAAATTTCCACATGGTACCCCTTGTTTCTAGCCATGGCCGAATGGCCCTCATTCAATTCCAACAACTTTTCAACAAATTCAACCCAACAATTCCAATCAATAACAAATCAAACCAAGTCTCAATCAAGCTCAAATACATCCACCAAAGTTCGATCCATCACACATATCATAAAATCAACCAAACATTTGTTTCAATAATTTATTTTAAGCTTCAAACCTGAAAACATATAAAATGCCCGATGTATCAGTAATTACTATTATACCCTTATACTTTTCTATTATTTCCGAAAAATGCCCTTGATCTTCCTATAAAATTTCCAATGTATCCCTACATGTGAAATGACTGTTTTGCCCTTGGTTATTTGAAAATTTCCACATAGTACCCCTTGTTTCTAGCCATGGCCGAATGCCCTTATTCAATTCCAACAACATTTCAACAAATTCAACCCAACAATTCCAATCAATAACAAATCAAACCAAGTTTCAATTAAGCTCAAATACATCAACGAAAGTTCAATCCATCACACAGATCACAAAATCAACCAAACATTTGTTTCAATAATTTATTTTAAGCTTCAAACATCAAAACATATAAAATGCCCGATGTATGGGTAATTACTATTTTACCCTTATACTTCTCTATTATTTTTTGAAAAGGCCCTTGATCTTCCCATAAAATTCCCAATGTATCCCTACATGTGAAATGTCTGTTTTGCCCTTGGTTATTTGAAAATTTCCACATGGTACCCCTTGTTTCTAGCCATGGCCGAATGGCCCTCATTCAATTCCAACAACATTTCAACAAATTCAACCCAACAATTCCAATCAATAACCAATCAAACCAGGTCTCAATCAAGCTCAAATACATCAACCAAAGTTCAGTCCATCACACATATCATAAAATCAACCAAACATTTGTTTCAATCATTTATTTAAAGCTTCAAACATCAAAACATATAAAATGCCCGATGTATGGGTAATTACTATTTTTCCCTTATACTTTTCTATTATTTCCGAAAATGCCCTTGATCTTCCTATAAAATTCCCAATGTATCCCTACATGTGAAATGACTGTTTTGGCCTTGGTTATTTGAAAATGTTCACATAGTACCCCTTGTTTCTAGCCAAGGCCGAATGGCCCTCATTGAATTCCAACAACATTTCAAAAAATTCAACACAACAATTCCAATCAATAACAAATCAAACCAAGTTTCAATTAAGCTCAAATACATCAACCAAAGTTCAATCCATCACACATATCATAAAATCAACCAAACATTTGTTTCAATCATTTATTTTAAACTTCAAACATCAAAACATATAAAATGCCCGATGTATGGGTAATTACTATTTTACCCTTATACTTTTCTATTATTTTCGAAAATGCCCTTGATCGTCCTATAAAATTCCCAATGTATCCCTACATGTGAAATGACTGTTTTGCCCTTGGTTATTTGAAAATTTCCACATGGTACCCGTTGTTTCTAGCCAGGGCCGAATGGCCCTCATTCAATTCCAACAACATTTCAACAAATTCAACCCAACAATTCCAATCAATAACAAATCAAACCAAGTCTCAATCAAGCTCAAATACATCAACCAAAGTTCGATCCATCACACATATCATAAAATCAACCAAACATTTGTTTCAATAATTTATTTTAAGCTTCAAACCTGGAAACATATAAAATGCCCGATGTATGGGTAATTACTATTTTACCCTTATACTTTTCTATTATTTCCGAAAAATGCCCTTGATCTTCCTATAAAATTTCCAACGTATCCCTACATGTGAAATGACTGTTTTGCCCTTGGTTATTTGAAAATTTCCACATGGTACCCCTTGTTTCTAGCCATGGCCGAATGGCCCTCATTCAATTCCAACAACATTTCAACAAATTCAATCCAACAATTCCAATCAATAACAAATCAAACCAAGTTTCAATTAATCTCAAATACATCAACCAAAGTTCAATCCATCACACATATCATAAAATCAACCAAACATTTGTTTCAATAATTTATTTTAAGCTTCAAACATCAAAACATATAAAATGCCCGATGTATGGGTAATTACTATTTTACCCTTATACTTTTCTATTATTTTTTGAAAAGGCCCTTGATCTTCCTATAAAATTCCCAATGTATCCCTACATGTGAAATGACTGTTTTGCCCGTGGTTATTTGAAAATTTCCACATGGTACCCCTTGTTTCTAGCCATGGCCGAATGGCCCTCATTCAATTCCAACAACTTTTCAACAAATTCAACCCAACAATTCCAATCAATAACAAATCAAACCAAGTCTCAATCAAGCTCAAATACATCAACCAAAGTTCGATCCATCACACATATCATAAAATCAACCAAACATTTGTTTCAATAATTTATTTTAAGCTTCAAACCAGAAAACATATAAAATGCCCGATGTATCAGTAATTACTATTATACCCTTATACTTTTCTATTATTTTCGAAAAATGCCCTTGATCTTCCTATAAAATTTCCAATGTATCCCTACATGTGAAATGACTGTTTTGCCCTTGGTTATTTGAAAATTTCCACATAGTACCCCTTGTTTCTAGCCATGGCCGAATACCCTTATTCAATTCCAACAACATTTCAACAAATTCAACCCAACAATTCCAATCAATAACAAATCAAACCAAGTTTCAATTAAGCTCAAATACATCAACGAAAGTTCAATCCATCACACAGATCACAAAATCAACCAAACATTTGTTTCAATAATTTATTTTAAGCTTCAAACATCAAAACATATAAAATGCCCGATGTATGGGTAATTACTATTTTACCCTTATACTTCTCTATTATTTTTTGAAAAGGCCCTTGATCTTCCCATAAAATTCCCAATGTATCCCTACATGTGAAATGTCTGTTTTGCCCTTGGTTATTTGAAAATTTCCACATGGTACCCCTTGTTTCTAGCCATGGCCGAATGGCCCTCATTCAATTCCAACAACATTTCAACAAATTCAACCCAACAATTCCAATCAATAACCAATCAAACCAGGTCTCAATCAAGCTCAAATACATCAACCAAAGTTCAGTCCATCACACATATCATAAAATCAACCAAACATTTGTTTCAATCATTTATTTAAAGCTTCAAACATCAAAACATATAAAATGCCCGATGTATGGGTAATTACTATTTTTCCCTTATACTTTTCTATTATTTCCGAAAATGCCCTTGATCTTCCTATAAAATTCCCAATGTATCCCTACATGTGAAATGACTGTTTTGGCCTTGGTTATTTGAAAATGTTCACATAGTACCCCTTGTTTCTAGCCAAGGCCGAATGGCCCTCATTGAATTCCAACAACATTTCAAAAAATTCAACACAACAATTCCAATCAATAACAAATCAAACCAAGTTTCAATTAAGCTCAAATACATCAACCAAAGTTCAATCCATCACACATATCATAAAATCAACCAAACATTTGTTTCAATCATTTATTTTAAACTTCAAACATCAAAACATATAAAATGCCCGATGTATGGGTAATTACTATTTTACCCTTATACTTTTCTATTATTTTCGAAAATGCCCTTGATCGTCCTATAAAATTCCCAATGTATCCCTACATGTGAAATGACTGTTTTGCCCTTGGTTATTTGAAAATTTCCACATGGTACCCGTTGTTTCTAGCCAGGGCCGAATGGCCCTCATTCAATTCCAACAACATTTCAACAAATTCAACCCAACAATTCCAATCAATAACAAATCAAACCAAGTCTCAATCAAGCTCAAATACATCAACCAAAGTTCGATCCATCACACATATCATAAAATCAACCAAACATTTGTTTCAATAATTTATTTTAAGCTTCAAACCTGGAAACATATAAAATGCCCGATGTATGGGTAATTACTATTTTACCCTTATACTTTTCTATTATTTCCGAAAAATGCCCTTGATCTTCCTATAAAATTTCCAACGTATCCCTACATGTGAAATGACTGTTTTGCCCTTGGTTATTTGAAAATTTCCACATGGTACCCCTTGTTTCTAGCCATGGCCGAATGGCCTTCATTCAATTCCAACAACATTTCAACAAATTCAATCCAACAATTCCAATCAATAACAAATCAAACCAAGTTTCAATTAATCTCAAATACATCAACCAAAGTTCAATCCATCACACATATCATAAAATCAACCAAACATTTGTTTCAATAATTTATTTTAAGCTTCAAACATCAAAACATATAAAATGCCCGATGTATGGGTAATTACTATTTTACCCTTATACTTTTCTATTATTTTTTGAAAAGGCCCTTGATCTTCCTATAAAATTCCCAATGTATCCCTACATGTGAAATGACTGTTTTGCCCTTGGTTATTTGAAAATTTCCACATGGTACCCCTTGTTTCTAGCCATGGCCGAATGGCCCTCATTCAATTCCAACAACTTTTCAACAAATTCAACCCAACAATTCCAATCAATAACAAATCAAACCAAGTCTCAATCAAGCTCAAATACATCAACCAAAGTTCGATCCATCACACATATCATAAAATCAACCAAACATTTGTTTCAATAATTTATTTTAAGCTTCAAACCAGAAAACATATAAAATGCCCGATGTATCAGTAATTACTATTATACCCTTATACTTTTCTATTATTTTCGAAAAATGCCCTTGATCTTCCTATAAAATTTCCAATGTATCCCTACATGTGAAATGACTGTTTTGCCCTTGGTTATTTGAAAATTTCCACATAGTACCCCTTGTTTCTAGCCATGGCCGAATACCCTTATTCAATTCCAACAACATTTCAACAAATTCAACCCAACAATTCCAATCAATAACAAATCAAACCAAGTTTCAATTAAGCTCAAATACATCAACAAAAGTTCAATCCATCACACAGATCACAAAATCAACCAAACATTTGTTTCAATAATTTATTTTAAGCTTCAAACATCAAAACATATAAAATGCCCGATGTATGGGTAATTACTATTTTACCCTTATACTTCTCTATTATTTTTTGAAAAGGCCCTTGATCTTCCCATAAAATTCCCAATGTATCCCTACATGTGAAATGTCTGTTTTGCCCTTGGTTATTTGAAAATTTCCACATGGTACCCCTTGTTTCTAGCCATGGCCGAATGGCCCTCATTCAATTCCAACAACATTTCAACAAATTCAACCCAACAATTCCAATCAATAACCAATCAAACCAGGTCTCAATCAAGCTCAAATACATCAACCAAAGTTCAGTCCATCACACATATCATAAAATCAACCAAACATTTGTTTCAATCATTTATTTAAAGCTTCAAACATCAAAACATATAAAATGCCCGATGTATGGGTAATTACTATTTTTCCCTTATACTTTTCTATTATTTCTGAAAATGCCCTTGATCTTCCTATAAAATTCCCAATGTATCCCTACATGTGAAATGACTGTTTTGGCCTTGGTTATTTGAAAATGTTCACACAGTACCCCTTGTTTCTAGCCAAGGCCGAATGGCCCTCATTGAATTCCAACAACATTTCAACAAATTCAACACAACAATTCCAATCAATAACAAATCAAACCAAGTTTCAATTAAGCTCAAATACATCAACCAAAGTTCGATCCATCACACATATCATAAAATCAACCAAACATTTGTTTCAATCATTTATTTTAAGCTTCAAACATCAAAACATATAAAATGCCCGATGTATGGGTAATTACTATTTTACCCTTATACTTTTCTATTATTTTCGAAAATGCCCTTGATCGTCCTATAAAATTCCCAATGTATCCCTACATGTGAAATGACTGTTTTGCCCTTGGTTATTTGAAAATTTCCACATGGTACCCCTTGTTTCTAGCCAGGGCCGAATGGCCCTCATTCAATTCCAACCACATTTCAACAAATTCAACCCAACAATTCCAATCAATAACAAATCAAACCAGGTCTCAATCAAGCTCAAATACATCAACCAAAGTTCTGTCCATCACACATATCATAAAATCAACCAAACATTTGTTTCAATCATTTATTTAAAGCTTCAAACATCAAAACATATAAAATGCCCGATGTATGGGTAATTACTATTTTTCCCTTATACTTTTCTATTATTTCTGAAAATGCCCTTGATCTTCCTATAAAATTCCCAATGTATCCCTACATGTGAAATGACTGTTTTGGCCTTGGTTATTTGAAAATGTTCACATAGTACCCCTTGTTTCTAGCCAAGGCCGAATGGCCCTCATTGAATTCCAACAACATTTCAACAAATTCAACACAACAATTCCAATCAATAACAAATCAAACCAAGTTTCAATTAAGCTCAAATACATCAACCAAAGTTCGATCCATCACACATATCATAAAATCAACCAAACATTTGTTTCAATCATTTATTTTAAGCTTCAAACATCAAAACATATAAAATGCCCGATGTATGAGTAATTACTATTTTACCCTTATACTTTTCTATTATTTTCGAAAATGCCCTTGATCGTCCTATAAAATTCCCAATGTATCCCTACATGTGAAATGACTGTTTTGCCCTTGGTTATTTGAAAATTTCCACATGGTACCCCTTGTTTCTAGCCAGGGCCGAATGGCCCTCATTCAATTCCAACAACATTTCAACAAATTCAACCCAACAATTCCAATCAATAACAAATCAAACCAAGTCTCAATCAAGCTCAAATACATCAACCAAAGTTCTGTCCATCACACATATCATAAAATCAACCAAACATTTGTTTCAATAATTTATTTAAAGCTTCAACCATCAAAACATATAAAATGCCCGATGTATGGGTAATTACTATTTTTCCCTTATACTTTTCTATTATTTCCGAAAATGCCCTTGATCTTCCTATAAAATTCCCAATGTATCCCTACATGTGAAATGACTGTTTTGGCCTTGGTTATTTGAAAATGTTCACATAGTACCCCTTGTTTCTAGCCAAGGCCGAATGGCCCTCATTGAATTCCAACAACATTTCAAAAAATTCAACACAACAATTCCAATCAATAACAAATCAAACCAAGTTTCAATTAAGCTCAAATACATCAACCAAAGTTCAATCCATCACACATATCATAAAATCAACCAAACATTTGTTTCAATAATTTATTTTAAGCGTCAAACATCAAAACATATAAAATGCCCGATGTATGAGTAATTACTATTTTTCCCTTATACTTTTCTATTATTTCCAAAATTTGCCTTGATCGTCCAACAAAATTCCCAATGTATCCCTACATGTGAAATGACTATTTTGCCCTTGGTTATTTGAAAATTTCCACATGGTACCCCTTGTTTCTAGCCATGGCCGAATGCCCTTATTCAATTCCAACAACATTTCAACAAATTCAACCCAACAATTCCAATCAATAACAAATCAAACCAAGTTTCAATTAAGCTCAAATACATCAACAAAAGTTCAATCCATCACACAGATCATAAAATCAACCAAACATTTGTTTCAATAATTTATTTTAAGCTTCAAACATCAAAACATATAAAATGCCCGATGTATGGGTAATTACTATTTTACCCTTATACTTTTCTATTATTTTTTGAAAAGGCCCTTGATCTTCCCATAAAATTCCCAATGTATCCCTACATGTGAAATGACTGTTTTGCCCTTGGTTATTTGAAAATTTCCACATGGTACCCCTTGTTTCAAGCCAGGGCCGAATGGCCCTCATTCAATTCCAACAACATTTCAACAAATTCAACCCAACAATTCCAATCAATAACAAATCAAACCAAGTCTCAATCAAGCTCAAATACATCAACCAAAGTTCGATCCATCACACATATCATAAAATCAACCAAACATTTGTTTCAATAATTTATTTTAAGCTTCAAACCTGAAAACATATAAAATGCCCGATGTATGGGTAATTACTATTTTACCCTTATACTTTTCTATTATTTCCGAAAAATGCCCTTGATCTTCCTATAAAATTTCCAACGTATCCCTACATGTGAAATGACTGTTTTGCCCTTGGTTATTTGAAAATTTCCACATGGTACCCCTTGTTTCTAGACAGGGCCGAATGGCCCTCATTCAATTCCAACAACATTTCAACAAATTCAACCCAACAATTCCAATCAATAACAAATCAAACCAAGTCTCAATCAAGCTCAAATACATCAACCAAAGTTCTGTCCATCACACATATCATAAAATCAACCAAACATTTGTTTCAATCATTTATTTAAAGATTCAAACATCAAAACATATAAAATGCCCGATGTATGGGTAATTACTATTTTTCCCTTATACTTTTCTATTATTTCCGAAAATGCCCTTGATCTTCCTATAAAATTCCCAATGTATCCCTACATGTGAAATGACTGTTTTGGCCTTGGTTATTTGAAAATGTTCACATAGTACCCCTTGTTTCTAGCCAAGGCCGAATGGCCCTCTTTGAATTCCAACAACATTTCAACAAATTCAACACAACAATTCCAATCAATAACAAATCAAACCAAGTTTCAATTAAGCTCAAATACATCCACCAAAGTTCAATCCATCACACATATCATAAAATCAACCAAACATTTGTTTCAATCATTTATTTTAAGCTTCAAACATCAAAACATATAAAATGCCCGATGTATGGGTAATTACTATTTTACCCTTATACTTTTCTATTATTTTCAAAAATGCCCTTGATCGTCCTATAAAATTCCCATTGTATCCCTACATGTGAAATGACTGTTGTAACATCCTCATTTTTATTATTTTACAATTGTAAATATTTTTATATAAATAATTATGAGAAATTAAGTACTGTATTTTAGAGAATATTTTCTGTACATATTTTCATAATAACATTAATACAGTTCTATTCAGTAAAATTTTCTAAGTCTTTTAATACTTTTGTTTATACCTAAATTTCTTGTTGACCGGACAGTTGTGTCAGACAGCTGTCCAGGATAAGATTTTCCAGTATAACATTTTGGATTAAAATGTACTCTAATAAATCAAGAATTTAATGTAGATTTAAAATATATACAGTTGAGAAATGAATTACTTGTTGACTGGACCGTTGTGTCTGACGGCTGTCCAGGATAAATTTTCAAGTGTAAAATTTTGGACTAATCTGTAACTTAATAAAAAGGTAATTGAATATAGATGAAATATATATACAGTTGAAGAATCAAAATGCTAGTTTCGAATTATTAGAATTTTCTGAGAATTAGGACTCTGAGGAATTATTACGGTAAAATTTTAAGGTAGAAAATTAAGATAAAATCTATATGGCATCTATAGAATTATCTATTAATTATAACATACTTAGAATAATTATTAAAATTGTTTAACTAAGAAAAAGAAAAATAAAAGTATTAACCAATCAAAATTTGACAAATTGACATTTCTAAGGTAATTAAATTAAGCTAATTAGACCTTGATTAAGAGATAGTTAAGACACTACCCCAAGGTTTTTGATAGTGAGGAATTCAATGGTGGTGTTAGTTTCTTAAAATTATAATTACTTTGTAAGATAATTAAAAAGCCCTACATTATTCTAGAAAAGTCCACACTTTTCTACAAACTTTGACCAATTAACAAAGTAATTGGCAACTCACGTAAGGCATTGTAGGAGCCGTCCAAGTGGGCTGAAATCCTTGACTAAAGTGGCTGCCCATAGACCAAGGTTGGACGTGTAAGTTTAATTCAATTTGGTGGAGAATTTTTTTTAACTTAAGACACAAAAGCCAAAAGAGAAACACATAAGCTAGCTTTCCTCACCCACCCAAACCCGTGAGTTCTGCAGCTGCTGCCTTCTCCATTTCTCTTCATCCTTTCTTCCAATTCCAAGAATTAAACCAACCAAAACCTCCCAAATTTCAATATACCTTTGGCCAAAGAGATGAGATTTGGGAGAAAGTCTCAAAAATTTCAAAAGACAAGAGAGAAAGGGAGAAAAGGGTTCAAGGGATTTCTTCATCAAACTAAGGATTCTAGGTAAGGATCTTGGCATTTAATTTCAATTTAAACAAATTGGAAGTAGGAGAAACATGTCCTTAGGTTTAATTTCAAGATTAGATCAAGAAATATTAAAAGATGAAATTAAATTAGGGCTTTTATATCTTTGATAAAATAAGTTGAAATTTGATGGTTGAATGAATGTTTTGGTTGATATCATGATGTGTTGTGATTGATTGAACCTTGAATTGATTTGTTCTTGATTGAAATTGCTTGATTTGGTTTGATATTGATTGAAATTGGCTTGATTGATTTTGAGAAGATGTTGGAAATTTTGAGAAAAGCACTCACGGCCATGTTGAAATTGGAGGGGTACTATGTGCAAATTTTTCAAATAATCAAGGGCAAAATAGTCATTTCACATGTAGGGACCCATTGGGAATTTTAGAAAAAGTTTAAGGGCATTTTCGGCAATAATTAAAAAGTATAAGGGTAATTAGGTAATTTCACATTTAGAGGACACAATTGGAAATTTATAAAAAGATTGAGGGTAATTAGGTAATTTCACATTTAGAGGACACAAATGGAATTTTATAAAAAGATTGAGGGTAATCAGGTAATTTCGCATTTAGAGGACACAATGGGAATTTTATAAAAAGATTGAGGGCAATTAGGTAATTTTATAGATTCTAGAACAATTAGGACATATTTGGAATTTCATAAAAAGATCAAGGGCAAAATGGGAAATTTTAGAAAATAGTAAGGATAATTTGGTAATTTCACCCTTTGAGGGCAAAATAGGAATTTTAGAAAAAGATAGGGGTATTTTAGTAATTTCCATAGTACAGAATAATTGGTCTTTTTAGTAAAAGTTTAGTAATTTTTCCTAGTAAAGGACTAGTTAGTATTTTATTAAGGTATTGATGTTATAATGTTAATTAGTGAATTTTTATAATTTTTATGTGATTGATTAATATTAATTATTTGTTTATTAGCATCATTATCATATTGCATAAGTCTGAGTTCTTGGAAAATACAAAGATTCCAAATGAGAAATGAGTTTTTAAATGAGAAATGATTTTGTTGACTAACCGGGACTGCGGTAGTCATGAAAAATGAGTATGTTTGGGGGAATTGATTTCCAGGACTGTGTTGACTGACCGGACTGCGGTAGTCATGTATTTGAAAATATGATTGAGATTATGAACAGAGAACTGTGTTGACTGACCGGACTGCGGTAGTCATGTATTTGAAAATATGATTGAGATTATGAACAGAGAACTGTGTTGACTGACCGGACTGCGGTAGTCATGTATTTGAAAAGATGATTGAGATTATGAACAGAGAATATGATAGTCATGAGAAATGGGTGAGCAGAGTAAGTTAGACAGGACCGTATAGTCTGTGATTATATAGTCTGTGGGGTGAAGGATATTGGCAATTCCACAGAGGACCGTAATCTGGAGCGCAGATACTGTCGTGGTGGCCTTCCTGGGTATCCTGACCTCCTAATTCTGTCTAGTTTATTCGCGTTTAGTAGGGGCTGATAGCTGAATTACATGAGGTAATGGTAGGCCAGTTACTTACTAAACACTCAAAGGGGAAGTCTCCATGGAGCACGGGTCAAAATGATTTTTAGTCAAAAGGATTTTGAGTCAAAAGGATTTTGAGTCAAAACTGCATCTGCTTTATAAACTTGCATTTTCATAAAGCATACTGCATTTGCATTATTTATGTGAATTCTTAATTATGAAATGAAATGTCATTGATTGTGGTTGTTTTTCTATGTATGAGAAATTAAATGCCTGATCCGGTAATGCTGTCCCCAGATTCTAGGGGAGTGTGAATTGCAGGTATTTTGAAGATTAATTAGAAGTTAAAGATGCAGATATTTTCCAGAGCTATAGGAATGGGTGTTTTTGGCTTTAGATACTTTTGTATTAATTAGAAATAAATTGGTAGTAGTATTTTCTGTAAATTTTAATAATGTAAATTATAATGACAAACTTTGAACTTTAATAGATTGTATTTATTTTATTCGGAATTTTTTTTTTTTTAGACTGAAATTAATTAATTAGAAGGGGGTTACATTAGTGGTATCAGAGCTCTGGTTATGCATCTCTAGGACTTGTGAGTAGTGGGTCTATTAGGTGTTCTATTGTGTTACCCTGATTAGAATTGTTTGTTTGTTAAGAATATTATGGGAAAAAGTGTAGTAACTAGAACTGAAAATTTTAAGACTTGTAGAAATGAGAAGAGGAAGGCTAGTTATAAACCTTAAGAGTTGAAACTAATACTATAGTTGAGATGGCAGAAAGGAAGAAAGTAAATCTTGATAGAGTTGTGAGGGTGCACACTCAGGACTCAGTCGAGATGACTTTTCCCTCCTAATACTAAAATTTTAATATGGTCCAAGTTGTATTATTTTCCAGGTTCTCTATATTGTGAATTTAAGAGTTATAACCATGAGTTAGTTGAGAAAGGAGATCTAAATATCTGAGTTAATAGATCAAGGTTGAGAATAGAGGTTCAATTATTTGAGTTTATAGAATAAGGATGAGTTTGACAATGGAAAGAAAACAAGGTTTTGAAGGTACCTTGATGTTTGGAATATGATAAGAGGTTAAGAGTATGGTTATTACCTTATTGTTCTAATGGATGTTTTCATGTGTTTTGAAGGTTGAAACAGTGTATTGTGGTTTAGATTTGTTGTAGGATTGATATATTAACTAATAGGACTTGAAATTTTGTGTTTTGGACATGATTTAGAACCAAAATAGTGCATTTTTCTGGTGCAGTAAAATAGTCTGCGAGTTTAACATTGTTTAATTACATTCCCATGGTGTAAGTGGTGATTTAAGGTTTGTATAATTGAGGTTATCAATGATCCATGTTATAGACTTTAGTTGGTAGGTATGTGTGAAGGTTCTTGATGGTTAAACCTTGATTAAGAGAGTAGAATAGGACCCAAATACTAAGTTAGTAGAAGTTGTCCTAAGAATATTTTTAGTTGAAAGAGTAAGCGATTGGAAGGCCTAAGGGTGTGTCTTGATGTTGGATATTGAGCCCAAGTAAAAAAATTAATTTGGTAGTAGTGAATTGGAGTAATTTGAGGTATTTTGAAAGTCTTTCTAATAGTGACTTGTTGGAATTATGGTTCTAAAGTACAGCTGTAAGTTGAGGATGTTAATTATGTTTAAAATACCCTTTACTTTGCTTGTTTTTGTGCCTACTTCTAAACCAACCCTAACCTCTAGAATATGTTTGAATTGTGTGATGACCATTAGGAATAAACTAATTGTTGTGAACTTGATTTGTTTGCCTTTAACTGATCTTGATGTGATATTAGGATATGGTTGGTTTATTCTAATAGATTGTGCCTCTAAAACCCTGATTTTTCTTGAACCTGATATTTTTAGACTTAAGCCTATCAAATTTAAAGAAAAAAAAAATCACATGCTATCATCTCTTGAAAATAAGGAAGATAAAATTTAAATAGACTTTGTGTCAGTGGTAAGTGAGTATCCTGAAATTTTCTTGATGATGTCCCTGGCCTGTCTTCTGAAAGAGAAATAGAATTTAGTATAGATTTGATGCCTGGTACTAGACCAATTTCTATGCAACCATATAGAATGTCATTATTGAAATTAATTGAGTTAACGAAACAATTGGAAGAATTATTAGAAAAATAATTTGTAAGGCCTAGTGTGTCCCTATGGTGAGCCCCAGTATTATTAGTAAAAAAGAAAGATGGAGGATCTAGGTTATGTATAGATTATAGACAATTAAATAAAGTAACTATAAAGAATAAATATCCTTGATCTAGAATAGATGATATATTAATATATTCTAAAAAAAAAATAAAGAAGAACATGAAAATCATCTTAGAATAATATTAGAAATTTTAAAAGATAGAAAATTATATGCTAAATTGTCTAAGTGTGAATTTTGGTTGGAGGAAGTGAAATTTTAGGACATGTAATTTCTAAAGATGGAATAAGTGTAAATTTTTTCTAAGGTAGAAGCAGTTTTAGAATGGGAAAGGCCTAAGACAGTAACTGAGATTAGTAGTTCTTAGGATTTGATGGATATTATAGAAGATTGATTGAAGGATTTTCTAAGATAGCTGGACCCTTAATAGAATTTTATTTGGAGTGAGAGTTGTGAGAAAATTTTCCAAGCATTGAAACATAAATTGACTACCTCACTAGTTTTAGTTTTACCCGACCCAAATGAATCCTATGAGGTATACTGTGATGTTTCATCTCTAGGGTTAGGATGTGTGTTGATGTAAAATAGGAAAGTGGTAGCTTATGCATCTAGGCGGTTGAAATCACATGAGAGAAATTATCCTACTCATGATTTGGAGTTAGCAGCTATAGTTTTTGCTTTGAAGATTTGGAGACATTATTTATATGGATCTAGATTTAATGTATATAGTGACCATAAGAGTTTAAAATATTTGTTTGATTAAAAGGAATTGAATATGAGACAAAGAATATGGATGGAGTTTATTAAGGATTATGATTTTCAGTAAAGTATCATTCAGGAAAAGCTAATGTAGTAGTAGATGCTTTAAGTAGGAAAATTGTACACAGGTCAACCATGATGATCAAAGAATTAGAATTAATAGAACAATTTAGAGATTTGAATTTATGTACAGTAGGAAGAAGGATAAAATTCAATTAGGAATGATTACTATCACTAATGATTTCTTGGAAGAAATTAGAAAGAAACAAGATGTAGATATATTTATTCAAGAAAAGAAAGGAATAATAGGAACAGATAAAGTAAAAGAATTTAATTTAGGAATAGATGGAATTATTAGATTTAAAAATAAAATTTGTATATCTAATAACCAAGAATTAAAGGAATTAATTTTGGAAGAAGGACACAAAAGTAAATTAAGTATTCACCTTGGAACTACAAAAATATATAAAATTTAAAGGAAATGTTTTGGTGGCCTAGGATGAAGAAAGATGTGGCAGAATATGTAGCTAGATGTTTAACGTGTCAGAAAGCTTTAGGAAGTAAATTATATCTTAGTTTAGTATAACACCCTAAGATTGATGGTCAAACAGAAAGGACTATTTAGTCATTAGAAGACCTCTTAAGGTCTTGTACATTAGAAGAGAAAGGAAATAGGGAATATATATTACCTTTAGTAGAATTTACATATAATAATAGTTACCATTCTAGTATAAGTATGGATCTCTATGAAGCTTTGTATGGTAGCAAATGTAGGACACCACTGGTCTGGTATCACGATGGTGAAAATTTATTGATAGAGCCAGACATCATCCAGCAGACAATTGAAAAAAGTAAAATTTATTCAGGAGAAAATGAAAACTGCACAGAGGAGACAGAAAAGTTATATAGATAAAAGGATAAAATCTTTAAAAATCTCAAGAAGATGATAAGGTATTTTTAAAAGTTACATCAATAACTGATAACGGAAAACCTAACTATAAAAACAAATCCTGTTAAGATTGAGAACAAAAGGATTAAGTACTTGAGAGGTAAATTATTCCTCTGGCTAAAGTTATCTGGAAGGATATCAGAGGTAATGACACTTGGGAATTAGAAGAGAAAATGAGAGAAGAATATCCTAAATTGTTTATATAGTTATATTACAAATTTCGAGGACGAAATTTTTATTAGTAGGGGAGAATTGTAACATCCTCATTTTTATTATTTTACAATTGTAAATATTTTTATATAAATAATTATGAGAAATTAAGTACTGTATTTTAGAGAATATTTTCTGTACATATTTTCATAATAACATTAATACAGTTCTATTCAGTAAAATTTTCTAAGTCTTTTAATACTTTTGTTTATACCTAAATTTCTTGTTGACCGGACAGTTGTGTCAGACAGCTGTCCAGGATAAGATTTTCCAGTATAACATTTTGGATTAAAATGTACTCTAATAAATCAAGAATTTAATGTAGATTTAAAATATATACAGTTGAGAAATGAATTACTTGTTGACTGGACCGTTGTGTCTGACGGCTGTCCAGGATAAATTTTCAAGTGTAAAATTTTGGACTAATCTGTAACTTAATAAAAAGGTAATTGAATATAGATGAAATATATATACAGTTGAAGAATCAAAATGCTAGTTTCGAATTATTAGAATTTTCTGAGAATTAGGACTCTGAGGAATTATTACGGTAAAATTTTAAGGTAGAAAATTAAGATAAAATCTATATGGCATCTATAGAATTATCTATTAATTATAACATACTTAGAATAATTATTAAAATTGTTTAACTAAGAAAAAGAAAAATAAAAGTATTAACCAATCAAAATTTGACAAATTGACATTTCTAAGGTAATTAAATTAAGCTAATTAGACCTTGATTAAGAGATAGTTAAGACACTACCCCAAGGTTTTTGATAGTGAGGAATTCAATGGTGGTGTTAGTTTCTTAAAATTATAATTACTTTGTAAGATAATTAAAAAGCCCTACATTATTCTAGAAAAGTCCACACTTTTCTACAAACTTTGACCAATTAACAAAGTAATTGGCAACTCACGTAAGGCATTGTAGGAGCCGTCCAAGTGGGCTGAAATCCTTGACTAAAGTGGCTGCCCATAGACCAAGGTTGGACGTGTAAGTTTAATTCAATTTGGTGGAGAATTTTTTTTAACTTAAGACACAAAAGCCAAAAGAGAAACACATAAGCTAGCTTTCCTCACCCACCCAAACCCGTGAGTTCTGCAGCTGCTGCCTTCTCCATTTCTCTTCATCCTTTCTTCCAATTCCAAGAATTAAACCAACCAAAACCTCCCAAATTTCAATATACCTTTGGCCAAAGAGATGAGATTTGGGAGAAAGTCTCAAAAATTTCAAAAGACAAGAGAGAAAGGGAGAAAAGGGTTCAAGGGATTTCTTCATCAAACTAAGGATTCTAGGTAAGGATCTTGGCATTTAATTTCAATTTAAACAAATTGGAAGTAGGAGAAACATGTCCTTAGGTTTAATTTCAAGATTAGATCAAGAAATATTAAAAGATGAAATTAAATTAGGGCTTTTATATCTTTGATAAAATAAGTTGAAATTTGATGGTTGAATGAATGTTTTGGTTGATATCATGATGTGTTGTGATTGATTGAACCTTGAATTGATTTGTTCTTGATTGAAATTGCTTGATTTGGTTTGATATTGATTGAAATTGGCTTGATTGATTTTGAGAAGATGTTGGAAATTTTGAGAAAAGCACTCACGGCCATGTTGAAATTGGAGGGGTACTATGTGCAAATTTTTCAAATAATCAAGGGCAAAATAGTCATTTCACATGTAGGGACCCATTGGGAATTTTAGAAAAAGTTTAAGGGCATTTTCGGCAATAATTAAAAAGTATAAGGGTAATTAGGTAATTTCACATTTAGAGGACACAATTGGAAATTTATAAAAAGATTGAGGGTAATTAGGTAATTTCACATTTAGAGGACACAAATGGAATTTTATAAAAAGATTGAGGGTAATCAGGTAATTTCGCATTTAGAGGACACAATGGGAATTTTATAAAAAGATTGAGGGCAATTAGGTAATTTTATAGATTCTAGAACAATTAGGACATATTTGGAATTTCATAAAAAGATCAAGGGCAAAATGGGAAATTTTAGAAAATAGTAAGGATAATTTGGTAATTTCACCCTTTGAGGGCAAAATAGGAATTTTAGAAAAAGATAGGGGTATTTTAGTAATTTCCATAGTACAGAATAATTGGTCTTTTTAGTAAAAGTTTAGTAATTTTTCCTAGTAAAGGACTAGTTAGTATTTTATTAAGGTATTGATGTTATAATGTTAATTAGTGAATTTTTATAATTTTTATGTGATTGATTAATATTAATTATTTGTTTATTAGCATCATTATCATATTGCATAAGTCTGAGTTCTTGGAAAATACAAAGATTCCAAATGAGAAATGAGTTTTTAAATGAGAAATGATTTTGTTGACTAACCGGGACTGCGGTAGTCATGAAAAATGAGTATGTTTGGGGGAATTGATTTCCAGGACTGTGTTGACTGACCGGACTGCGGTAGTCATGTATTTGAAAATATGATTGAGATTATGAACAGAGAACTGTGTTGACTGACCGGACTGCGGTAGTCATGTATTTGAAAATATGATTGAGATTATGAACAGAGAACTGTGTTGACTGACCGGACTGCGGTAGTCATGTATTTGAAAAGATGATTGAGATTATGAACAGAGAATATGATAGTCATGAGAAATGGGTGAGCAGAGTAAGTTAGACAGGACCGTATAGTCTGTGATTATATAGTCTGTGGGGTGAAGGATATTGGCAATTCCACAGAGGACCGTAATCTGGAGCGCAGATACTGTCGTGGTGGCCTTCCTGGGTATCCTGACCTCCTAATTCTGTCTAGTTTATTCGCGTTTAGTAGGGGCTGATAGCTGAATTACATGAGGTAATGGTAGGCCAGTTACTTACTAAACACTCAAAGGGGAAGTCTCCATGGAGCACGGGTCAAAATGATTTTTAGTCAAAAGGATTTTGAGTCAAAAGGATTTTGAGTCAAAACTGCATCTGCTTTATAAACTTGCATTTTCATAAAGCATACTGCATTTGCATTATTTATGTGAATTCTTAATTATGAAATGAAATGTCATTGATTGTGGTTGTTTTTCTATGTATGAGAAATTAAATGCCTGATCCGGTAATGCTGTCCCCAGATTCTAGGGGAGTGTGAATTGCAGGTATTTTGAAGATTAATTAGAAGTTAAAGATGCAGAT
This sequence comes from Pueraria montana var. lobata, assembly GCA_026413185.1. Taxonomy (NCBI): domain Eukaryota; kingdom Viridiplantae; phylum Streptophyta; class Magnoliopsida; order Fabales; family Fabaceae; genus Pueraria; species Pueraria montana. The sequence goes on along the minus strand of CM048646.1, from coordinate 65,899,563 downwards.
ATTTTCCAGAGCTATAGGAATGGGTGTTTTTGGCTTTAGATACTTTTGTATTAATTAGAAATAAATTGGTAGTAGTATTTTCTGTAAATTTTAATAATGTAAATTATAATGACAAACTTTGAACTTTAATAGATTGTATTTATTTTATTCGGAATTTTTTTTTTTTTAGACTGAAATTAATTAATTAGAAGGGGGTTACAACTGTTTTGCCCTTGGTAATTTGAAAATTTCCACATGGTACCCCTTGTTTCTAGCCAGTGCCGAATGGCCCTCATTCAATTCCAACAACATTTCAACAAATTCAACCCAACAATTCCAATCAATAACAAATCAAACCAAGTCTCAATCAAGCTCAAATACATCAACCAAAGTTCGATCCATCACACATATCATAAAATCAACCAAACATTTGTTTCAATAATTTATTTTAAGCTTCAAACCTGGAAACATATAAAATGCCCGATGTATGGGTAATTACTATTTTACCCTTATACTTTTCTATTATTTCCGAAAAATGCCCTTGATCTTCCTATAAAATTTCCAACGTATCCCTACATGTGAAATGACTGTTTTGCCCTTGGTTATTTGAAAATTTCCACATGGTACCCCTTGTTTCTAGCCATGGCCGAATGGCCCTCATTCAATTCCAACAACATTTCAACAAATTCAATCCAACAATTCCAATCAATAACAAATCAAACCAAGTTTCAATTAATCTCAAATACATCAACCAAAGTTCAATCCATCACACATATCATAAAATCAACCAAACATTTGTTTCAATAATTTATTTTAAGCTTCAAACATCAAAACATATAAAATGCCCGATGTATGGGTAATTACTATTTTACCCTTATACTTTTCTATTATTTTTTGAAAAGGCCCTTGATCTTCCTATAAAATTCCCAATGTATCCCTACATGTGAAATGACTGTTTTGCCCTTGGTTATTTGAAAATTTCCACATGGTACCCCTTGTTTCTAGCCATGGCCGAATGGCCCTCATTCAATTCCAACAACTTTTCAACAAATTCAACCCAACAATTCCAATCAACAACAAATCAAACCAAGTCTCAATCAAGCTCAAATACATCAACCAAAGTTCGATCTATCACACATATCATAAAATCAACCAAACATTTGTTTCAATAATTTATTTTAAGCTTCAAACCTGAAAACATATAAAATGCCCGATGTATCAGTAATTACTATTATACCCTTATACTTTTCTATTATTTCCGAAAAATGCCCTTGATCTTCCTATAAAATTTCCAATGTATCCCTACATGTGAAATGACTGTTTTGCCCTTGGTTATTTGAAAATTTCCACATAGTACCCCTTGTTTCTAGCCATGGCCGAATGCCCTTATTCAATTCCAACAACATTTCAACAAATTCAACCCAACAATTCCAATCAATAACAAATCAAACCAAGTTTCAATTAAGCTCAAATACATCAACAAAAGTTCAATCCATCACACAGATCACAAAATCAACCAAACATTTGTTTCAATAATTTATTTTAAGCTTCAAACATCAAAACATATAAAATGCCCGATGTATGGGTAATTACTATTTTACCCTTATACTTCTCTATTATTTTTTGAAAAGGCCCTTGATCTTCCCATAAAATTCCCAATGTATCCCTACATGTGAAATGTCTGTTTTGCCCTTGGTTATTTGAAAATTTCCACATGGTACCCCTTGTTTCTAGCCATGGCCGAATGGCCCTCATTCAATTCCAACAACATTTCAACAAATTCAACCCAACAATTCCAATCAATAACCAATCAAACCAGGTCTCAATCAAGCTCAAATACATCAACCAAAGTTCAGTCCATCACACATATCATAAAATCAACCAAACATTTGTTTCAGTCATTTATTTAAAGCTTCAAACATCAAAACATATAAAATGCCCGATGTATGGGTAATTACTATTTTTCCCTTATACTTTTCTATTATTTCTGAAAATGCCCTTGATCTTCCTATAAAATTCCCAATGTATCCCTACATGTGAAATGACTGTTTTGGCCTTGGTTATTTGAAAATGTTCACACAGTACCCCTTGTTTCTAGCCAAGGCCGAATGGCCCTCATTGAATTCCAACAACATTTCAACAAATTCAACACAACAATTCCAATCAATAACAAATCAAACCAAGTTTCAATTAAGCTCAAATACATCAACCAAAGTTCCATCCATCACACATATCATAAAATCAACCAAACATTTGTTTCAATCATTTATTTTAAGCTTCAAACATCAAAACATATAAAATGCCCGATGTATGGGTAATTACTATTTTACCCTTATACTTTTCTATTATTTTCGAAAATGCCCTTGATCGTCCTATAAAATTCCCAATGTATCCCTACATGTGAAATGACTGTTTTGCCCTTGGTTATTTGAAAATTTCCACATGGTACCCCTTGTTTCTAGCCAGGGCCGAATGGCCCTCATTCAATTCCAACAACATTTCAACAAATTCAACCCAACAATTCCAATCAATAACAAATCAAACCAGGTCTCAATCAAGCTCAAATACATCAACCAAAGTTCTGTCCATCACACATATCATAAAATCAACCAAACATTTGTTTCAATCATTTATTTAAAGCTTCAAACATCAAAACATATAAAATGCCCGATGTATGGGTAATTACTATTTTTCCCTTATACTTTTCTATTATTTCTGAAAATGCCCTTGATCTTCCTATAAAATTCCCAATGTATCCCTACATGTGAAATGACTGTTTTGGCCTTGGTTATTTGAAAATGTTCACATAGTACCCCTTGTTTCTAGCCAAGGCCGAATGGCCCTCATTGAATTCCAACAACATTTCAACAAATTCAACACAACAATTCCAATCAATAACAAATCAAACCAAGTTTCAATTAAGCTCAAATACATCAACCAAAGTTCGATCCATCACACATATCATAAAATCAACCAAACATTTGTTTCAATCATTTATTTTAAGCTTCAAACATCAAAACATATAAAATGCCCGATGTATGAGTAATTACTATTTTACCCTTATACTTTTCTATTATTTTCGAAAATGCCCTTGATCGTCCTATAAAATTCCCAATGTATCCCTACATGTGAAATGACTGTTTTGCCCTTGGTTATTTGAAAATTTCCACATGGTACCCCTTGTTTCTAGCCGGGGCCGAATGGCCCTCATTCAATTCCAACAACATTTCAACAAATTCAACCCAACAATTCCAATCAATAACAAATCAAACCAAGTCTCAATCAAGCTCAAATACATCAACCAAAGTTCTGTCCATCACACATATCATAAAATCAACCAAACATTTGTTTCAATAATTTATTTAAAGCTTCAAACATCAAAACATATAAAATGCCCGATGTATGGGTAATTACTATTTTTCCCTTATACTTTTCTATTATTTCCAAAAATGCCCTTGATCTTCCTATAAAATTCCCAATGTATCCCTACATGTGAAATGACTGTTTTGGCCTTGGTTATTTGAAAATGTTCACATAGTACCCCTTGTTTCTAGCCAAGGCCGAATGGCCCTCATTGAATTCCAACAACATTTCAAAAAATTCAACACAACAATTCCAATCAATAACAAATCAAACCAAGTTTCAATTAAGCTCAAATACATCAACCAAAGTTCAATCCATCACACATATCATAAAATCAACCAAACATTTGTTTCAATCATTTATTTTAAACTTCAAACATCAAAACATATAAAATGCCCGATGTATGGGTAATTACTATTTTACCCTTATACTTTTCTATTATTTTCGAAAATGCCCTTGATCGTCCTATAAAATTCCCAATGTATCCCTACATGTGAAATGACTGTTTTGCCCTTGGTTATTTGAAAATTTCCACATGGTACCCCTTGTTTCTAGCCAGGGCCGAATGGCCCTCATTCAATTCCAACAACATTTCAACAAATTCAACCCAACAATTCCAATCAATAACAAATCACCCCAAGTCTCAATCAAGCTCAAATACATCAACCAAAGTTCGATCCATCACACATATCATAAAATCAACCAAACATTTGTTTCAATAATTTATTTTAAGCTTCAAACCTGGAAACATATAAAATGCCCGATGTATGGGTAATTACTATTTTACCCTTATACTTTTCTATTATTTTTTGAAAAGGCCCTTGATCTTCCTATAAAATTCCCAATGTATCCCTACATGTGAAATGACCGTTTTGCCCTTGGTTATTTGAAAATTTCCACATGGTACCCCTTGTTTCTAGCCATGGCCGAATGGCCCTCATTCAATTCCAACAACATTTCAACAAATTCAACCCAACAATTCCAATCAAAAACAAATCAAACCAAGTCTCAATCAAGCTCATATACATCAACTAAAGTTCAGTCTATCACACATATCATAAAATCAACCAAACATTTGTTTCAATCATTTATCTTAAGCTTCAAACATCAAAACATATAAAATGCCCGATGTTTGGGTAATTACTATTTTTCCCTTATACTTTTCTATTATTTCCGAAAATGCCCTTGATCTTCCTATAAAATTCCCAATGTATCCCTACATGTGAAATGACTGTTTTGGCCTTGGTTATTTGAAAATGTTCACATAGTACCCCTTGTTTCTAGCCAAGGCCGAATGGCCCTCATTGAATTCCAACAACATTTCAACAAATTCAACACAACAATTCCAATCAATAACAAATCAAACCAAGTTTCAATTAAGCTCAAATACATCAACCAAAGTTCAATCCATCACACATATCATAAAATCAACCAAACATTTGTTTCAATCATTTATTTTAAGCTTCAAACATCAAAACATATAAAATGCCCGATGTATGGGTAATTACTATTTTACCCTTATACTTTTCTATTATTTTTTGAAAAGGCCCTTGATCTTCCTATAAAATTCCCAATGTATCCCTACATGTGAAATGACTGTTTTGCCCTTGGTTATTTGAAAATTTCCACATGGTACCCCTTGTTTCTAGCCATGGCCGAATGGCCCTCATTCAATTCCAACAACATTTCAACAAATTCAACCCAACAATTCCAATCAAAAACAAATCAAACCAAGTCTCAATCAAGCTCATATACATCAACTAAAGTTCAGTCTATCACACATATCATAAAATCAACCTAACATTTGTTTCAATCATTTATCTTAAGCTTCAAGCATCAAAACATATAAAATGCCCGATGTATGGGTAATTACTATTTTACCCTTATACTTTTCTATTATTTCCAAAAATGCCCTTGATCGTCCTATAAAATTCCCAATGTATCCCTACATGTGAAATGACTGTTTTGCCCTTGGTTATTTGAAAATTTCCACATGGTACCCGTTGTTTCTAGCCATGGCCGAATGGCCCTCATTCAATTCCAACAACATTTCAACAAATTCAACCCAACACTTCCAATCAATAACAAATCAAACCAAGTCTCAATCAAGCTCAAATACATCAACCAAAGTTCAGTCCATCACACATATCATAAAATCAACCAAACATTGGTTTCAATCATTTATTTAAAGCTTCAAACATGAAAACATATAAAATGCTCGATGGATGGGTAATTACTATTTTACCCTTATACTTTTCTATTATTTCCGAAAATGGCCTTGATCGTCATATAAAATTCCCAATGTATCCCTACATGTGAAATGACTGTTTTGCCCTTGGTTATTTGAAAATTTCCACATGGTACCCGTTGTTTCTAGCCATGGCCGAATGGCCCTCATTCAATTCCAACAACATTTCAACAAATTCAACCCAACAATTCCAATCAATAACAAATCAAACCAAGTCTCAATCAAGTTCAAATACATCAACTAAAGTTCAGTCTATCACACATATCATAAAATCAACCAAACATTTGTTTCAATCATTTATCTTAAGCTTCAAACATCAAAACATATAAAATGCCCGATGTATGGGTAATTACTATTTTACCCTTATACTTTTCTATTATTTCCGAAAATGCCCTTGATCGTCCTATAAAATTCCCAATGTATCCCTACATGTGAAATGACTGTTTTGCCCTTGGTTATTTGAAAATTTCCACATGGTACCCGTTGTTTCTAGCCATGGCCGAATGGCCCTCATTCAATTCCAACAACATTTCAACAAATTCAACCCAACAATTCCAATCAATAACAAATCAAACCAAGTCTCAATCAAGTTCAAATACATCAACCAAAGTTCAGTCCATCACACATATCATAAAATCAACCAAACATTTGTTTCAATAATTTATTTAAAGCTTCAAACATCAAAACATATAAAATGCCCGATATATGGGTAATTACTATTTTACCCTTATACTTTTCTATTATTTCCGAAAATGGCCTTGATCTTCCTATGAAATTCCCAATGTATCCCTACATGTGACCTGACTGTTTTTCCCTTGGTTGTTTCAAAATTTTCCACACAATACCCCTTGTTTCTAGCCATGGCCGAATGGTCCTCATTCAATTCCAACAACATTTCAACAAATTCAACCCAACAATTCCTATCAATAACAAATCAAACCAAGTCTCAATCAAGCTCAAATACATCAACCAAACTTCGATCCATCACACATATCATAAAATCAACCAAACATTTGTTTCAATCATTTATTTTAAGCTTCAAACATCAAAACATATAAAATGCCCGATGTATGGGTAATTACTATTTTACCCTTATACTTTTCTATTATTTCCGAAAATGCCCTTGATCTTCCTATAAAATTCCCAATGTATCCCAACATGTGAAATGACTGTTTTGCCCTTGGTTATTTAGAAATTTTCCACACAATTCCCCTTATTTCTAGCCATGGCCGAATGACCCTCATTCAATTCCAACAACATTTCAACAAATTCAACCCAACGATTCCAATCAATAACAAATCAAACCAAGTCTCAATCAAGCTCAAATACATCAACCAAAGTTCAATCCATCACACATATCATAAAATCAACCAAACATTTGTTTCAATAATTTATTTTAAGCTTCAAACATCAAAACATACAAAATACCCGATGTATGGGTAATTACTATTTTACCCTTATACTTTTATATTATTTTCGAAAATGGCCTTGATCTTCCTATAAAATTCCCAATGTATCCCTACATGTGAACTGACTGTTTTGCCCTTGGTTTTTTGAAAATCTTCCACACAATACCCCTTGTTTCTAGCCATGGCCGAATGGCCCTCATTGAATTCCAACAACATTTCAACAAATTCAACCCAACAATTCTACTCAATAACAAATCAAACCAAGTCTCAATCAGGCTAAAATACATCAATCAAAGTTCAATCCATCACACATATCATAAAATCAACCAAACATTTGTTTCAATCATTTATTTTAAGCTTCAAACATCAAAACATATAAAATGCCCGATGTATGGGTAATTACTATTTTTCCCTTATACTTTTCTATTATTTCCGAAAATGCCCTTGATCTTCCTATAAAATTCCCAATGTATCCCTACATGTGAAATGACTGTTTTGGCCTTGGTTATTTGAAAATGTTCACATAGTACCCCTTGTTTCTAGCCAAGGCCGAATGGCCCTCATTGAATTCCAACAACATTTCAACAAATTCAACACAACAATTCCAATCAATAACAAATCAAACCAAGTTTCAATTAAGCTCAAATACATCAACCAAAGTTCAATCGATCACACATATCATAAAATCAACCAAACATTTGTTTCAATCATTTATTTTAAGCTTCAAACATCAAAACATATAAAATGCCCGATGTATGGGTAATTACTATTTTACCCTTATACTTTTCTATTATTTTCGAAAATGCCCTTGATCTTCCTATAAAATTCCCAACGTATCCCTACATGTGAAATGACAATTGTCCCCTTGGTTATTTGAAAATTTCCACATGGTACCCCTTGTTTCTAGCCATGGCCGAATGACCCTCATTGAATTCCAACAACATTTCAACAAATTCAACCCAACAATTCCAATCAATAACAAATCAAACCAAGACTCAATCAAGCTCAAATAGATCAACCAAAGTTCAATCGATCACACATATCATAAAATCAACCAAATTTTTGTTTAAATATTTTATTTGAAGCTTCAAACATCAAAACATATAAAATGCCCGATGTGTGGGTAATTACTATTTTACCCTTATACTTTTCTATTATTTTTTTAAAAGGCCCTTGATCTTCCTATAATATTCCCAATGTATCCCTACATGTGAAATGACCGTTTTGCCCTTGGTTATTTGAAAATTTCCATATGGTACCCCTTGTTTCTAGCCATGGCCAAATGGCCCTCATTCAATTCCAACAACATTTCAACAAATTCAACCCAACAATTCCAATCAAAAACAAATCAAACCAAGTCTCAATCAAGCTCATATACATCAACTAAAGTTCAGTCTATCACACATATCATAAAATCAACCAAACATTTGTTTCAATCATTTATCTTAAGCTTCAAACATCAAAACATATAAAATGCCCGATGTATGGGTAATTACTATTTTACCCTTATACTTTTCTATTATTTCCGAAATTTCCCTTGATCGTCCAACAAAATTCCCAATGTATCCCTACATGTGAAATGACTGTTTTGCCCTTGGTTATTTGAAAATTTCCACATGGTACCCCTTGTTTCTAGCCATGGCCAAATGGCCCTCATTCAATTCCAACAACATTTCAACAGATTCAACCCAACAATTCCAATCAATAACAAATCAAACCAAGTCTCAATCAAGTTCAAATACATCAACCAAAGTTCAGTCCATCACACATATCATAAAATCAACCAAACATTTGTTTCAATAATTTATTTAAAGCTTCAAACATCAAAACATATAAAATGCCCGATGTATGGGTAATTACTATTTTACCCTTATACTTTTCTATTATTTTCGAAAATGGCCTTGATCTTCCTATAAAATTCCCAATGTATCCCTACATGTGAACTGACTGTTTTGCCCTTGGTTTTTTGAAAATCTTCCACACAGTACCCCTTGTTTCTAGCCATGGCCGAATGGCCCTCATTGAATTCCAACAACATTTCAACAAATTCAACCCAACAATTCTACTCAATAACAAATCAAACCAAGTCTCAATCAGGCTAAAATACATCAATCAAAGTTCAATCCATCACACATATCATAAAATCAACCAAACATTTGTTTCAATCATTTATTTTAAGCTTCAAACATCAAAACATATAAAATGCCCGATGTATGGGTAATTACTATTTTACCCTTATACTTTTCTATTATTTTCGAAAATGCCCTTGATCTTCCTATAAAATTCCCAACGTATCCCTACATGTGAAATGACAATTTTCCCCTTGGTTATTTGAAAATTTCCACATGGTACCCCTTGTTTCTAGCCATGGCCGAATGACCCTCATTGAATTCCAACAACATTTCAACAAATTCAACCCAACAATTCCAATCAATAACAAATCAAACCAAGTCTCAATCAAGCTCAAATAGATCAACCAAAGTTCAATCGATCACACATATCATAAAATCAACCAAATTTTTGTTTCAATATTTTATTTGAAGCTTCAAACATCAAAACATATAAAATGCCCGATGTGTGGGTAATTACTATTTTACCCTTATACTTTTCTATTATTTTTTGAAAAGGCCCTTGATCTTCCTATAATATTCCCAATGTATCCCTACATGTGAAATGACCGTTTTGCCCTTGGTTATTTGAAAATTTCCACATGGTACCCCTTGTTTCTAGCCATGGCCGAATGGCCCTCATTCAATTCCAACAACATTTCAACAAATTCAACCCAACAATTTCGATCATTAACAAATTAAACCAAGTCTCAATCAAGCTCAAATACATCAACCTAAGTTCAATCCATAACACATATCATAAAATCAACCAAACATTTGTTTCAATCATTTATTTTAATCTTAAAACATCAAAACATATAAAATGCCCGATGTATGGGTAATTACTATTTTACCCTTATACTTTTCTATTATTTTCGAAAATGCCCTTGATCGTCCTATAAAATTCCCAATGTATCCCTACATGTGAAATGAATGTTTTGCCCTTGGTTATTTGAAAATTTCCACATGGTACCCCTTGTTTCTAGCCATGGCCGAATGGCCCTCATTCAATTCCAACATAATTTCAACAAATTCAACCCAACAATTCCAATCAAAAACAAATCAAACCAAGTCTCAATCAAGCTCATATACATCAACTAAAGTTCAGTCTATCACACATATCATAAAATCAACCAAACATTTGTTTCAATCATTTATCTTAAGCTTCAAACATCAAAACATATAAAATGCCCGATGTATGGGTAATTACTATTTTACCCTTATACTTTTCTATTATTTCTGAAAATGCCCTTGATCGTCCTATAAAATTCCCAATGTATCCCTACATGTGAAATGACTGTTTTTGCCCTTGGTTATTTGAAAATTTCCACATGGTACCCGTTGTTTCTAGCCATGGCCGAATGGCCCTCATTCAATTCCAACAACATTTCAACAAATTCAACCCAAGAATTCCAATCAATAACAAATCAAACCAAGTTTCAATTAAGCTCAAATACATCAACCAGAGTTCAATCCATCACACATATCATAAAATCAACCAAACATTTGTTTCAATAATTTATTTTAAGCTTCAAACATCAAAACATATAAAATGCCCGATGTATGGGTAATTACTATTTTACCCTTATACTTTTCTATTATTTCTGAAATTTCCCTTGATCGTCCAACAAAATTCCCAATGTATCCCTACATGTGAAATGACTGTTTTGCCCTTGGTTATTTGAAAATTTTCACATGGTACCCCTTGTTTCTAGCCATGGCCGAATGGCCGTCATTCAATTCCAACAACATTTCAACAAATTCAACCCAACAATTCCAATCAATAACAAATCAAACCAAGTCTCAATCAAGCTCAAATACATCAACCAAAGTTCAGTCCATCACACATATCATAAAATCAACCAAACATTTGTTTCAATAATTTATTTAAAGCTTCAAATATCAAAACATATAAAATGCCCGATGTATGGGTAATTACTATTTTTCCCTTATACTTTTCTATTATTTCCAAAAATGCCCTTCATCTTCCTATAAAATTCCCAATGTATCCCTACATGTGAAATGACTGTTTTGGCCTTGGTTATTTGAAAATGTTCACATAGTACCCCTTGTTTCTAGCCAAGGCCGAATGGCCCTCATTGAATTCCAACAACATTTCAACAAATTCAACACAACAATTCCAATAAATAACAAATCAAACCAAGTTTCAATTAAGCTCAAATACATCAACCAAAGTTCAATCCATCACACATATCATAAAATCAACCAAACATTTGTTTCATTCATTTATTTTAAGCTTCAAACATCAAAACATATAAAATGCCCGATGTATGGGTAATTACTATTTTACCCTTATACTTTTCTATTATTTTCGAAAATGCCATTGATCTTCCTATAAAATTCCCAACGTATCCCTACATGTGAAATGACAATTTTCCCCTTGGTTATTTGAAAATTTCCACATGGTACCCCTTGTTTCTAGCCATGGCCGAATGGCCCTCATTCAAATCCAACAACATTTCAACAAATTCAACCCAACAATTCCAATCAAAAGCAAATCAAACCAAGTCTCAATCAAGCTCATATACATCAACTAAAGTTCAGTCTATCACACATATCATAAAATCAACCAAACATTTGTTTCAATCATTTATCTTAAGCTTCAAACATCAAAACATATCAAATGCCCGATGTATGGGTAATTACTATTTTACCCTTATACTTTTCTATTATTTCCGAAAATGCCCTTGATCGTCCTATAAAATTTCCAATGTATCCCTACATGTGAAATGGCTGTTTTGCCCTTGGTTATTTGAAAATTTTCACATGGTACCCGTTGTTTCTAGCCATGGCCGAATGGCCCTCATTCAATTCCAACAACATTTCAACAAATTCAACCCAAGAATTCCAATCAATAACAAATCAAACCAAGTTTCAATTAAGCTCAAATACATCAACCAGAGTTCAATCCATCACACATATCATAAAATCAACCAAACATTTGTTTCAATAATTTATTTTAAGCTTCAAACATCAAAACATATAAAATGCCCGATGTATGGGTAATTACTATTTTACCCTTATACTTTTCTATTATTTCCAAAATTTCCCTTGATCGTCCAACAAAATTCCCAATGTATGCCTACATGTGAAATGACTGTTTTGCCCTTGGTTATTTGAAAATTTCCACATGGTACCCCTTGTTTCTAGCCATGGCCGAATGGCCCTCATTCAATTCCAACAACATTTCAACAAATTCAACCCAACAATTCCAATCAATAACAAATCAAACCAAGTGTCAATCAAGCTCAAATACATCAACCAAAGTTCAGTGCATCACACATATCATAAAATCAACCAAACATTTGTTTCAATAATTTATTTAAAGCTTCAAACATCAAAACATATAAAATGCCCGATGTTTGGGTAATTACTAATTTTCCCTTATACTTTTCTATTATTTCCGAAAATGCCCTTTATCTTCCTATAAAATTCCCAATGTATCCCTACATGTGAAATGACTATTTTGGCCTTGGTTATTTGAAAATTTCCACATGGTACCCCTTGTTTCTAGCCATGGCCAAATGGCCCTCATTCAATTCCAACAACATTTCAACAAATTCAACCCAACAATTCCAATCAATAACAAATCAAACCAAGTCTCAATCAAGCTCAAATACATCAACCAAAGTTCAGTCCATCACACATATCATAAAATCAACCAAACATTTGTTTCAATAATTTATTTAAAGCTTCAAACATCAAAACATATAAAATGCCCGATGTATGGGTAATTACTATTTTTCCCTTATACTTTTCTATTATTTCCAAAAATGCCCTTGATCTTCCTATAAAATTCCCAATGTATCCCTACATGTGAAATGACTGTTTTGGCCTTGGTTATTTGAAAATGTTCATATAGTACCCCTTGTTTCTAGCCAAGGCCGAATGGCCCTCATTGAATTCCAACAACATTTCAACAAATTCAACACAACAATTCCAATAAATAACAAATCAAACCAAGTTTCAATTAAGCTCAAATACATCAACCAAAGTTCAATCCATCACACATATCATAAAATCAACCAAACATTTGTTTCATTCATTTATTTTAAGCTTCAAACATCAAAACATATAAAATGCCCGATGTATGGGTAATTACTATTTTACCCTTATACTTTTCTATTATTTTCGAAAATGCCCTTGATCTTCCTATAAAATTCCCAACGTATCCCTACATGTGAAATGACAATTTTCCCCTTGGTTATTTGAAAATTTCCACATGGTACCCCTTGTTTCTAGCCATGGCCGAATGGCCCTCATTGAATTCCAACAACATTTCAACAAATTCAACCCAACAATTCCAATCAATAACAAATCAAACCAAGTCTCAATCAAGCTCAAATAGATCAACCAAAGTTCAATCTATCACACATATCATAAAATCAACCAAATTTTTGTTTCAATATTTTATTTGAAGCTTCAAACATGAAAACATATAAAATGCCCGATGTATGGGTAATTACTATTTTACCCTTATACTTTTCTATTATTTTTTGAAAAGGCCCTTGATCTTCCTATAAAATTCCCAATGTATCCCTACATGTGAAATGACCGTTTTGCCCTTGGTTATTTGAAAATTTCCACATGGTACCCCTTATTTCTAGCCATGGCCGAATGGCCCTCATTCAATTCCAACAACATTTCAACAAATTCAACCCAACAATTCCAATCAAAAGCAAATCAAACCAAGTCTCAATCAAGCTCATATACATGAACTAAAGTTCAGTCTATCACACATATCATAAAATCAACCAAACATTTGTTTCAATCATTTATCTTAAGCTTCAAACATCAAAACATATAAAATGCCCGATGTATGGGTAATTACTATTTTACCCTTATACTTTTCTATTATTTCCGAAAATGCCCTTGATCGTCGTATAAAATTCCCAATGTATCCCTACATGTGAAATGAATGTTTTGCCCTTGGTTATTTGAAAATTTCCACATGGTACCCGTTGTTTCTAGCCAAGGCCGAATGGCCCTCATTCAATTCCAAAACCATTTCAACAAATTCAACCCAAGAATTCCAATCAATAACAAATCAAACCAAGTTTCAATTAAGCTCAAATACATCAACCTGAGTTCAATCCATCACACATATCATAAAATCAACCAAACATTTGTTTCAATAATTTATTTTAAGCTTCAAACATCAAAACATATAAAATGCCCGATGTATGGGTAATTACTATTTTACCCTTATACTTTTCTATTATTTCCAAAATTTCCCTTGATCGTCCAACAAAATTCCCAATGTATCCCTACATGTGAAATGACTGTTTTGCCCTTGGTTATTTGAAAATTTCCACATGGTACCCCTTGTTTCTAGCCATGGCCGAATGGCCCTCATTCAATTCCAACAACATTTCAACAAATTCAACCCAACAATTCCAATCAATAACAAATCAAACCAAGTCTCAATCAAGCTCAAATACATCAACCAAAGTTCAGTGCATCACACATATCATAAAATCAACCAAACATTTGTTTCAATAATTTATTTAAAGCTTCAAACATCAAAACATATAAAATGCCCGATGTATGGGTAATTACTATTTTACCCTTATACTTTTCTATTATTTTCGAAAATGCCCTTGATCTTCCTATAAAATTCCCAACGTATCCCTACATGTGAAATGACAATTTTCCCCTTGGTTATTTGAAAATTTCCACATGGTACCCCTTGTTTCTAGCCATGGCCGAATGGCCCTCATTGAATTCCAACAACATTTCAACAAATTCAACCCAACAATTCCAATCAATAACAAATCAAACCAAGTCTCAATCAAGCTCAAATAGATCAACCAAAGTTCAATCGATCACACATATCATAAAATCAACCAAATTTTTGTTTCAATATTTTATTTGAAGCTTCAAACATCAAAACATATAAAATGCCCGATGTATGGGTAATTACTATTTTACCCTTATACTTTTCTGTTATTTCCGAAAATGCCCTTGATCGTCCTATAAAATTCCCAATGTATCCCTACATGTGAAATGACTGTTTTGCCCTTGGTTATTTGAAAATTTCCACATGGTACCCGTTGTTTCTAGCCATGGCCGAATGGCCCTCATTCAATTCCAACAACATTTCAACAAATTCAACCCAAGAATTCCAATCAATAACAAATCAAACCAAGTTTCAATTAAGCTCAAATACATCAACCAGAGTTCAATCCATCACACATATCATAAAATCAACTAAACATTTGTTTCAATAACTTATTTTAAGCTTCAAACATCAAAACATATAAAATGCCCGATGTATGGGTAATTACTATTTTACCCTTATACTTTTCTATTATTTCCAAAATTTCCCTTGATCGTCCAACAAAATTCCCAATGTATCCCTACATGTGAAATGACTGTTTTGCCCTTGGTTATTTGAAAATTTCCACATGGTACCCCTTGTTTCTAGCCATGGCCGAATGGCCCTCATTCAATTCCAACAACATTTCAACAAATTCAACCCAACAATTCCAATCAATAACAAATCAAACCAAGTGTCAATCAAGCTCAAATACATCAACCAAAGTTCAGTGCATCACACATATCATAAAATCAACCAAACATTTGTTTCAATAATTTATTTAAAGCTTCAAACATCAAAACATATAAAATGCCCGATGTTTGGGTAATTACTATTTTTCCCTTATACTTTTCTATTATTTCCGAAAATGCCCTTCATCTTCCTATAAAATTCCTAATGTATCCCTACATGTGAAATGACTGTTTTGGCCTTGGTTATTTGAAAATGTTCACATAGTACCCCTTGTTTCTAGCCAAGGCCGAATGGCCCTCATTGAATTCCAACAACATTTCAACAAATTCAACACAACAATTCCAATCAATAACAAATCAAACCAAGTTTCAATTAAGCTCAAATACATCAACCAAAGTTCAATCCATCACACATATCATAAAATCAACCAAGCATTTGTTTCAATCATTTATTTTAAGCTTCAAACATCAAAACATATAAAATGCCCGATGTATGGGTAATTACTATTTTACCCTTATACTTTTCTATTATTTTCGAAAATGCCCTTGATCTTCCTATAAAATTCCCAACGTATCCCTACATGTGAAATGACAATTTTCCCCTTGGTTATTTGAAAATTTCCACATGGTACCCGTTGTTTCTAGCCATGGCCGAATGGCCCTCATTGAATTCCAACAACATTTCAACAAATTCAACCCAACAATTCCAATCAATAACAAATCAAACCAAGTCTCAATAAAGCTCAAATAGATCAACCAAAGTTCAATCGATCACACATATCATAAAATCAACCAAATTTTTGTTTCAATATTTTATTTGAAGCTTCAAACATCAAAACATATAAAATGCCCGATGTATGGGTAATTACTATTTTACCCTTATACTTTTCTATTATTTCCAAAATTTCCCTTGATCGTCCAACAAAATTCCCAATGTATCCCTACATGTGAAATGACTGTTTTGCCCTTGGTTATTTGAAAATTTCCACATGGTACCCCTTGTTTCTAGCCATGGCCGAATGGCGCTCATTCAATTCCAACAACATTTCAACAAATTCAACCCAACAATTCCAATCAATAATAAATCAAACCAAGTCTCAATCAAGCTCAAATACATCAACCAAAGTTCAGTCCATCACACATATCATAAAATCAACCAAACATTGGTTTCAATCATTTATTTAAAGCTTCAAACATGAAACCATATAAAATGCTCGATGGATGGGTGAGGTAATTACTATTTTACCCTTATACTTTTCTATTATTTCCGAAAATACCCTTGATCTTCCAATAAAATTCCCAACGTATCCCGACATGTGAAATGACTGTTTTGCCCTTGGTTATTTGAAAATTTCCACATGGTACCCCTTGTTTCTAGCCATGGCCGAATGGCCCTCATTCCATTCCAACAATATTTCAATCAATTCAACCCAACAATTCCAATGAATAACAAATCAAACCAAGTGTCAATCAAGCTCAAATACATCAACCAAAGTTCAATCCATCACACATATCATAAAATCAACCAAACATTTGTTTCAATCATTTATTTTAAGCTTCAAACATCAAAACATACAAAATACCCGATGTATGGGTAATTACTATTTTACCCTTATACTTTTCTATTATTTCCGAAAATGTCCTTGATCTTCCTATAAAATTCCCAATGTATCCCTACATGTGAACTGACTGTTTTGCCCTTGGTTGTTTGAAAATTTTCCACACAGTACCCCTTGTTTCTAGCCATGGCCGAATGGCCCTCATTGAATTCCAACAACATTTCAACAAATTCAACCCAACAATTATACTCAATAACAAATCAAACCAAGTCTCAATCAAGCTCAAATACATCAACAACAGTTCAATCCATCACACATATCATAAAATCAACCAAACATTTGTTTCAATCATTTATTTTAAGCTTCAAACATCAAAACATATAAAATGCCCGATGTATGGGTAATTACTATTTTACCCTTATACTTTTCTATTATTTCCGAAAATGCCCTTGATCTTCCTATAAAATTCCCAACGTATCCCTACATGTGAAATGACAGTTTTGCACTTGGTTATTTTAAAATTTCCACATGGTGCCCCTTGTTTCTAGCCATGGCCGAATGGTCCTCATTCAATTCCAACAACATTTCAACAAAATCAACCCAACAATTCCAATCAATAACAAATCAAACCAAGTCTCAATCAAGCTTAAATACATCAACCAAAGTTCAGCCCATCACACATATCATAAAATCAACCAAACATTGGTTTCAATCATTTATTTAAAGCTTCAAACATCAAAACATATAAAATGCCCGATGTGTGGGTAATTACTATTTTACCCTTATACTTTTCTATTATTTTTCGAAAAGGCCCTTGATCTTCCTATAAAATTCCCAATGTATCCCTACGTGTGAAATGACTGTTTTGCCCTTGGTTATTTGAAAATTTTCACATGGTACCCCTTGTTTCTAGCCATGGCCGAATGGCCCTCATTCAATTCCAACAACATTTCAACAAATTCAACCCAACAATTCCAATCAATAACAAATCAAACCAAGTCTCAATCAAGCTCAAATACATCAACTAAAGTTCAGTGTATCACACATATCATAAAATCAACCAAACATTTGTTTCAATCATTTATCTTAAGCTTCAAACATCAAAACATATAAAATGCCCGATGTGTGGGTATACTATTTTACCCTTATACTTTTCAATTATTTCCGAAAATGCCCTTGATCGTCCTATAAAATTCCCAATGTATCCCTACATGTGAAATGACTGTTTTGCCCTTGGTTATATGAAAATTTCCACATGGTACCCCTTGTTTCTAGCCATGGTCGAATGGCCCTCATTGAATTCCAACAACATTTCAACACAACAATTCCAATCAATAACAAATCAAACCAAATTTCAATTACGCTCAAATACATCAACCAAAGTTCAATCCATCACACATATCATAAAATCAACCAAACATTTGTTTCAATCATTTATTTTAAGCTTCCAACATCAAAACATATAAAATGCCCGATGTATGGGTAATTACTATTTTACCCTTATACTTTTCTATTATTTCCGAACATACCCTTGATCTTCCTATAAAATTCCCAACGTATCCCTACATGTGAAACAACCATTTTGCCGTTGGTTATTTGAAAATTTCCACATGGTACCCCTTGTTTCTAGCCATGGCCGAATGGCCCTCATTGAATTCCAACAACATTTCAACAAATTCAACCAAACAATTCCAATCAATAACAAATCAAACCAAGTCTCAATCAAGCTCAAATACATCAACCAAAGTTCAATCCATCACACATATCATAAAATCAACCAAACATTTGTTTCAATCATTTGTTTTAAGATTCAAACATCAAAACATATAAATTGACCGATCTATGGGTAATTACTATTTTACCCTTATACTTTTCTATTATTTCCGAAAATGCCCTTGATCTTCCTATAAAATTCCCAACGTATCCCTACATGTGAAATGACAGTTTTGCCCTTGGTTAGTTGAAAATTTCCACATGGTACCCCTTGTTTCTAGCCATGGCCGAATGGCCCTCATTCAATTCCAACAACTTTTCAAAAAATTCAACCCAACAATTCCAATCAAAAACAAATCAAAACAAGTTTCAATTAAGCTCAAATACATCAACCAAAGTTCAATCCATCACACATATCATAAAATCAACCAAACATTTGCTTCAGTCATTTATTCAAACATCAAAACATATAAAATGCCCGATGTATGGGTAATTATTATTTTACCCTTATACTTTTCTATTATTTTTGAAAATACGCTTGATCTTCCTATAAAATTTCCAATGTATCCCTACATGTGAAATGACTGTTCTCCCCTTGGTTATTTGAAAATTTCCACATGGTACCCCTTGTTTCTAGCCATGGCCGAATGGCCCTCATTGAATTCCAACAACTTTTCAACAAATTCAACCCAACAATTCCAATCAATAACAAATCAAACCAAGTCTCAATCAAGCTCAAATACATCAACCAAAGTTCAATCCATCACACATATCATAAAATCAACCAAATTTTTGTTTCAATAATTTATTTTATGCTTCAAACATCAAAACATATAAAATGCCCGATGGATGGGTAATTACTATTTTACCGTTATACTTTTCTATTATTTTTCGAAAAGGCCCTTGATCTTCCTGTATAATTCCCAATGTATCCCTACATGTGAAATGACTGTTTTGCCCTTGGTTCTTTGAAAATTTCCACATGGTACCCCTTGTTTCTAGCCATGGCCGAATAGCCCTCATTCAATTCCAACAACATTTCAACAAATTCAACCCAACAATTCCAATCAATAACAAATCACACCAAGTCTCAATCAAGCTAAAATACATCAACCAAACTTCAATCCATCACACATATCATAAAATCAACCAAACATTTGTTTCAATGATTTATTTTAAGCTTCAAACATCGAAACATATAAAATGCCCGATGTATGGGTAATTACTATTTTACCCTTATACTTTTCTATTATTTTCGATAATGCCCTTGATCTTCCTATAAAATTCCCAATGTATCCCTACATGTGAAATGACTGTTTTGGCCTTGGTTATTTGAAAATGTTCACATAGTACCCCTCGTTTCTAGCCAAGGCCGAATGGCCCTCATTGAATTCCAACAACATTTCAACAAATTCAACACAACAATTCCAATCAATAACAAATCAAACCAAGTTTCAATTAAGCTCAAATACATCAACCAAAGTTCAATCCATCACACATATCATAAAATCAACCAAACATTTGTTTCAATCATTTATTTTAAGCTTCAAACATCAAAACATATAAAATGCCCGATGTATGGGTAATTACTATTTTACCCTTATACTTTTCTATTATTTTTCGAAAAGGCCCTTGATCTTCCTATAAAATTCCCAATGTATCCCTACATGTGAAATGACTGTTTTGCCCTTGGTTATTTGAAAATTTCCACATGGTACCCCTTGTTTCTAGCCATGGCCGAATGACCCTCATTGAATTCCAACAACATTTCAACAAATTCAACCCAACAATTCCAATCAATAACAAATCAAACCAAGTCTCAGTCAAGCTCAAATACATCAACCAAAGTTCAATCCAGCCCACATATCATAAAATCAACCAAATTTTTGTCTCAATATTTTATTTTAAGCTTCAAACATCAAAACATATAAAATGCCCGATGTGTGGGTAATTACTATTTTACCCTTATACTTTTCTATTATTTTTTGAAAAGGCCCTTGATCTTCTTATAAAATTCCCAATGTATCTCTACATGTGAAATGACTATTTTGCCCTTGGTTATTTGAAAATTTTCACATGGTACCCCTTGTTTCTAGCCAAGGCCGAATGGCCCTCATTCAATTCCAACAACATTTCAACAAATTCAACCCAACAATTCCAATCAATAACAAATCAAACCAAGTCTCAATCAAGCTCAAATACATTAACCAAAGTTCAATCCATCACACATATCATAAAATCAACCAAACATTTGTTTCAATCATTTATTTTAAAGCTTCAAACATCAAAACATATAAAATGCCCGATGTATGGTTAATTACTATTTTACCCTGATACTTTTCTATTATTTTCGAAAATGCCCTTGGTCTTCCTTTAAAATTCCCAATGTATCCCTACATGTGAAATGACTATTTTGCCCTTGGTTATTTAAAAATTTTCCACAGAATACCCCTTATTTCTAGCCATGGCCGAATGACCCTCATTCAATTCCAACAACATTTCAACAAATTCAATCCAACAATTCCAATCAATAACAAATCAAACCAAGTCTCAATCAAGCTCAAATACATCAACCAAAATTCAATCCAGCACACATATCATAAAATCAACAAAATTTTTGTTTCAATATTTTATTTTAAGCTTCAAACATCAAAACATATAAAATGGCCGATGTATGGGTAATTACTATCTTACCCTTATACTTTTCTATTATTTTTTGAAAAGGCCCTTGATCTTCCCATAAAATTCCCAATGTATCCCTACATGTGAAATGACTGTTTTGCCCTTGGTTATTTGAAAATTTCCACAGAGTACCCCTTGTTTCTAGCCATGGCCGACTGGCCCTCATTCAATTCCAACAACATTTCAACAAAATCAACCCAACAATTCCAATAAATAACAAATCAAACCAAGTCTTAATCAAGCTCAAATACATTAACCAAAGTTCAATCCATCACACATATCATAAAATCAACCAAACATTTGTTACAATAATTTATTTTAAGCTTCAAACATCAAAACTTATAAAATGCCCAATGTGTGGGTAATTACTATTTTACCCTGATACTTTTCTATTATTTCCGAAAATGCCCTTGATCTTCCTATAAAATTCCCAATGTATCCCTACATTTGAAATGACTGTTTTGCCCTTGGTTATTTGAAAATTTTCCACACAGTACCCCTTATTTCTAGCCATGGCCGAATGACCCTCATTCAATTCCAACAACATTTCAACAAATTCAACCCAACAATTCCAATCAATAACAAATCAAACCAAGTCTCAATCAAGCTCAAATACATCAACCAAAGTTCAATCCATCACACATATCATAAAATCAACCAAACATTTGTTTCAATTTTTTATTTTAAGCTTCAAACATCAAAACATATAAAATGCCAGATGTATGGGTAATTACTATTTTACCCTTATCCATTTCTATTATTCTTTGAAAAGGCCCTTGATCTTCCTATAAAATTCCAAATGTATCCCTACATGTGAAATGACTGTTTTGCCCTTGGTTATTTGAAAATTTCCACATGGTACCCCTTGTTTCTAGCCAGGGCCGAATCGCCCTCATTCAATTCCAAAAACATGTCAACAAATTCAACCCAACAATTCCAATCAATAACAAATCAAACCAAGTCTCAATCAAGCACAAATACATCAACCAAAGTTCAATCCATCACACATATCATAAAATCAACCAAACATTTGTTTCAATAATTTATTTTAAGCTTCAAACATCAAAACATGCAAAATGCCCGATGTATGGGCAATTACTATTTTACCCTTATACTTTTGTATTATTTCCGAAAATGCCCTTGATCTTCCTATAAAATTCCCAACGTATCCCTACATGTGAAATGACTGTTTTGCCCTTGGTTGTTTGAAAATTTCCACATGGTACCCCTTGTGTCTAGCCATGGCCGAATGGCCCTCATTCAATTCCAACAACATTTCAACAAATTCAACCCAACAATTCCAATCAATAACAAATCAAACCAAGTCTCAATCAAGCTCAACTACATCAACCAAAGTTCAATCCATCACACATATCATAAAATCAACACAATTTTTGTTTCAATTTTTTATTTTAAGCTTCAAACATCAAAACATATAAAATGCCAGATGTATGGGTAATTACTATTTTACCCTTATACTTTTCTATTATTCTTTGAAAAGGCCCTTGATCTTCCTATAAAATTCCAAATGTATCCCTACATGTGAAATGACTGTTTTGCCCTTGGTTATTTGAAAATTTCGACATGGTACCCCTTGTTTCTAGCCAGGGCCGAATCGCCCTCATTCAATTCCAAAAACATGTCAACAAATTCAACCCAACAATTCCAATCAATAACAAATCAAACCAAGTCTCAATCAAGCTCAAATACAGCAACCAAAGTTCAATCCATCACACATATCATAAAACAACCAAACATTTGTTTCAATAATTTATTTTAAGCTTCAAACATCAAAACATGCAAAATGCCCGATGTATGGGCAATTACTATTTTACCCTTATACTTTTGTATTATTTCCGAAAATGCCCTTGATCTTCCTATAAAATTCCCAACGTATCCCTACATGTGAAATGACTGTTTTGCCCTTGGTTGTTTGAAAATTTCCACATGGTACCCCTTGTTTCTAGCCATGGCCGAATGGCCCTCATTCAATTTCAACAACATTTCAACAAATTCAACCCAACAATTCCAATCAATAACAAATCAAACCAAGTCTCAATCAAGCTCAAATACAACAACCAAAGTTCAATCCATCACACATATCATAAAATCAACCAAACATTTGTTTCAATCATTTATTTTAAGCTTCAAACATCAAAACATATAAAATGCCCGATGTATGGTTAATTACTATGTTACCCTGATACTTTTCTAATATTTCCGAAAATGCCCTTGGTCTTCCTATAAAATTCCCAATGTATCCCTACATGTGAAATGACTGTTTTGCCCTTGGTTATTTAAAAATTTTCCACAGAATACCCCTTATTTCTAGCCATGGCCGAATGACCCTCATTCAATTCCAACAACATTTCAACAAATTCAATCCAACAATTCCAATCAATAACAAATCAAACCAAGTCTCAATCAAGCTCAAATACATCAACCAAAATTCAATCCAGCACACATATCATAAAATCAACAAAATTTTTGTTTCAATATTTTATTTTAAGCTTCAAACATCAAAACATATAAAATGGCCGATGTATGGGTAATTACTATCTTGCCCTTATACTTTTCTATTAATTTTTGAAAAGGCCCTTGATCTTCCCATAAAATTCCCAATGTATCCCTACATGTGAAATGACTGTTTTGCCCTTGGTTATTTGAAAATTTCCACAGAATACCCCTTGTTTCTAGCCATGGCCGACTGGCCCTCATTCAATTCCAACAACATTTCAACAAAATCAACCCAACAATTCCAATAAATAACAAATCAAACCAAGTCTTAATCAAGCTCAAATACATTAACCAAAGTTCAATCCATCACACATATCATAAAATCAACCAAACATTTGTTACAATAATTTATTTTAAGCTTCAAACATCAAAACTTATAAAATGCCCAATGTGTGGGTAATTACTATTTTACCCTGATACTTTTCTATTATATCCGAAAATGCCGTCGATCTTCCTATAAAATTCCCAATGTATCCCTACATTTGAAATGACTGTTTTGCCCTTGGTTATTTGAAAATTTTCCACACAGTACCCCTTATTTCTAGCCATGCCCGAATGACCCTCATTCAATTCCAACAACATTTCAACAAATTCAACCCAACAATTCCAATCAATAACAAATCAAACCAAGTCTCAATCAAGCTCAAATACATCAACCAAAGTTCAATCCATCACACAAATCATAAAATCAACCAAACATTTGTTTCAATTTTTTATTTTAAGCTTCAAACATCAAAACATATAATATGCCAGATGTATGGGTAATTACTATTTTACCCTTATCCATTTCTATTATTCTTTGAAAAGGCCCTTGATCTTCCTATAAAATTCCAAATGTATCCCTACATGTGAAATGACTGTTTTGCCCTTGGTTATTTGAAAATTTCGACATGGTACCCCTTGTTTCTAGCCAGGGCCGAATCGCCCTCATTCAATTCCAAAAACATGTCAACAAATTCAACCCAACAATTCCAATCAATAACAAATCAAACCAAGTCTCAATCAAGCTCAAATACATCAACCAAAGTTCAATCCATCACACATATCATAAAATCAACCAAACATTTGTTTCAATAATTTATTTTAAGCTTCAAACATCAAAACATGCAAAATGCCCGATGTATGGGCAATTACTATTTTACCCTTATACTTTTGTATTATTTCCGAAAATGCCCTTGATCTTCCTATAAAATTCCCAACGTATCCCTACATGTGAAATGACTGTTTTGCCCTTGGTTGTTTGAAAATTTCCACATGGTACCCCTTGTTTCTAGCCATGGCCGAATGGCCCTCATTCAATTCCAACAACATTTCAACAAATTCAACCCAACAATTCCAATCAATAACAAATCAAACCAAGTCTCAATCAAGCTCAAATACAACAACCAAAGTTCAATCCATCACACATATCATAAAATCAACCAAACATTTGTTTCAATCATTTATTTTAAGCTTCAAACATCAAAACATATAAAATGCCCGATGTATGGGTAATTACTGTTTTACCCTTATACTTTTCTATTATTTCCGAAAATGCCCTCGATATTCCTATAAAATTCCCAATGTATCCCTACATGTGAAATGACTGTTTTGCCCTTGGTTATTTGAAAATTTCCACAGAGTACCCCTTGTTTCTAGCCATGGCCGACTGGCCCTCATTCAATTCCAACAACATTTCAACAAAATCAACCCAACAATTCCAATAAATAACAAATCAAACCAAGTCTTAATCAAGCTCAAATACATTAACCAAAGTTCAATCCATCACACATATCATAAAATCAACCAAACATTTGTTACAATAATTTATTTTAAGCTTCAAACATCAAAACTTATAAAATGCCCAATGTGTGGGTAATTACTATTTTACCCTGATACTTTTGTGTTATTTCCGAAAATGCCCTTGATCTTCCTATAAAATTCCCAACGTATCCCTACATGTGAAATGACTGTTTTGCCCTTGGTTGTTTGAAAATTTCCACATGGTACCCCTTGTTTCTAGCCATGGCCGAATGGCCCTCATTCAATTCCAACAACATTTCAACAAATTCAACCCAACAATTCCAATCAATAACAAATCAAACCAAGTCTCAATCAAGCTCAAATACAACAACCAAAGTTCAATCCATCACACATATCATAAAATCAACCAAACATTTGTTTCAATCATTTATTTTAAGCTTCAAACATCAAAACATGCAAAATGCCCGATGTATGGGCAATTACTATTTTACCCTTATACTTTTGTATTATTTCCGAAAATGCCCTTGATCTTCCTATAAAATTCCCAACGTATCCCTACATGTGAAATGACTGTTTTGCCCTTGGTTGTTTGAAAATTTCCACATGGTACCCCTTGTTTCTAGCCATGGCCGAATGGCCCTCATTCAATTCCAACAACATTTCAACAAATTCAACCCAACAATTCCAATCAATAACAAATCAAACCAAGTCTCAATCAAGCTCAAATACAACAACCAAAGTTCAATCCATCACACATATCATAAAATCAACCAAACATTTGTTTCAATCATTTATTTTAAGCTTCAAACATCAAAACATATAAAATGCCCGATGTATGGTTAATTACTATTTTACCCTGATACTTTTCTAATATTTCCGAAAATGCCCTTGGTCTTCCTATAAAATTCCCAATGTATCCCTACATGTGAAATGACTGTTTTGCCCTTGGTTATTTAAAAATTTTCCACAGAATACCCCTTATTTCTAGCCATGGCCGAATGACCCTCATTCAATTCCAACAACATTTCAACAAATTCAATCCAACAATTCCAATCAATAACAAATCAAACCAAGTCTCAATCAAGCTCAAATACATCAACCAAAATTCAATCCAGCACACATATCATAAAATCAACAAAATTTTTGTTTCAATATTTTATTTTAAGCTTCAAACATCAAAACATATAAAATGGCCGATGTATGGGTAATTACTATCTTGCCCTTATACTTTTCTATTAATTTTTGAAAAGGCCCTTGATCTTCCCATAAAATTCCCAATGTATCCCTACATGTGAAATGACTGTTTTGCCCTTGGTTATTTGAAAATTTCCACAGAATACCCCTTGTTTCTAGCCATGGCCGACTGGCCCTCATTCAATTCCAACAACATTTCAACAAAATCAACCCAACAATTCCAATAAATAACAAATCAAACCAAGTCTTAATCAAGCTCAAATACATTAACCAAAGTTCAATCCATCACACATATCATAAAATCAACCAAACATTTGTTACAATAATTTATTTTAAGCTTCAAACATCAAAACTTATAAAATGCCCAATGTGTGGGTAATTACTATTTTACCCTGATACTTTTCTATTATATCCGAAAATGCCGTCGATCTTCCTATAAAATTCCCAATGTATCCCTACATTTGAAATGACTGTTTTGCCCTTGGTTATTTGAAAATTTTCCACACAGTACCCCTTATTTCTAGCCATGCCCGAATGACCCTCATTCAATTCCAACAACATTTCAACAAATTCAACCCAACAATTCCAATCAATAACAAATCAAACCAAGTCTCAATCAAGCTCAAATACATCAACCAAAGTTCAATCCATCACACAAATCATAAAATCAACCAAACATTTGTTTCAATTTTTTATTTTAAGCTTCAAACATCAAAACATATAATATGCCAGATGTATGGGTAATTACTATTTTACCCTTATCCATTTCTATTATTCTTTGAAAAGGCCCTTGATCTTCCTATAAAATTCCAAATGTATCCCTACATGTGAAATGACTGTTTTGCCCTTGGTTATTTGAAAATTTCGACATGGTACCCCTTGTTTCTAGCCAGGGCCGAATCGCCCTCATTCAATTCCAAAAACATGTCAACAAATTCAACCCAACAATTCCAATCAATAACAAATCAAACCAAGTCTCAATCAAGCTCAAATACATCAACCAAAGTTCAATCCATCACACATATCATAAAATCAACCAAACATTTGTTTCAATAATTTATTTTAAGCTTCAAACATCAAAACATGCAAAATGCCCGATGTATGGGCAATTACTATTTTACCCTTATACTTTTGTATTATTTCCGAAAATGCCCTTGATCTTCCTATAAAATTCCCAACGTATCCCTACATGTGAAATGACTGTTTTGCCCTTGGTTGTTTGAAAATTTCCACATGGTACCCCTTGTTTCTAGCCATGGCCGAATGGCCCTCATTCAATTCCAACAACATTTCAACAAATTCAACCCAACAATTCCAATCAATAACAAATCAAACCAAGTCTCAATCAAGCTCAAATACAACAACCAAAGTTCAATCCATCACACATATCATAAAATCAACCAAACATTTGTTTCAATCATTTATTTTAAGCTTCAAACATCAAAACATATAAAATGCCCGATGTATGGGTAATTACTGTTTTACCCTTATACTTTTCTATTATTTCCGAAAATGCCCTCGATATTCCTATAAAATTCCCAATGTATCCCTACATGTGAAATGACTGTTTTGCCCTTGGTTATTTGAAAATTTCCACAGAGTACCCCTTGTTTCTAGCCATGGCCGACTGGCCCTCATTCAATTCCAACAACATTTCAACAAAATCAACCCAACAATTCCAATAAATAACAAATCAAACCAAGTCTTAATCAAGCTCAAATACATTAACCAAAGTTCAATCCATCACACATATCATAAAATCAACCAAACATTTGTTACAATAATTTATTTTAAGCTTCAAACATCAAAACTTATAAAATGCCCAATGTGTGGGTAATTACTATTTTACCCTGATACTTTTGTGTTATTTCCGAAAATGCCCTTGATCTTCCTATAAAATTCCCAACGTATCCCTACATGTGAAATGACTGTTTTGCCCTTGGTTGTTTGAAAATTTCCACATGGTACCCCTTGTTTCTAGCCATGGCCGAATGGCCCTCATTCAATTCCAACAACATTTCAACAAATTCAACCCAACAATTCCAATCAATAACAAATCAAACCAAGTCTCAATCAAGCTCAAATACAACCAAAGTTCAATCCATCACACATATCATAAAATCAACCAAACATTTGTTTCAATAATTTATTTTAAGCTTCAAACATCAAAACATGCAAAATGCCCGATGTATGGTTAATTACTATTTTACCCTTATACTTTTGTATTATTTCCGAAAATGCCCTTGATCTTCCTATAAAATTCCCAACGTATCCCTACATGTGAAATGACTGTTTTGCCCTTGGTTGTTTGAAAATTTCCACATGGTACCCCTTGTTTCTAGCCATGGCCGAATGGCCCTCATTCAATTCCAACAACATTTCAACAAATTCAACCCAACAATTCCAATCAATAACAAATCAAACCAAGTCTCAATCAAGCTCAAATACAACAACCAAAGTTCAATCCATCACACATATCATAAAATCAACCAAACATTTGTTTCAATCATTTATTTTAAGCTTCAAACATCAAAACATATAAAATGCCCGATGTATGGGTAATTACTGTTTTACCCTTATACTTTTCTATTATTTCCGAAAATGCCCTTGATATTCCTATAAAATTCCCAATGTATCCCTACATGTGAAATGACTGTTTTGCCCTTGGTTATTTGAAAATTTCCACAGAGTACCCCTTGTTTCTAGCCATGGCCGACTGGCCCTCATTCAATTCCAACAACATTTCAACAAAACCAACCCAACAATTCCAATAAATAACAAATCAAACCAAGTCTTAATCAAGCTCAAATACATTAACCAAAGTTCAATCCATCACACATATCATAAAATCAACCAAACATTTGTTACAATAATTTATTTTAAGCTTCAAACATCAAAACTTATAAAATGCCCAATGTGTGGGTAATTACTATTTTACCCTGATACTTTTGTGTTATTTCCGAAAATGCCCTTGATCTTCCTATAAAATTCCCAACGTATCCCTACATGTGAAATGACTGTTTTGCCCTTGGTTGTTTGAAAATTTCCACATGGTACCCCTTGTTTCTAGCCATGGCCGAATGGCCCTCATTCAATTCCAACAACATTTCAACAAATTCAACCCAACAATTCCAATCAATAACAAATCAAACCAAGTCTCAATCAAGCTCAAATACAACAACCAAAGTTCAATCCATCACACATATCATAAAATCAACCAAACATTTGTTTCAATCATTTATTTTAAGCTTCAAACATCAAAACATATAAAATGCCCGATGTATGGTTAATTACTATTTTACCCTGATACTTTTCTATTATTTCCGAAAATGCCCTTGGTCTTCCTATAAAATTCCCAATGTATCCCTACATGTGAAATGACTGTTTTGCCCTTGGTTATTTAAAAATTTTCCACAGAATACCCCTTATTTCTAGCCATGGCCGAATGACCCTCATTCAATTCCAACAACATTTCAACAAATTCAATCCAACAATTCCAATCAATAACAAATCAAACCAAGTCTCAATCAAGCTCAAATACATCAACCAAAATTCAATCCAGCACACATATCATAAAATCAACAAAATTTTTGTTTCAATATTTTATTTTAAGCTTCAAACATCAAAACATATAAAATGGCCGATGTATGGGTAATTACTATCTTACCCTTATACTTTTCTATTATTTTTTGAAAAGGCCCTTGATCTTCCCATAAAATTCC
This sequence comes from Pueraria montana var. lobata, assembly GCA_026413185.1. Classification (NCBI taxonomy): domain Eukaryota; kingdom Viridiplantae; phylum Streptophyta; class Magnoliopsida; order Fabales; family Fabaceae; genus Pueraria; species Pueraria montana. Next base: position 65,868,795 of record CM048646.1, on the reverse strand, counting down.
CAATGTATCCCTACATGTGAAATGACTGTTTTTCCCTTGGTTATTTGAAAATTTCCACAGAGTACCCCTTGTTTCTAGCCATGGCCGACTGGCCCTCATTCAATTCCAACAACATTTCAACAAAATCAACCCAACAATTCCAATAAATAACAAATCAAACCAAGTCTTAATCAAGCTCAAATACATTAACCAAAGTTCAATCCATGACACATATCATAAAATCAACCAAACATTTGTTACAATAATTTATTTTAAGCTTCAAACATCAAAACTTATAAAATGCCCAATGTGTGGGTAATTACTATTTTACCCTGATACTTTTCTATTATTTCCGAAAATGCCCTTGATCTTCCTATAAAATTCCCAATGTATCCCTACATTTGAAATGACTGTTTTGCCCTTGGTTATTTGAAAATTTTCCACACAGTACCCCTTATTTCTAGCCATGGCCGAATGACCCTCATTCAATTCCAACAACATTTCAACAAATTCAACCCAACAATTCCAATCAATAACAAATCAAACCAAGTCTCAATCAAGCTCAAATACATCAACCAAAGTTCAATCCATCACACATATCATAAAATCAACCAAACATTTGTTTCAATTTTTTATTTTAAGCTTCAAACATCAAAACATATAAAATGCCAGATGTATGGGTAATTACTATTTTACCCTTATCCATTTCTATTATTCTTTGAAAAGGCCCTTGATCTTCCTATAAAATTCCAAATGTATCCCTACATGTGAAATGACTGTTTTGCCCTTGGTTATTTGAAAATTTTGACATGGTACCCCTTGTTTCTAGCCAGGGCCGAATCGCCCTCATTCAATTCCAAAAACATGTCAACAAATTCAACCCAACAATTCCAATAAATAACAAATCAAACCAAGTCTCAATCAAGCTCAAATACATCAACCAAAGTTCAATCCATCACACATATCATAAAATCAACCAAACATTTGTTTCAATAATTTATTTTAAGCTTCAAACATCAAAACATGCAAAATGCCCGATGTATGGGCAATTACTATTTTACCCTTATACTTTTGTATTATTTCCGAAAATGCCCTTGATCTTCCTATAAAATTCCCAACGTATCCCTACATGTGAAATGACTGTTTTGCCCTTGGTTGTTTGAAAATTTCCACATGGTACCCCTTGTTTCTAGCCATGGCCGAATGGCCCTCATTCAATTCCAACAACATTTCAACAAATTCAACCCAACAATTCCAATCAATAACAAATCAAACCAAGTCTCAATCAAGCTCAAATACAACAACCAAAGTTCAATCCATCACACATATCATAAAATCAACCAAACATTTGTTTCAATCATTTATTTTAAGCTTCAAACATCAAAACATATAAAATGCCCGATGTATGGGTAATTACTGTTTTACCCTTATACTTTTCTATTATTTCCAAAAATGCCCTTGATATTCCTATAAAATTCCCAATGTATCCCTACATGTGAAATGACTGTTTTGCCCTTGGTTATTTGAAAATTTCCACAGAGTACCCCTTGTTTCTAGCCATGGCCGACTGGCCCTCATTCAATTCCAACAACATTTCAACAAAATCAACCCAACAATTCCAATAAATAACAAATCAAACCAAGTCTTAATCAAGCTCAAATACATTAACCAAAGTTCAATCCATCACACATATCATAAAATCAACCAAACATTTGTTACAATAATTTATTTTAAGCTTCAAACATCAAAACTTATAAAATGCCCAATGTGTGGGTAATTACTATTTTACCCTGATACTTTTGTATTATTTCCGAAAATGCCCTTGATCTTCCTATAAAATTCCCAACGTATCCCTACATGTGAAATGACTGTTTTGCCCTTGGTTGTTTGAAAATTTCCACATGGTACCCCTTGTTTCTAGCCATGGCCGAATGGCCCTCATTCAATTCCAACAACATTTCAACAAATTCAACCCAACAATTCCAATCAATAACAAATCAAACCAAGTCTCAATCAAGCTCAAATACAACAACCAAAGTTCAATCCATCACACATATCATAAAATCAACCAAACATTTGTTTCAATCATTTATTTTAAGCTTCAAACATCAAAACATATAAAATGCCCGATGTATGGTTAATTACTATTTTACCCTGATACTTTTCTATTATTTCCGAAAATGCCCTTGGTCTGCCTATAAAATTCCCAATGTATCCCTACATGTGAAATGACTGTTTTGCCCTTGGTTATTTAAAAATTTTCCACAGAATACCCCTTATTTGTAGCCATGGCCGAATGACCCTCATTCAATTCCAACAACATTTCAACAAATTCAATCCAACAATTCCAATCAATAACAAATCAAACCAAGTCTCAATCAAGCTCAAATACATCAACCAAAATTCAATCCAGCACACATATCATAAAATCAACAAAATTTTTGTTTCAATATTTTATTTTAAGCTTCAAACATCAAAACATATAAAATGGCCGATGTATGGGTAATTACTATCTTACCCTTATACTTTTCTATTATTTTTTGAAAAGGCCCTTGATCTTCCCATAAAATTCCCAATGTATCCCTACATGTGAAATGACTGTTTTGCCCTTGGTTATTTGAAAATTTCCACAGAGTACCCCTTGTTTCTAGCCATGGCCGACTGGCCCTCATTCAATTCCAACAACATTTCAACAAAATCAACCCAACAATTCCAATAAATAACAAATCAAACCAAGTCTTAATCAAGCTCAAATACATTAACCAAAGTTCAATCCATCACACATATCATAAAATCAACCAAACATTTGTTACAATAATTTATTTTAAGCTTCAAACATCAAAACTTATAAAATGCCCAATGTGTGGGTAATTACTATTTTACCCTGATACTTTTCTATTATTTCCGAAAATGCCCTTGATCTTCCTATAAAATTCCCAATGTATCCCTACATTTGAAATGACTGTTTTGCCCTTGGTTATTTGAAAATTTTCCACACAGTACCCCTTATTTCTAGCCATGGCCGAATGACCCTCATTCAATTCCAACAACATTTCAACAAATTCAACCCAACAATTCCAATCAATAACAAATCAAACCAAGTCTCAATCAAGCTCAAATACATCAACCAAAGTTCAATCCATCACATATATCATAAAATCAACCAAACATTTGTTTCAATTTTTTATTTTAAGCTTCAAACATCAAAACATATAAAATGCCAGATGTATGGGTAATTACTATTTTACCCTTATCCATTTCTATTATTCTTTGAAAAGGCCCTTGATATTCCTATAAAATTCCAAATGTATCCCTACATGTGAAATGACTGTTTTGCCCTTGGTTATTTGAAAATTTCCACATGGTACCCCTTGTTTCTAGCCAGGGCCGAATCGCCCTCATACAATTCCAAAAACATGTCAACAAATTCAACCCAACAATTCCAATCAATAACAAATCAAACCAAGTCTCAATCAAGCACAAATACATCAACCAAAGTTCAATCCATCACACATATCATAAAATCAACCAAACATTTGTTTCAATAATTTATTTTAAGCTTCAAACATCAAAACATGCAAAATGCCCGATGTATGGGCAATTACTATTTTACCCTTATACTTTTGTATTATTTCTGAAAATGCCCTTGATCTTCCTATAAAATTCCCAACGTATCCTTACATGTGAAATGACTGTTTTGCCCTTGGTTGTTTGAAAATTTCCACATGGTACCCCTTGTGTCTAGCCATGGCCGAATGGCCCTCATTCAATTCCAACAACATTTCAACAAATTCAACCCAACAATTCCAATCAATAACAAATCAAACCAAGTCTCAATCAAGCTCAACTACATCAACCAAAGTTCAATCCATCACACATATCATAAAATCAACACAATTTTTGTTTCAATTTTTTATTTTAAGCTTCAAACATCAAAACATATAAAATGCCAGATGTATGGGTAATTACTATTTTACCCTTATACTTTTCTATTATTCTTTGAAAAGGCCCTTGATCTTCCTATAAAATTCCAAATGTATCCCTACATGTGAAATGACTGTTTTGCCCTTGGTTATTTGAAAATTTCGACATGGTACCCCTTGTTTCTAGCCAGGGCCGAATCGCCCTCATTCAATTCCAAAAACATGTCAACAAATTCAACCCAACAATTCCAATCAATAACAAATCAAACCAAGTCTCAATCAAGCTCAAATACAGCAACCAAAGTTCAATCCATCACACATATCATAAAACAACCAAACATTTGTTTCAATAATTTATTTTAAGCTTCAAACATCAAAACATGCAAAATGCCCGATGTATGGGCAATTACTATTTTACCCTTATACTTTTGTATTATTTCCGAAAATGCCCTTGATCTTCCTATAAAATTCCCAACGTATCCCTACATGTGAAATGACTGTTTTGCCCTTGGTTGTTTGAAAATTTCCACATGGTACCCCTTGTGTCTAGCCATGGCCGAATGGCCCTCATTCAATTCCAACAACATTTCAACAAATTCAACCCAACAATTCCAATCAATAACAAATCAAACCAAGTCTCAATCAAGCTCAACTACATCAACCAAAGTTCAATCCATCACACATATCATAAAATCAACACAATTTTTGTTTCAATTTTTTATTTTAAGCTTCAAACATCAAAACATATAAAATGCCAGATGTATGGGTAATTACTATTTTACCCTTATACTTTTCTATTATTCTTTGAAAAGGCCCTTGATCTTCCTATAAAATTCGAAATGTATCCCTACATGTGAAATGACTGTTTTGCCCTTGGTTATTTGAAAATTTCGACATGGTACCCCTTGTTTCTAGCCAGGGCCGAATCGCCCTCATTCAATTCCAAAAACATGTCAACAAATTCAACCCAACAATTCCAATCAATAACAAATCAAACCAAGTCTCAATCAAGCTCAAATACAGCAACCAAAGTTCAATCCATCACACATATCATAAAACAACCAAACATTTGTTTCAATAATTTATTTTAAGCTTCAAACATCAAAACATGCAAAATGCCCGATGTATGGGCAATTACTATTTTACCCTTATACTTTTGTATTATTTCCGAAAATGCCCTTGATCTTCCTATAAAATTCCCAACGTATCCCTACATGTGAAATGACTGTTTTGCCCTTGGTTGTTTGAAAATTTCCACATGGTACCCCTTGTGTCTAGCCATGGCCGAATGGCCATCATTCAATTCCAACAACATTTCAACAAATTCAACCCAACAATTCCAATCAATAACAAATCAAACCAAGTCTCAATCAAGCTCAACTACATCAACCAAAGTTCAATCCATCACACATATCATAAAATCAACACAATTTTTGTTTCAATTTTTTATTTTAAGCTTCAAACATCAAAACATATAAAATACCAGATGTATGGGTAATTACTATTTTACCCTTATACTTTTCTATTATTCTTTGAAAAGGCCCTTGATCTTCCTATAAAATTCCAAATGTATCCCTACATGTGAAATGACTGTTTTGCCCTTGGTTATTTGAAAATTTCGACATGGTACCCCTTGTTTCTAGCCAGGGCCGAATCGCCCTCATTCAATTCCAAAAACATGTCAACAAATTCAACCCAACAATTCCAATCAATAACAAATCAAACCAAGTCTCAATCAAGCTCAAATACATCAACCAAAGTTCAATCCATCACACATATCATAAAATCAACCAAACATTTGTTTCAATCATTTATTTTAAGCTTCAAACATCAAAACATGCAAAATGCCCGATGTATGGGCAATTACTATTTTACCCTTATACTTTTGTATTATTTCCGAAAATGCCCTTGATCTTCCTATAAAATTCCCAACGTATCCCTACATGTGAAATGACTGTTTTGCCCTTGGTTGTTTGAAAATTTCCACATGGTACCCCTTGTTTCTAGCCATGGCCGAATGGCCCTCATTCAATTCCAACAACATTTCAACAAATTCAACCCAACAATTCCAATCAATAACAAATCAAACCAAGTCTCAATCAAGCTCAAATACAACAACCAAAGTTCAATCCATCACACATATCATAAAATCAACCAAACATTTGTTTCAATCATTTATTTTAAGCTTCAAACATCAAAACATATAAAATGCCCGATGTATGGTTAATTACTATTTTACCCTGATACTTTTCTAATATTTCCGAAAATGCCCTTGGTCTTCCTATAAAATTTCCAATGTATCCCTACATGTGAAATGACTGTTTTGCCCTTGGTTATTTAAAAATTTTCCACAGAATACCCCTTATTTCTAGCCATGGCCGAATGACCCTCATTCAATTCCAACAACATTTCAACAAATTCAATCCAACAATTCCAATCAATAACAAATCAAACCAAGTCTCAATCAACCTCAAATACATCAACCAAAATTCAATCCAGCACACATATCATAAAATCAACAAAATTTTTGTTTCAATATTTTATTTTAAGCTTCAAACATCAAAACATATAAAATGGCCGATGTATGGGTAATTACTATCTTGCCCTTATACTTTTCTATTATTTTTTGAAAAGGCCCTTGATCTTCCCATAAAATTCCCAATGTCTCCCTACATGTGAAATGACTGTTTTGCCCTTGGTTATTTGAAAATTTCCACAGAGTAACCCTTGTTTCTAGCCATGGCCGACTGGCCCTCATTCAATTCCAACAACATTTCAACAAAATCAACCCAACAATTCCAATAAATAACAAATCAAACCAAGTCTTAATCAAGCTCAAATACATTAACCAAAGTTCAATCCATCACACATATCATAAAATCAACCAAACATTTGTTACAATAATTTATTTTAAGCTTCAAACATCAAAACTTATAAAATGCCCAATGTGTGGGTAATTACTATTTTACCCTGATACTTTTCTATTATATCCGAAAATGCCCTCGATCTTCCTATAAAATTCCCAATGTATCCCTACATTTGAAATGACTGTTTTGCCCTTGGTTATTTGAAAATTTTCCACACAGTACCCCTTATTTCTAGCCATGCCCGAATGACCCTCATTCAATTCCAACAACATTTCAACAAATTCAACCCAACAATTCCAATCAATAACAAATCAAACCAAGTCTCAATCAAGCTCAAATACATCAACCAAAGTTCAATCCATCACACATATCATAAAATCAACCAAACATTTGTTTCAATTTTTTATTTTAAGCTTCAAACATCAAAACATATAAAATGCCAGATGTATGGGTAATTACTATTTTACCCTTATCCATTTCTATTATTCTTTGAAAAGGCCCTTGATCTTCCTATAAAATTCCAAATGTATCCCTACATGTGAAATGACTGTTTTGCCCTTGGTTATTTGAAAATTTCGACATGGTACCCCTTGTTTCTAGCCAGGGCCGAATCGCCCTCATTCAATTCCAAAAACATGTCAACAAATTCAACCCAACAATTCCAATCAATAACAAATCAAACCAAGTCTCAATCAAGCTCAAATACATCAACCAAAGTTCAATCCATCACACATATCATAAAATCAACCAAACATTTGTTTCAATCATTTATTTTAAGCTTCAAACATCAAAACATGCAAAATGCCCGATGTATGGGCAATTACTATTTTACCCTGATACTTTTGTATTATTTCCGAAAATGCCCTTGATCTTCCTATAAAATTCCCAACGTATCCCTACATGTGAAATGACTGTTTTGCCCTTGGTTGTTTGAAAATTTCCACATGGTACCCCTTGTTTCTAGCCATGGCCGAATGGCCCTCATTCAATTCCAACAACATTTCAACAAATTCAACCCAACAATTCCAATCAATAACAAATCAAACCAAGTCTCAATCAAGCTCAAATACAACAACCAAAGTTCAATCCATCACACATATCATAAAATCAACCAAACATTTGTTTCAATCATTTATTTTAAGCTTCAAACATCAAAACATAAAAAATGCCCGATGTATGGTTAATTACTATTTTACCCTGATACTTTTCTATTATTTCCGAAAATGCCCTTGGTCTTCCTATAAAATTCCCAATGTATCCCTACATGTGAAATGACTGTTTTGCCCTTGGTTATTTGAAAATTTCCACAGAGTACCCCTTGTTTCTAGCCATGGCCGACTGGCCCTCATTCAATTCCAACAACATTTCAACAAAATCAACCCAACAATTCCAATAAATAACAAATCAAACCAAGTCTTAATCAAGCTCAAATACATTAACCAAAGTTCAATCCATCACACATATCATAAAATCAACCAAACATTTGTTACAATAATTTATTTTAAGCTTCAAACATCAAAACTTATAAAATGCCCAATGTGTGGGTAATTACTATTTTACCCTGATACTTTTCTATTATATCCGAAAATGCCCTCGATCTTCCTATAAAATTCCCAATGTATCCCTACATTTGAAATGACTGTTTTGCCCTTGGTTATTTGAAAATTTTCCACACAGTACCCCTTATTTCTAGCCATGCCCGAATGACCCTCATTCAATTCCAACAACATTTCAACAAATTCAACCCAACAATTCCAATCAATAACAAATCAAACCAAGTCTCAATCAAGCTCAAATACATCAACCAAAGTTCAATCCATCACACATATCATAAAATCAACCAAACATTTGTTTCAATTTTTTATTTTAAGCTTCAAACATCAAAACATATAAAATGCCAGATGTATGGGTAATTACTATTTTACCCTTATCCATTTCTATTATTCTTTGAAAAGGCCCTTGATCTTCCTATAAAATTCCAAATGTATCCCTACATGTGAAATGACTGTTTTGCCCTTGGTTATTTGAAAATTTCGACATGGTACCCCTTGTTTCTAACCAGGGCCGAATCGCCCTCATTCAATTCCAAAAACATGTCAACAAATTCAACCCAACAATTCCAATCAATAACAAATCAAACCAAGTCTCAATCAAGCTCAAATACATCAACCAAAGTTCAATCCATCACACATATCATAAAATCAACCAAACATTTGTTTCAATAATTTATTTTAAGCTTCAAACATCAAAACATGCAAAATGCCCGATGTATGGGCAATTACTATTTTACCCTTATACTTTTGTATTATTTCCGAAAATGCCCTTGATCTTCCTATAAAATTCCCAACGTATCCCTACATGTGAAATGACTGTTTTGCCCTTGGTTGTTTGAAAATTTCCACATGGTACCCCTTGTTTCTAGCCATGGCCGAATGGCCCTCATTCAATTCCAACAACATTTCAACAAATTCAACCCAACAATTCCAATCAATAACAAATCAAACCAAGTCTCAATCAAGCTCAAATACAACAACCAAAGTTCAATCCATCACACATATCATAAAATCAACCAAACATTTGTTTCAATCATTTATTTTAAGCTTCAAACATCAAAACATATAAAATGCCCGATGTATGGTTAATTACTATTTTACCCTGATACTTTTCTATTATTTCCGAAAATGCCCTTGGTCTTCCTATAAAATTCCCAATGTATCCCTACATGTGAAATGACTGTTTTGCCCTTGGTTATTTAAAAATTTTCCACAGAATACCCCTTATTTCTAGCCATGGCCGAATGACCCTCATTCAATTCCAACAACATTTCAACAAATTCAATCCAACAATTCCAATCAATAACAAATCAAACCAAGTCTCAATCAAGCTCAAATACATCAACCAAAATTCAATCCAGCACACATATCATAAAATCAACAAAATTTTTGTTTCAATATTTTATTTTAAGCTTCAAACATCAAAACATATAAAATGGCCGATGTATGGGTAATTACTATCTTACCCTTATACTTTTCTATTATTTTTTCAAAAGGCCCTTGATCTTCCCATAAAATTTCCAATGTATCCCTACATGTGAAATGACTGTTTTGCCCTTGGTTATTTGAAAATTTCCACAGAGTACCCCTTGTTTCTAGCCATGGCCGACTGGCCCTCATTCAATTCCAACAACATTTCAACAAAATCAACCCAACAATTCCAATAAATAACAAATCAAACCAAGTCTTAATCAAGCTCAAATACATTAACCAAAGTTCAATCCATCACACATATCATAAAATCAACCAAACATTTGTTACAATAATTTATTTTAAGCTTCAAACATCAAAACTTATAAAATGCCCAATGTGTGGGTAATTACTATTTTACCCTGATACTTTTCTATTATATCCGAAAATGCCCTCGATCTTCCTATAAAATTCCCAATGTATCCCTACATTTGAAATGACTGTTTTGCCCTTGGTTATTTGAAAATTTTCCACACAGTACCCCTTATTTCTAGCCATGCCCGAATGACCCTCATTCAATTCCAACAACATTTCAACAAATTCAACCCAACAATTCCAATCAATAACAAATCAAACCAAGTCTCAATCAAGCTCAAATACATCAACCAAAATTCAATCCAGCTCACATATCATAAAATCAACAAAATTTTTGTTTCAATATTTTATTTTAAGCTTCAAACATCAAAACATATAAAATGGCCGATGTATGGGTAATTACTATCTTACCCTTATACTTTTCTATTATTTTTTCAAAAGGCCCTTGATCTTCCCATAAAATTTCCAATGTATCCCTACATGTGAAATGACTGTTTTGCCCTTGGTTATTTGAAAATTTCCACAGAGTACCCCTTGTTTCTAGCCATGGCCGACTGGCCCTCATTCAATTCCAACAACATTTCAACAAAATCAACCCAACAATTCCAATAAATAACAAATCAAACCAAGTCTTAATCAAGCTCAAATACATTAACCAAAGTTCAATCCATCACACATATCATAAAATCAACCAAACATTTGTTACAATAATTTATTTTAAGCTTCAAACATCAAAACTTATAAAATGCCCAATGTGTGGGTAATTACTATTTTACCCTGATACTTTTCTATTATATCCGAAAATGCCCTCGATCTTCCTATAAAATTCCCAATGTATCCCTACATTTGAAATGACTGTTTTGCCCTTGGTTATTTGAAAATTTTCCACACAGTACCCCTTATTTCTAGCCATGCCCGAATGACCCTCATTCAATTCCAACAACATTTCAACAAATTCAACCCAACAATTCCAATCAATAACAAATCAAACCAAGTCTCAATCAAGCTCAAATACATCAACCAAAGTTCAATCCATCACACATATCATAAAATCAACCAAACATTTGTTTCAATTTTTTATTTTAAGCTTCAAACATCAAAACATATAAAATGCCAGATGTATGGGTAATTACTATTTTACCCTTATCCATTTCTATTATTCTTTGAAAAGGCCCTTGATCTTCCTATAAAATTCCAAATGTATCCCTACATGTGAAATGACTGTTTTGCCCTTGGTTATTTGAAAATTTCGACATGGTACCCCTTGTTTCTAGCCAGGGCCGAATCGCCCTCATTCAATTCCAAAAACATGTCAACAAATTCAACCCAACAATTCCAATCAATAACAAATCAAACCAAGTCTCAATCAAGCTCAAATACATCAACCAAAGTTCAATCCATCACACATATCATAAAATCAACCAAACATTTGTTTCAATCATTTATTTTAAGCTTCAAACATCAAAACATGCAAAATGCCCGATGTATGGGCAATTACTATTTTACCCTTATACTTTTGTATTATTTCCGAAAATGCCCTTGATCTTCCTATAAAATTCCCAACGTATCCCTACATGTGAAATGACTGTTTTGCCCTTGGTTGTTTGAAAATTTCCACATGGTACCCCTTGTTTCTAGCCATGGCCGAATGGCCCTCATTCAATTCCAACAACATTTCAACAAATTCAACCCAACAATTCCAATCAATAACAAATCAAACCAAGTCTCAATCAAGCTCAAATACAACAACCAAAGTTCAATCCATCACACATATCATAAAATCAACCAAACATTTGTTTCAATCATTTATTTTAAGCTTCAAACATCAAAACATATAAAATGCCCGATGTATGGTTAATTACTATTTTACCCTGATACTTTTCTATTATTTCCGAAAATGCCCTTGGTCTTCCTATAAAATTCCCAATGTATCCCTACATGTGAAATGACTGTTTTGCCCTTGGTTATTTAAAAATTTTCCACAGAATACCCCTTATTTCTAGCCATGGCCGAATGACCCTCATTCAATTCCAACAACATTTCAACAAATTCAATCCAACAATTCCAATCAATAACAAATCAAACCAAGTCTCAATCAACCTCAAATACATCAACCAAAATTCAATCCAGCACACATATCATAAAATCAACAAAATTTTTGTTTCAATATTTTATTTTAAGCTTCAAACATCAAAACATATAAAATGGCCGATGTATGGGTAATTACTATCTTACCCTTATACTTTTCTATTATTTTTTCAAAAGGCCCTTGATCTTCCCATAAAATTTCCAATGTATCCCTACATGTGAAATGACTGTTTTGCCCTTGGTTATTTGAAAATTTCCACAGAGTACCCCTTGTTTCTAGCCATGGCCGACTGGCCCTCATTCAATTCCAACAACATTTCAACAAAATCAACCCAACAATTCCAATAAATAACAAATCAAACCAAGTCTTAATCAAGCTCAAATACATTAACCAAAGTTCAATCCATCACACATATCATAAAATCAACCAAACATTTGTTACAATAATTTATTTTAAGCTTCAAACATCAAAACTTATAAAATGCCCAATGTGTGGGTAATTACTATTTTACCCTGATACTTTTCTATTATATCCGAAAATGCCCTCGATCTTCCTATAAAATTCCCAATGTATCCCTACATTTGAAATGACTGTTTTGCCCTTGGTTATTTGAAAATTTTCCACACAGTACCTCTTATTTCTAGCCATGCCCGAATGACCCTCATTCAATTCCAACAACATTTCAACAAATTCAACCCAACAATTCCAATCAATAACAAATCAAACCAAGTCTCAATCAAGCTCAAATACATCAACCAAAGTTCAATCCATCACACATATCATAAAATCAACCAAACATTTGTTTCAATTTTTTATTTTAAGCTTCAAACATCAAAACATATAAAATGCCAGATGTATGGGTAATTACTATTTTACCCTTATCCATTTCTATTATTCTTTGAAAAGGCCCTTGATCTTCCTATAAAATTCCAAATGTATCCCTACATGTGAAATGACTGTTTTGCCCTTGGTTATTTGAAAATTTCGACATGGTACCCCTTGTTTCTAGCCATGGCCGAATCGCCCTCATTCAATTCCAACAACATGTCAACAAATTCAACCCAACAATTCCAATCAATAACAAATCAAACCAAGTCTCAATCAAGCTCAAATACATCAACCAAAGTTCAATCCATCACACATATCATAAAATCAACCAAACATTTGTTTCAATAATTTATTTTAAGCTTCAAACATCAAAACATGCAAAATGCCCGATGTATGGGCAATTACTATTTTACCCTTATACTTTTGTATTATTTCCGAAAATGCCCTTGATCTTCCTATAAAATTCCCAACGTATCCCTACATGTGAAATGACTGTTTTGCCCTTGGTTGTTTGAAAATTTCCACATGGTACCCCTTGTTTCTAGCCATGGCCGAATGGCCCTCATTCAATTCCAACAACATTTCAACAAATTCAACCCAACAATTCCAATCAATAACAAATCAAACCAAGTCTCAATCAAGCTCAAATACAACAACCAAAGTTCAATCCATCACACATATCATAAAATCAACCAAACATTTGTTTCAATCATTTATTTTAAGCTTCAAACATCAAAACATATAAAATGCCCGATGTATGGTTAATTACTATTTTACCCTGATACTTTTCTATTATTTCCGAAAATGCCCTTGGTCTTCCTATAAAATTCCCAATGTATCCCTACATGTGAAATGACTGTTTTGCCCTTGGTTATTTAAAAATTTTCCACAGAATACCCCTTATTTCTAGCCATGGCCGAATGACCCTCATTCAATTCCAACAACATTTCAACAAATTCAATCCAACAATTCCAATCAATAACAAATCAAACCAAGTCTCAATCAAGCTCAAATACATCAACCAAAATTCAATCCAGCACACATATCATAAAATCAACAAAATTTTTGTTTCAATATTTTATTTTAAGCTTCAAACATCAAAACATATAAAATGGCCGATGTATGGGTAATTACTATCTTACCCTTATACTTTTCTATTATTTTTTCAAAAGGCCCTTGATCTTCCCATAAAATTTCCAATGTATCCCTACATGTGAAATGACTGTTTTGCCCTTGGTTATTTGAAAATTTCCACAGAGTACCCCTTGTTTCTAGCCATGGCCGACTGGCCCTCATTCAATTCCAACAACATTTCAACAAAATCAACCCAACAATTCCAATAAATAACAAATCAAACCAAGTCTTAATCAAGCTCAAATACATTAACCAAAGTTCAATCCATCACACATATCATAAAATCAACCAAACATTTGTTACAATAATTTATTTTAAGCTTCAAACATCAAAACTTATAAAATGCCCAATGTGTGGGTAATTACTATTTTACCCTGATACTTTTCTATTATATCCGAAAATGCCCTCGATCTTCCTATAAAATTCCCAATGTATCCCTACATTTGAAATGACTGTTTTGCCCTTGGTTATTTGAAAATTTTCCACACAGTACCCCTTATTTCTAGCCATGCCCGAATGACCCTCATTCAATTCCAACAACATTTCAACAAATTCAACCCAACAATTCCAATCAATAACAAATCAAACCAAGTCTCAATCAAGCTCAAATACATCAACCAAAGTTCAATCCATCACACATATCATAAAATCAACCAAACATTTGTTTCAATTTTTTATTTTAAGCTTCAAACATCAAAACATATAAAATGCCAGATGTATGGGTAATTACTATTTTACCCTTATCCATTTCTATTATTCTTTGAAAAGGCCCTTGATCTTCCTATAAAATTCCAAATGTATCCCTACATGTGAAATGACTGTTTTGCCCTTGGTTATTTGAAAATTTCGACATGGTACCCCTTGTTTCTAGCCAGGGCCGAATCGCCCTCATTCAATTCCAAAAACATGTCAACAAATTCAACCCAACAATTCCAATCAATAACAAATCAAACCAAGTCTCAATCAAGCTCAAATACATCAACCAAAGTTCAATCCATCACACATATCATAAAATCAACCAAACATTTGTTTCAATCATTTATTTTAAGCTTCAAACATCAAAACATGCAAAATACCCGATGTATGGGCAATTACTATTTTACCCTTATACTTTTGTATTATTTCCGAAAATGCCCTTGATCTTCCTATAAAATTCCCAACGTATCCCTACATGTGAAATGACTGTTTTGCCCTTGGTTGTTTGAAAATTTCCACATGGTACCCCTTGTTTCTAGCCATGGCCGAATGGCCCTCATTCAATTCCAACAACATTTCAACAAATTCAACCCAACAATTCCAATCAATAACAAATCAAACCAAGTCTCAATCAAGCTCAAATACAACAACCAAAGTTCAATCCATCACACATATCATAAAATCAACCAAACATTTGTTTCAATCATTTATTTTAAGCTTCAAACATCAAAACATATAAAATGCCCGATGTATGGTTAATTACTATTTTACCCTGATACTTTTCTATTATTTCCGAAAATGCCCTTGGTCTTCCTATAAAATTCCCAATGTATCCCTACATGTGAAATGACTGTTTTGCCCTTGGTTATTTAAAAATTTTCCACAGAATACCCCTTATTTCTAGCCATGGCCGAATGACCCTCATTCAATTCCAACAACATTTCAACAAATTCAATCCAACAATTCCAATCAATAACAAATCAAACCAAGTCTCAATCAACCTCAAATACATCAACCAAAATTCAATCCAGCACACATATCATAAAATCAACAAAATTTTTGTTTCAATATTTTATTTTAAGCTTCAAACATCAAAACATATAAAATGGCCGATGTATGGGTAATTACTATCTTACCCTTATACTTTTCTATTATTTTTTCAAAAGGCCCTTGATCTTCCCATAAAATTTCCAATGTATCCCTACATGTGAAATGACTGTTTTGCCCTTGGTTATTTGAAAATTTCCACAGAGTACCCCTTGTTTCTAGCCATGGCCGACTGGCCCTCATTCAATTCCAACAACATTTCAACAAAATCAACCCAACAATTCCAATAAATAACAAATCAAACCAAGTCTTAATCAAGCTCAAATACATTAACCAAAGTTCAATCCATCACACATATCATAAAATCAACCAAACATTTGTTACAATAATTTATTTTAAGCTTCAAACATCAAAACTTATAAAATGCCCAATGTGTGGGTAATTACTATTTTACCCTGATACTTTTCTATTATATCCGAAAATGCCCTCGATCTTCCTATAAAATTCCCAATGTATCCCTACATTTGAAATGACTGTTTTGCCCTTGGTTATTTGAAAATTTTCCACACAGTACCTCTTATTTCTAGCCATGCCCGAATGACCCTCATTCAATTCCAACAACATTTCAACAAATTCAACCCAACAATTCCAATCAATAACAAATCAAACCAAGTCTCAATCAAGCTCAAATACATCAACCAAAGTTCAATCCATCACACATATCATAAAATCAACCAAACATTTGTTTCAATTTTTTATTTTAAGCTTCAAACATCAAAACATATAAAATGCCAGATGTATGGGTAATTACTATTTTACCCTTATCCATTTCTATTATTCTTTGAAAAGGCCCTTGATCTTCCTATAAAATTCCAAATGTATCCCTACATGTGAAATGACTGTTTTGCCCTTGGTTATTTGAAAATTTCGACATGGTACCCCTTGTTTCTAGCCATGGCCGAATCGCCCTCATTCAATTCCAACAACATGTCAACAAATTCAACCCAACAATTCCAATCAATAACAAATCAAACCAAGTCTCAATCAAGCTCAAATACATCAACCAAAGTTCAATCCATCACACATATCATAAAATCAACCAAACATTTGTTTCAATAATTTATTTTAAGCTTCAAACATCAAAACATGCAAAATGCCCGATGTATGGGCAATTACTATTTTACCCTTATACTTTTGTATTATTTCCGAAAATGCCCTTGATCTTCCTATAAAATTCCCAACGTATCCCTACATGTGAAATGACTGTTTTGCCCTTGGTTGTTTGAAAATTTCCACATGGTACCCCTTGTTTCTAGCCATGGCCGAATGGCCCTCATTCAATTCCAACAACATTTCAACAAATTCAACCCAACAATTCCAATCAATAACAAATCAAACCAAGTCTCAATCAAGCTCAAATACAACAACCAAAGTTCAATCCATCACACATATCATAAAATCAACCAAACATTTGTTTCAATCATTTATTTTAAGCTTCAAACATCAAAACATATAAAATGCCCGATGTATGGTTAATTACTATTTTACCCTGATACTTTTCTATTATTTCCGAAAATGCCCTTGGTCTTCCTATAAAATTCCCAATGTATCCCTACATGTGAAATGACTGTTTTGCCCTTGGTTATTTAAAAATTTTCCACAGAATACCCCTTATTTCTAGCCATGGCCGAATGACCCTCATTCAATTCCAACAACATTTCAACAAATTCAATCCAACAATTCCAATCAATAACAAATCAAACCAAGTCTCAATCAAGCTCAAATACATCAACCAAAATTCAATCCAGCACACATATCATAAAATCAACAAAATTTTTGTTTCAATATTTTATTTTAAGCTTCAAACATCAAAACATATAAAATGGCCGATGTATGGGTAATTACTATCTTACCCTTATACTTTTCTATTATTTTTTGAAAAGGCCCTTGATCTTCCCATAAAATTCCCAATGTATCCCTACATGTGAAATGACTGTTTTGCCCTTGGTTATTTGAAAATTTCCACAGAGTACCCCTTGTTTCTAGCCATGGCCGACTGGCCCTCATTCAATTCCAACAACATTTCAACAAAATCAACCCAACAATTCCAATAAATAACAAATCAAACCAAGTCTTAATCAAGCTCAAATACATTAACCAAAGTTCAATCCATCACACATATCATAAAATCAACCAAACATTTGTTACAATAATTTATTTTAAGCTTCAAACATCAAAACTTATAAAATGCCCAATGTGTGGGTAATTACTATTTTACCCTGATACTTTTCTATTATATCCGAAAATGCCCTCGATCTTCCTATAAAATTCCCAATGTATCCCTACATTTGAAATGACTGTTTTGCCCTTGGTTATTTGAAAATTTTCCACACAGTACCTCTTATTTCTAGCCATGCCCGAATGACCCTCATTCAATTCCAACAACATTTCAACAAATTCAACCCAACAATTCCAATCAATAACAAATCAAACCAAGTCTCAATCAAGCTCAAATACATCAACCAAAGTTCAATCCATCACACATATCATAAAATCAACCAAACATTTGTTTCAATTTTTTATTTTAAGCTTCAAACATCAAAACATATAAAATGCCAGATGTATGGGTAATTACTATTTTACCCTTATCCATTTCTATTATTCTTTGAAAAGGCCCTTGATCTTCCTATAAAATTCCAAATGTATCCCTACATGTGAAATGACTGTTTTGCCCTTGGTTATTTGAAAATTTCGACATGGTACCCCTTGTTTCTAGCCATGGCCGAATCGCCCTCATTCAATTCCAACAACATGTCAACAAATTCAACCCAACAATTCCAATCAATAACAAATCAAACCAAGTCTCAATCAAGCTCAAATACATCAACCAAAGTTCAATCCATCACACATATCATAAAATCAACCAAACATTTGTTTCAATAATTTATTTTAAGCTTCAAACATCAAAACATGCAAAATGCCCGATGTATGGGCAATTACTATTTTACCCTTATACTTTTGTATTATTTCCGAAAATGCCCTTGATCTTCCTATAAAATTCCCAACGTATCCCTACATGTGAAATGACTGTTTTGCCCTTGGTTGTTTGAAAATTTCCACATGGTACCCCTTGTTTCTAGCCATGGCCGAATGGCCCTCATTCAATTCCAACAACATTTCAACAAATTCAACCCAACAATTCCAATCAATAACAAATCAAACCAAGTCTCAATCAAGCTCAAATACAACAACCAAAGTTCAATCCATCACACATATCATAAAATCAACCAAACATTTGTTTCAATCATTTATTTTAAGCTTCAAACATCAAAACATATAAAATGCCCGATGTATGGTTAATTACTATTTTACCCTGATACTTTTCTATTATTTCCGAAAATGCCCTTGGTCTTCCTATAAAATTCCCAATGTATCCCTACATGTGAAATGACTGTTTTGCCCTTGGTTATTTAAAAATTTTCCACAGAATACCCCTTATTTCTAGCCATGGCCGAATGACCCTCATTCAATTCCAACAACATTTCAACAAATTCAATCCAACAATTCTAATCAATAACAAATCAAACCAAGTCTCAATCAAGCTCAAATACATCAACCAAAATTCAATCCAGCACACATATCATAAAATCAACAAAATTTTTGTTTCAATATTTTATTTTAAGCTTCAAACATCAAAACATATAAAATGGCCGATGTATGGGTAATTACTATCTTACCCTTATACTTTTCTATTATTTTTTGAAAAGGCCCTTGATCTTCCCATAAAATTCCCAATGTATCCCTACATGTGAAATGACTGTTTTGCCCTTGGTTATTTGAAAATTTCCACAGAGTACCCCTTGTTTCTAGCCATGGCCGACTGGCCCTCATTCAATTCCAACAACATTTCAACAAAATCAACCCAACAATTCCAATAAATAACAAATCAAACCAAGTCTTAATCAAGCTCAAATACATTAACCAAAGTTCAATCCATCACACATATCATAAAATCAACCAAACATTTGTTACAATAATTTATTTTAAGCTTCAAACATCAAAACTTATAAAATGCCCAATGTGTGGGTAATTACTATTTTACCCTGATACTTTTCTATTATATCCGAAAATGCCCTCGATCTTCCTATAAAATTCCCAATGTATCCCTACATTTGAAATGACTGTTTTGCCCTTGGTTATTTGAAAATTTTCCACACAGTACCTCTTATTTCTAGCCATGCCCGAATGACCCTCATTCAATTCCAACAACATTTCAACAAATTCAACCCAACAATTCCAATCAATAACAAATCAAACCAAGTCTCAATCAAGCTCAAATACATCAACCAAAGTTCAATCCATCACACATATCATAAAATCAACCAAACATTTGTTTCAATTTTTTATTTTAAGCTTCAAACATCAAAACATATAAAATGCCAGATGTATGGGTAATTACTATTTTACCCTTATCCATTTCTATTATTCTTTGAAAAGGCCCTTGATCTTCCTATAAAATTCCAAATGTATCCCTACATGTGAAATGACTGTTTTGCCCTTGGTTATTTGAAAATTTCGACATGGTACCCCTTGTTTCTAGCCATGGCCGAATCGCCCTCATTCAATTCCAACAACATGTCAACAAATTCAACCCAACAATTCCAATCAATAACAAATCAAACCAAGTCTCAATCAAGCTCAAATACATCAACCAAAGTTCAATCCATCACACATATCATAAAATCAACCAAACATTTGTTTCAATAATTTATTTTAAGCTTCAAACATCAAAACATGCAAAATGCCCGATGTATGGGCAATTACTATTTTACCCTTATACTTTTGTATTATTTCCGAAAATGCCCTTGATCTTCCTATAAAATTCCCAACGTATCCCTACATGTGAAATGACTGTTTTGCCCTTGGTTGTTTGAAAATTTCCACATGGTACCCCTTGTTTCTAGCCATGGCCGAATGGCCCTCATTCAATTCCAACAACATTTCAACAAATTCAACCCAACAATTCCAATCAATAACAAATCAAACCAAGTCTCAATCAAGCTCAAATACAACAACCAAAGTTCAATCCATCACACATATCATAAAATCAACCAAACATTTGTTTCAATCATTTATTTTAAGCTTCAAACATCAAAACATATAAAATGCCCGATGTATGGTTAATTACTATTTTACCCTGATACTTTTCTATTATTTCCGAAAATGCCCTTGGTCTTCCTATAAAATTCCCAATGTATCCCTACATGTGAAATGACTGTTTTGCCCTTGGTTATTTAAAAATTTTCCACAGAATACCCCTTATTTCTAGCCATGGCCGAATGACCCTCATTCAATTCCAACAACATTTCAACAAATTCAATCCAACAATTCCAATCAATAACAAATCAAACCAAGTCTCAATCAAGCTCAAATACATCAACCAAAATTCAATCCAGCACACATATCATAAAATCAACAAAATTTTTGTTTCAATATTTTATTTTAAGCTTCAAACATCAAAACATATAAAATGGCCGATGTATGGGTAATTACTATCTTACCCTTATACTTTTCTATTATTTTTTGAAAAGGCCCTTGATCTTCCCATAAAATTCCCAATGTATCCCTACATGTGAAATGACTGTTTTGCCCTTGGTTATTTGAAAATTTCCACAGAGTACCCCTTGTTTCTAGCCATGGCCGACTGGCCCTCATTCAATTCCAACAACATTTCAACAAAATCAACCCAACAATTCCAATAAATAACAAATCAAACCAAGTCTTAATCAAGCTCAAATACATTAACCAAAGTTCAATCCATCACACATATCATAAAATCAACCAAACATTTGTTACAATAATTTATTTTAAGCTTCAAACATCAAAACTTATAAAATGCCCAATGTGTGGGTAATTACTATTTTACCCTGATACTTTTCTATTATATCCGAAAATGCCCTCGATCTTCCTATAAAATTCCCAATGTATCCCTACATTTGAAATGACTGTTTTGCCCTTGGTTATTTGAAAATTTTCCACACAGTACCTCTTATTTCTAGCCATGCCCGAATGACCCTCATTCAATTCCAACAACATTTCAACAAATTCAACCCAACAATTCCAATCAATAACAAATCAAACCAAGTCTCAATCAAGCTCAAATACATCAACCAAAGTTCAATCCATCACACATATCATAAAATCAACCAAACATTTGTTTCAATTTTTTATTTTAAGCTTCAAACATCAAAACATATAAAATGCCAGATGTATGGGTAATTACTATTTTACCCTTATCCATTTCTATTATTCTTTGAAAAGGCCCTTGATCTTCCTATAAAATTCCAAATGTATCCCTACATGTGAAATGACTGTTTTGCCCTTGGTTATTTGAAAATTTCGACATGGTACCCCTTGTTTCTAGCCATGGCCGAATCGCCCTCATTCAATTCCAACAACATGTCAACAAATTCAACCCAACAATTCCAATCAATAACAAATCAAACCAAGTCTCAATCAAGCTCAAATACATCAACCAAAGTTCAATCCATCACACATATCATAAAATCAACCAAACATTTGTTTCAATAATTTATTTTAAGCTTCAAACATCAAAACATGCAAAATGCCCGATGTATGGGCAATTACTATTTTACCCTTATACTTTTGTATTATTTCCGAAAATGCCCTTGATCTTCCTATAAAATTCCCAACGTATCCCTACATGTGAAATGACTGTTTTGCCCTTGGTTGTTTGAAAATTTCCACATGGTACCCCTTGTTTCTAGCCATGGCCGAATGGCCCTCATTCAATTCCAACAACATTTCAACAAATTCAACCCAACAATTCCAATCAATAACAAATCAAACCAAGTCTCAATCAAGCTCAAATACAACAACCAAAGTTCAATCCATCACACATATCATAAAATCAACCAAACATTTGTTTCAATCATTTATTTTAAGCTTCAAACATCAAAACATATAAAATGCCCGATGTATGGTTAATTACTATTTTACCCTGATACTTTTCTATTATTTCCGAAAATGCCCTTGGTCTTCCTATAAAATTCCCAATGTATCCCTACATGTGAAATGACTGTTTTGCCCTTGGTTATTTAAAAATTTTCCACAGAATACCCCTTATTTCTAGCCATGGCCGAATGACCCTCATTCAATTCCAACAACATTTCAACAAATTCAATCCAACAATTCCAATCAATAACAAATCAAACCAAGTCTCAATCAAGCTCAAATACATCAACCAAAATTCAATCCAGCACACATATCATAAAATCAACAAAATTTTTGTTTCAATATTTTATTTTAAGCTTCAAACATCAAAACATATAAAATGGCCGATGTATGGGTAATTACTATCTTACCCTTATACTTTTCTATTATTTTTTGAAAAGGCCCTTGATCTTCCCATAAAATTCCCAATGTATCCCTACATGTGAAATGACTGTTTTGCCCTTGGTTATTTGAAAATTTCCACAGAGTACCCCTTGTTTCTAGCCATGGCCGACTGGCCCTCATTCAATTCCAACAACATTTCAACAAAATCAACCCAACAATTCCAATAAATAACAAATCAAACCAAGTCTTAATCAAGCTCAAATACATTAACCAAAGTTCAATCCATCACACATATCATAAAATCAACCAAACATTTGTTACAATAATTTATTTTAAGCTTCAAACATCAAAACTTATAAAATGCCCAATGTGTGGGTAATTACTATTTTACCCTGATACTTTTCTATTATATCCGAAAATGCCCTCGATCTTCCTATAAAATTCCCAATGTATCCCTACATTTGAAATGACTGTTTTGCCCTTGGTTATTTGAAAATTTTCCACACAGTACCCCTTATTTCTAGCCATGCCCGAATGACCCTCATTCAATTCCAACAACATTTCAACAAATTCAACCCAACAATTCCAATCAATAACAAATCAAACCAAGTCTCAATCAAGCTCAAATACATCAACCAAAGTTCAATCCATCACACATATCATAAAATCAACCAAACATTTGTTTCAATTTTTTATTTTAAGCTTCAAACATCAAAACATATAAAATGCCAGATGTATGGGTAATTACTATTTTACCCTTATCCATTTCTATTATTCTTTGAAAAGGCCCTTGATCTTCCTATAAAATTCCAAATGTATCCCTACATGTGAAATGACTGTTTTGCCCTTGGTTATTTGAAAATTTCCACATGGTACCCCTTGTTTCTAGCCAGGGCCGAATCGCCCTCATTCAATTCCAAAAACATGTCAACAAATTCAACCCAACAATTCCAATCAATAACAAATCAAACCAAGTCTCAATCAAGCACAAATACATCAACCAAAGTTCAATCCATCACACATATCATAAAATCAACCAAACATTTGTTTCAATAATTTATTTTAAGCTTCAAACATCAAAACATGCAAAATGCCCGATGTAACCCCCCTTTTTTTATAAAACATAATTTAACTATTTAATTCATTTTATATATTTATTTCAAAGTTCTGATACGATCTCTTACAATCCAAAATATGTTCTGTAATTTACATCATTAAAATTTATATAAACACTGCTACAAAATAATTCTAACTACTACAAATTATTGTCTACCCAAAATAGTCCCATCCTATATGCTCTGGAATTTCTGCATCTTCATCATTTAACTATATCTTCAAGCACCTGCAATTCACACTCCCCTAGAATCTGGGGACAGCATTACAGGATCAGGCATTTAATTTCTCATAGAATTAAAACAATTTCAAACAAATACATATCATAACAAATTAATTAGTTACACACATAATTAAATGCAGTATGATTTATGCAATGCAGTTTTTGACTCAAATTCATTTTGACCCTGCTCCATGGAGACTTCCCCTTTGAGTGTTTAGTAAGTAACTGGCCTACCATTACGTACAGCAATTCAGCCATCAGCCCCTACTAAACGCGAATAAACTAAACAGAATTAGGAGATCAGAATACCCAGGAAGGCCACCACGACCACATCTCTGTCCAGATTACAGCCACATATGGAATTGCCAATATCCTTATCCCCACAGACTATATAATCACAGATTATACGGTCCTGTTTAACAAATTCTACTCACCCCAAAAATCCTTTCTCAATCATTTTCATTTCACATGACTACCGCAGTCCCGGTTAGTCAACAATTCATTTCTCATAGATCAACTCAATTCTCATGACTACCACAGTCCTGGTTAGTCAACATAATTCTTTCTCATTTGATACTTTTATAAATCCCCCAAAAAGACTCATGCTAATGAATTTTGTTCATGATCACAATCAAATAAATAATTTGTACACATTAACATACAAGGATACAAAGATTTAAGCAATTTACATTATAACATTAGTATTTTTAATAATTTTCGAAAATGCCCTCAATCTTTTTCCAAAATACCCAATGTGTCCCTACATGTAAAATGACCATTTTGCCCTTGGTTTTATAAAAATTTCCACATAATATCCCTTGCATTTAGGGCTGGCCGAATGGTCTACAAGCCATTCTCAACAATTCTTCCAAAGCTACAAACTCCAATTCCAACCAAAATTCAATCAAATCACAATTTCAATCAAAATTCAACAAACCAAATTTCAACCATTACAACACCTTAAAAATTCAATCAAACATCATTCCAATCCATGAATTGCAATCACAAGCATCAAAAACACAAAACCCCTAAATCAATTTCAAGTTTTCATGATTCTAGTTCAAATTTTTAATCTAAGCCTACAACATGTTTTCTTCTAATTCCAAGGGTTCTAATTGAAATTAAATGCCTAGATCCTTACCTTAAACTCTTTAATTGAAGAAAAACCCTTGAATTCCTTTCTCCCTCACTCCTTGGTCTTGTATGAATTTTTGAGATTTCCTCCAATTTCTTTTCCTTTTTGCCGATTAGCTTAGGGTTTAGGAAGTTTGGATGGTTTGGTTTCTTAATTTGGGATGAGATGATGAAGTTAAGATGAAATTGAAATGAAAACTGCAGCTGCTGGGTTTGGAGAGCTCAAGGTTCTGTTTTGAGAGAAAATAGCTTTTTGTGACTTTTTCTCCTTTTACTTAAGTTAAATGCTTCTTAAAACAAATTATTAACTAAATTGGACTTTGCCTTCAAGTCCAGCTGCTGCCCTGCACGTCCAGCAGCTCATTTGGACCAAGGGAAGTCCACTTGCCAAGCCTTTCCAGCCCACTTGGACAGCCAAGGAGTTCCAAGTCACTTGCCTACCCCAAAAGTCAACATTTCAAGCACTTTGTAGAAAGTTCTAGAAGGTAATTAGGGCTGCTAATTATTTTACAATGTGATTAGAATTTGAAGAAAATAACATCACCATTGGATTCCTCACTATCAAAAACCTTGGGGTAGTGTCTTACTTATCTCTTAATCCAAGCCTAATTAGCTTAATTTAGTGATCTTAGAAAAGCCTAAGTTGTCACTTTTTGATTGGTTAAGGTTCTAAATTAAAATTTTCTTGGTTAAACATTTTTAATAATTATTCTAAGTATATTACAATTATTAGATAATTCTATAGATATCCTATGAATTTTCTCTAAATTTTCTGTCTTAGAATTTTACCGTAATAATTCCTCAAAGTTCTAACTTTCAGAAAATCCTAACAATTCTGAATAAGCATTTTAATTCTTTATCTGTATATATTTTTAATCTATATTCTATTACCTTTCTTTTAATTTATAAATGAGTTCAAAATTCTATACTTGAAAATTTATCCTGGACAGCTGTCTGACATAGCAGTCCAGTCAACTATTAATTTCGGCAAAAATAAAGACATTTGGAAATTCAGAAAATTCTTCTGAGTAGAACTGTATTAATTTCATTAAGAGAATATGTACATAAGGTTTCTATAAAATATAGTGCATAAATGTTAATAATATACATATATAAATGCGTACAATTAATAAAATGAGGATGTTACACCCGATGTATGGGCAATTACTATTTTACCCTTATACTTTTGTATTATTTCTGAAAATGCCCTTGATCTTCCTATAAAATTCCCAACGTATCCTTACATGTGAAATGACTGTTTTGCCCTTGGTTGTTTGAAAATTTCCACATGGTACCCCTTGTGTCTAGCCATGGCCGAATGGCCCTCATTCAATTCCAACAACATTTCAACAAATTCAACCCAACAATTCCAATCAATAACAAATCAAACCAAGTCTCAATCAAGCTCAACTACATCAACCAAAGTTCAATCCATCACACATATCATAAAATCAACACAATTTTTGTTTCAATTTTTTATTTTAAGCTTCAAACATCAAAACATATAAAATGCCCGATGTATGGGTAATTACTATTTTACCCTTATACTTTTCTATTATTCTTTGAAAAGGCCCTTGATCTTCCTATAAAATTCCAAATGTATCCCTACATGTGAAATGACTGTTTTGCCCTTGGTTATTTGAAAATTTCCGCATGGTACCCCTTGTTTCTAGCCATGGCCGAATGGCCCTCATTCAATTCCAACAACATTTCAACAAATTCAACCCAACAATTCCAATCAATAACAAATCAAACCAAGTCTCAATCAAGCTCAAATACAACAACCAAAGTTCAATCCATCACACATATCATAAAATCAACCAAACATTTGTTTCAATCATTTATTTTAAGCTTCAAACATCAAAACATATAAAATGCCCGATGTATGGTTAATTACTATTTTACCCTGATACTTTTCTATTATTTCCGAAAATGCCCTTGGTCTTCCTATAAAATTCCCAATGTATCCCTACATGTGAAATGACTGTTTTGCCCTTGGTTATTTAAAAATTTTCCACAGAATACCCCTTATTTCTAGCCATGGCCGAATGACCCTCATTCAATTCCAACAACATTTCAACAAATTCAATCCAACAATTCCAATCAATAACAAATCAAACCAAGTCTCAATCAACCTCAAATACATCAACCAAAATTCAATCCAGCACACATATCATAAAATCAACAAAATTTTTGTTTCAATATTTTATTTTAAGCTTCAAACATCAAAACATATAAAATGGCCGATGTATGGGTAATTACTATCTTACCCTTATACTTTTCTATTATTTTTTGAAAAGGCCCTTGATCTTCCCATAAAATTCCCAATGTATCCCTACATGTGAAATGACTGTTTTTGTAACCCCCCTTCTAATTAATTAATTTCCATCTAAAATCTATAAAAAGAATTTACCATTAAAATAAATACATTCCATTAAAATTTAAAGTTTGTCATTATAATTTACATTATTACAATTTACAGAAAATACTACTACCAATTTATTTCTAATTAATACAAAAGTATCTAAAGCCAAAAACACCCATTCCTATAGCTCTGGAAAATATCTGCATCTTTAACTTCTAATTAACCTTCAAAATACCTGCAATTCACACTCCCCTAGAATCTGGGGACAGCATTACCGGATCAGGCATTTAATTTCTCATACAATTAAAACAATTTCAAGCATATACATATCCGATACAAATTAACCGTTCTCACACATAATTAAATGCAATATGATTTATGCAAATGCAATTTTTGACTCAAAATCATTTTTGACCCTACTCCATAGAGACTTCCCCTTTGAGTGTTTAGTAAGTAACTGGCCTACCATTACCTCATGTAATTCAGCTATCAGCCCCTACTAAACGCGAATAAACTAGACAGAATTAGGAGGTCAGGATACCCAGGAAGGCCACCACGACAGTATCTGCGCTCCAGATTACGGTCCTCTGTGGAATTGCCAATATCCTTCACCCCACAGACTATATAATCACAGACTATACGGTCCTGTCTAACTTACTCTGCTCACCCATTTCTCAGGACTATCATATTCTCTGTTCATAATCTCAATCATCTTTTCAAATACATGACTACCGCAGTCCGGTCAGTCAACACAGTTCTCTGTTCATAATCTCAATCATATTTTCAAATACATGACTACCGCAGTCCGGTCAGTCAACACAGTTCTCTGTTCATAATCCCAATCATATTTTCAAATACATGACTACCGCAGTCCGGTCAGTCAACACAGTCCTGGAAATCAATTCCCCCAAAAATACTCATTTCTCATTTGAAATCTTTGTATTTTCCAAGAACTCAAGCTTATGCAATATGACAATGATGCTAATAAACAAATAATTAATATTAAGCAATCACATAAAAATTATAAAAATTCACTATTTTGCATTATAACATCAATACCTTAATAAAATACTAATTAGTCCTTTACTAGGAAAAATTACTAAACTTTTACTATTTTCTAAAATTTCCCATTTTGCCCTTGATCTTTTTATGAAATTCCGAATATGTCCCTAATTGTTCTAGAATCTATCAAATTACCTAATTACCCTCAATCTTTTTATAAAATTCCAATTGTATCCTCTAAATGTGAAATTACCTAATTACCCTTAATCTTTTCCTAAAATTCCAATTATGTCCTAAAAATGTAAAATTACTAAATTACCCTTAATCTTTTCTCAAAATTCCAATTATGTCCTCCAACTTTCTAGAATATGTAAAATTACCATTGTGCCCTTATACTTTTTCATTATTGCCGAAAATGCCCTTAATCTTTTTTTTAAAATTCCCAATGTGTCCCTACATGTGAAATTACTATTTTGCCCTTGGTCTTTTAAAATTTTTCCACATGATATCCTTCCAAACTCACCATGGCCGTGAGTCATTTCTACCAATTCCAACAATTTTCACAAAATCAACTAAGCCAATTCCCAATCAATAATCAACCAAATCAACCAATTCAAGATTCAATCAAGATCAAACAAGGTTCAATCCATCAATTTACATAATTAAATCATCAAAACATTGTTCCAAACAATTATTTCAAACTTCAAACATCAATTTAACAAAAGCCCTAAATCAATTTCATCTTTTCATGTTTCTTAATCAAACTTGAAAATTTAACCTAACAACATGTTTTTCTACATTTCAAGTGGTTTAAATTGAAATTAAATGCCATGATCCTTACCTAAAATCCTTAGTTTGATGGAGAAACCCTTGAATCTCTTTTCTCCCTTTCTCCTTGTCTTCTTGAAATTTTAGAGTTTTTCTTCTAATTCCTTCTCTTTGGCCTAAGGCATATTGAAATTTGGGAGGTTTTGGTTGGTTTAATTCTTGATTTGGGAAGAAAGGATGAAGAAGAAATGGAGGGGACAGCAGCTGCAGTCTCACGGTTTTGAGTTTTGAGAAGCTAGCTTTTGTAACTTTTTCTTTTGCTTAGTTTCTTATGTTTTTAAAGAATATTTTTCTCCACTAAATTCAATTGTTCACTCACGTCCAGCTGCTGGCCTTTGGCAGTCCCTTTGGTCACCAATTTCACAGCCACTTGGACGTACCAAGGAAAGTTCCCTACGTGAGTTTCCAATTGCTTGTTAATTAGTCAAAATTTGTAGGCAATGGTGGACTTTCTAGAAGGTTTTAGGACTTTTTAATTATCTTACAAACTAATTTGAATTAGAAGAAACTAACACCACCATTAGATTCCTCACTATCAAAAACCTTGGGGTAGTGTCTTAATCATCTCTTAATCAAAGCCTAATTAGCTTAATTTAATTACACTAGAAACTTTGATTTGTCACCTTGTGATTGGTTAATACTCTAAATTTAATTTTTCTTGGTTAAATGTTTTTAATAATTATTCTAAGTATATTACAATTATTAGATAATTCTATAGATGTCATACGAATTTTTTCTTAATTTTCTGCCTTAGAATTTTATCGTAAGAATTCCTCAAAGTTCTAACTTTCAGAAAATTCTAACAATTCGGAATTAGCATTTTAATTCTTTAACTGTATATATTTTTAATCTATATTCACTTACCTTTTTATTAAGTTACAGATTAGTCCAAAATTTTACACTTGAAAATTTATCCTGGACAGCTGTCTGACATACTGTCCAGTCAACAAGTAATTTCATTTCTCAACTGTATATATTTTAAATCTACATTAAATTCTTGATTTATTAGAGTACAGTTTAATCCAAAATGTTATATTGAAAATCTTATCCTGAACAGCTGTCTGACACAACTGTCCGGTCAACAAGAAATTTAGGCCTAAACAAATATATCAAAAGACTTAGAAAATTTTGCTGAGTAGAACTGTATATTTTTTAATATGAAAGTATGTACAGAAAATATTCTCTAAATACAGTACGTAATTTCTTATAATATTTATAGAAAAATATTCATAAATAGTAAAATAAAAATGAGGGTGTTACAGTTTTGCCCTTGGTTATTTGAAAATTTCCACAGAGTACCCCTTGTTTCTAGCCATGGCCGACTGGCCCTCATTCAATTCCAACAACATTTCAACAAAATCAACCCAACAATTCCAATAAATAACAAATCAAACCAAGTCTTAATCAAGCTCAAATACATTAACCAAAGTTCAATCCATCACACATATCATAAAATCAACCAAACATTTGTTACAATAATTTATTTTAAGCTTCAAACATCAAAACTTATAAAATGCCCAATGTGTGGGTAATTACTATTTTACCCTGATACTTTTCTATTATTTCCGAAAATGCCCTTGATCTTCCTATAAAATTCCCAATGTATCCCTACATTTGAAATGACTGTTTTGCCCTTGGTTATTTGAAAATTTTCCACACAGTACCCCTTATTTCTAGCCATGGCCGAATGACCCTCATTCAATTCCAACAACATTTCAACAAATTCAACCCAACAATTCCAATCAATAACAAATCAAACCAAGTCTCAATCAAGCTCAAATACATCAACCAAAGTTCAATCCATCACACATATCATAAAATCAACCAAACATTTGTTTCAATTTTTTATTTTAAGCTTCAAACATCAAAACATATAAAATGCCAGATGTATGGGTAATTACTATTTTACCCTTATCCATTTCTATTATTCTTTGAAAAGGCCCTTGATCTTCCTATAAAATTCCAAATGTATCCCTACATGTGAAATGACTGTTTTGCCCTTGGTTATTTGAAAATTTCCACATGGTACCCCTTGTTTCTAGCCAGGGCCGAATCGCCCTCATTCAATTCCAAAAACATGTCAACAAATTCAACCCAACAATTCCAATCAATAACAAATCAAACCAAGTCTCAATCAAGCACAAATACATCAACCAAAGTTCAATCCATCACAAATATCATAAAATCAACCAAACATTTGTTTCAATAATTTATTTTAAGCTTCAAACATCAAAACATGCAAAATGCCCGATGTATGGGCAATTACTATTTTACCCTTATACTTTTGTATTATTTCTGAAAATGCCCTTGATCTTCCTAGAAGATTCCCAACGTATCCTTACATGTGAAATGACTGTTTTGCCCTTGGTTGTTTGAAAATTTCCACATGGTACCCCTTGTGTCTAGCCATGGCCGGATGGCCCTCATTCAATTCCAACAACATTTCAACAAATTCAACCCAACAATTCCAATCAATAACAAATCAAACCAAGTCTCAATCAAGCTCAACTACATCAACCAAAGTTCAATCCATCACACATATCATAAAATCAACACAATTTTTGTTTCAATTTTTTATTTTAAGCTTCAAACATCAAAACATATAAAATGCCCGATGTATGGGTAATTACTATTTTACCCTTATACTTTTCTATTATTCTTTGAAAAGGCCCTTGATCTTCCTATAAAATTCCAAATGTATCCCTACATGTGAAATGACTGTTTTGCCCTTGGTTATTTGAAAATTTCTGCATGGTACCCCTTGTTTCTAGCCATGGCCGAATGGCCCTCATTCAATTCCAACAACATTTCAACAAATTCAACCCAACAATTCCAATCAATAACAAATCAAACCAAGTCTCAATCAAGCTCAAATACAACAACCAAAGTTCAATCCATCACACATATCATAAAATCAACCAAACATTTGTTTCAATCATTTATTTTAAGCTTCAAACATCAAAACATATAAAATGCCCGATGTATGGTTAATTACTATTTTACCCTGATACTTTTCTATTATTTCCGAAAATGCCCTTGGTCTTCCTATAAAATTCCCAATGTATCCCTACATGTGAAATGACTATTTTGCCCTTGGTTATTTAAAAATTTTCCACAGAATACCCCTTATTTCTAGCCATGGCCGAATGACCCTCATTCAATTCCAACAACATTTCAACAAATTCAATCCAACAATTCCAATCAATAACAAATCAAACCAAGTCTCAATCAACCTCAAATACATCAACCAAAATTCAATCCAGCACACATATCATAAAATCAACAAAATTTTTGTTTCAATATTTTATTTTAAGCTTCAAACATCAAAACATATAAAATGGCCGATGTATGGGTAATTACTATCTTACCCTTATACTTTTCTATTATTTTTTGAAAAGGCCCTTGATCTTCCCATAAAATTCCCAATGTATCCCTACATGTGAAATGACTGTTTTGCCCTTGGTTATTTGAAAATTTCCACAGAGTACCCCTTGTTTCTAGCCATGGCCGACTGGCCCTCATTCAATTCCAACAACATTTCAACAAAATCAACCCAACAATTCCAATAAATAACAAATCAAACCAAGTCTTAATCAAGCTCAAATACATTAACCAAAGTTCAATCCATCACACATATCATAAAATCAACCAAACATTTGTTACAATAATTTATTTTAAGCTTCAAACATCAAAACTTATAAAATGCCCAATGTGTGGGTAATTACTATTTTACCCTGATACTTTTCTATTATTTCCGAAAATGCCCTTGATCTTCCTATAAAATTCCCAATGTATCCCTACATTTGAAATGACTGTTTTGCCCTTGGTTATTTGAAAATTTTCCACACAGTACCCCTTATTTCTAGCCATGGCCGAATGACCCTCATTCAATTCCAACAACATTTCAACAAATTCAACCCAACAATTCCAATCAATAACAAATCAAACCAAGTCTCAATCAAGCTCAAATACATCAACCAAAGTTCAATCCATCACACATATCATAAAATCAACCAAACATTTGTTTCAATTTTTTATTTTAAGCTTCAAACATCAAAACATATAAAATGCCAGATGTATGGGTAATTACTATTTTACCCTTATCCATTTCTATTATTCTTTGAAAAGGCCCTTGATCTTCCTATAAAATTCCAAATGTATCCCTACATGTGAAATGACTGTTTTGCCCTTGGTTATTTGAAAATTTCCACATGGTACCCCTTGTTTCTAGCCAGGGCCGAATCGCCCTCATTCAATTCCAAAAACATGTCAACAAATTCAACCCAACAATTCCAATCAATAACAAATCAAACCAAGTCTCAATCAAGCACAAATACATCAACCAAAGTTCAATCCATCACAAATATCATAAAATCAACCAAACATTTGTTTCAATAATTTATTTTAAGCTTCAAACATCAAAACATGCAAAATGCCCGATGTATGGGCAATTACTATTTTACCCTTATACTTTTGTATTATTTCTGAAAATGCCCTTGATCTTCCTAGAAGATTCCCAACGTATCCTTACATGTGAAATGACTGTTTTGCCCTTGGTTGTTTGAAAATTTCCACATGGTACCCCTTGTGTCTAGCCATGGCCGGATGGCCCTCATTCAATTCCAACAACATTTCAACAAATTCAACCCAACAATTCCAATCAATAACAAATCAAACCAAGTCTCAATCAAGCTCAACTACATCAACCAAAGTTCAATCCATCACACATATCATAAAATCAACACAATTTTTGTTTCAATTTTTTATTTTAAGCTTCAAACATCAAAACATATAAAATGCCCGATGTATGGGTAATTACTATTTTACCCTTATACTTTTCTATTATTCTTTGAAAAGGCCCTTGATCTTCCTATAAAATTCCAAATGTATCCCTACATGTGAAATGACTGTTTTGCCCTTGGTTATTTGAAAATTTCTGCATGGTACCCCTTGTTTCTAGCCATGGCCGAATGGCCCTCATTCAATTCCAACAACATTTCAACAAATTCAACCCAACAATTCCAATCAATAACAAATCAAACCAAGTCTCAATCAAGCTCAAATACAACAACCAAAGTTCAATCCATCACACATATCATAAAATCAACCAAACATTTGTTTCAATCATTTATTTTAAGCTTCAAACATCAAAACATATAAAATGCCCGATGTATGGTTAATTACTATTTTACCCTGATACTTTTCTATTATTTCCGAAAATGCCCTTGGTCTTCCTATAAAATTCCCAATGTATCCCTACATGTGAAATGACTATTTTGCCCTTGGTTATTTAAAAATTTTCCACAGAATACCCCTTATTTCTAGCCATGGCCGAATGACCCTCATTCAATTCCAACAACATTTCAACAAATTCAATCCAACAATTCCAATCAATAACAAATCAAACCAAGTCTCAATCAACCTCAAATACATCAACCAAAATTCAATCCAGCACACATATCATAAAATCAACAAAATTTTTGTTTCAATATTTTATTTTAAGCTTCAAACATCAAAACATATAAAATGGCCGATGTATGGGTAATTACTATCTTACCCTTATACTTTTCTATTATTTTTTGAAAAGGCCCTTGATCTTCCCATAAAATTCCCAATGTATCCCTACATGTGAAATGACTGTTTTGCCCTTGGTTATTTGAAAATTTCCACAGAGTACCCCTTGTTTCTAGCCATGGCCGACTGGCCCTCATTCAATTCCAACAACATTTCAACAAAATCAACCCAACAATTCCAATAAATAACAAATCAAACCAAGTCTTAATCAAGCTCAAATACATTAACCAAAGTTCAATCCATCACACATATCATAAAATCAACCAAACATTTGTTACAATAATTTATTTTAAGCTTCAAACATCAAAACTTATAAAATGCCCAATGTGTGGGTAATTACTATTTTACCCTGATACTTTTCTATTATTTCCGAAAATGCCCTTGATCTTCCTATAAAATTCCCAATGTATCCCTACATTTGAAATGACTGTTTTGCCCTTGGTTATTTGAAAATTTTCCACACAGTACCCCTTATTTCTAGCCATGGCCGAATGACCCTCATTCAATTCCAACAACATTTCAACAAATTCAACCCAACAATTCCAATCAATAACAAATCAAACCAAGTCTCAATCAAGCTCAAATACATCAACCAAAGTTCAATCCATCACACATATCATAAAATCAACCAAACATTTGTTTCAATTTTTTATTTTAAGCTTCAAACATCAAAACATATAAAATGCCAGATGTATGGGTAATTACTATTTTACCCTTATCCATTTCTATTATTCTTTGAAAAGGCCCTTGATCTTCCTATAAAATTCCAAATGTATCCCTACATGTGAAATGACTGTTTTGCCCTTGGTTATTTGAAAATTTCCACATGGTACCCCTTGTTTCTAGCCAGGGCCGAATCGCCCTCATTCAATTCCAAAAACATGTCAACAAATTCAACCCAACAATTCCAATCAATAACAAATCAAACCAAGTCTCAATCAAGCACAAATACATCAACCAAAGTTCAATCCATCACACATATCATAAAATCAACCAAACATTTGTTTCAATAATTTATTTTAAGCTTCAAACATCAAAACATGCAAAATGCCCGATGTATGGGCAATTACTATTTTACCCTTATACTTTTGTATTATTTCTGAAAATGCCCTTGATCTTCCTATAAAATTCCCAACGTATCCTTACATGTGAAATGACTGTTTTGCCCTTGGTTGTTTGAAAATTTCCACATGGTACCCCTTGTGTCTAGCCATGGCCGGATGGCCCTCATTCAATTCCAACAACATTTCAACAAATTCAACCCAACAATTCCAATCAATAACAAATCAAACCAAGTCTCAATCAAGCTCAACTACATCAACCAAAGTTCAATCCATCACACATATCATAAAATCAACACAATTTTTGTTTCAATTTTTTATTTTAAGCTTCAAACATCAAAACATATAAAATGCCCGATGTATGGGTAATTACTATTTTACCCTTATACTTTTCTATTATTCTTTGAAAAGGCCCTTGATCTTCCTATAAAATTCCAAATGTATCCCTACATGCAATCCATCACACGTATCATAAAATCAACCAAACATTTCTTTCAATCATATATTTTAAGCTTCAAACATCAAAACATATAAAATTCCCAATGTTTGGGTAATTATTCTTTTACCCTTATACCTTTCGATTATTTCCGAAAATGCCCCTGATCTTCGCACAAAATTCCCAATGTATCCCACATGTGAAATGACTATTTTGCCCTTGGTTATTTGAAAATTTCCACATAGTACCCCTTGTTTCTAGCAATGGCCGAATGGCCCTCATTCAATTCCAACAACATTTCACCAAATTCAACCCAACAATTTCAATCAATAACAAATCAAACCAAGTCTCAATCAAGCTCAAATACGTCAACCAAAGTTCAATCCATCACACATATCATAAAATCAACCAAACATTTGTTTCAATCATTCATTTTAAGCTTCACACATCAAAACATATAAAATGCCCGATGTAACATCCTCATTTTATTAATTGTACGCATTTATATATGTATATTATTAACATTTATGCACTGTATTTTATAGAAACCTTATGTACATATTCTCTTAATGAAATTAATACAGTTCTACTCAGAAGAATTTTCTGAATTTCCAAATGTCTTTATTTTTGCCGAAATGGATAGTTGACTGGACTGCTATGTCAGACAGCTGTCCAGGATAAATTTTCAAGTATAGAATTTTGAACTCATTTATAACTTAAAAGAAAGGTAATAGAATATAGATTAAAAATATATACAGATAAAGAATTAAAATGCTTATTCAGAATTGTTAGGATTTTCTTAAAGTTAGAACATTTGAGAAATTATTACGGTAAAATTTTAAGACAGAAAATTTAGAGAAAATTCATAGGATATCTATAGAATTATCTAATAATTGTAATATACTTAAAATAATTATTAAAAATGTTTAACCAAGAAAAATTTAATTTAGAACCTTAACCAATCAAAAAGTGACAACTTAGGCTTTTCTAATGTCACTAAATTAAGCTAATTAGGCTTGGATTAAGAGATAAGTGAGACACTACCCCAAGGTTTTTGATAGTGAGGAATCCATTGGTGATGTTATTTTCTTCAAATTCTAATCACATTGTAAAATAATTAGCAGCCCTAATTACCTTCTAGAATTTTCTACAAAGTGCTTGAAATGTTGACTTTTGGGGTAGGCAAGTGACTTGGAACTCCTTGGCTGTCCAAGTGGGCTGGAAAGGCTTGGCAAGTGGACTTCCCTTGGTCCAATTGAGCTGCTGGACGTGCAGGCAGCAGCTGGACTTGAAGGCAAAGTCCAATTTGGTTAATAAAATTTTTTAGAAGCATTTAACTTAAGTAAAAGGAGAAAAAGTCACAAAAAGTTATTTTCCCTCAAAACAGAACCGTGAGTTCCTCCACAGCAGCTGCAGCTCCTTCATTTCAATTTCTTCTTAACTTCATCATTTCAACTCAAATTAAGAAACCAAACCATCCAAACTTCACCCTACCTCACATAATTCGGCTAGTAGAGAAAGAAATTGGAGAAAATCTCAAAAATTCCTACAAGACCAAGGAGTGAGGGAGAAAGGAATTCAAGGCTTTTTCTTCAATTAAAGAGTTTAAGGTAAGGATCTAGGCATTTAATTTCAATTAGAACCCTTGGAATTAGAAGAAAACATGTTGTAGGCTTAGATTAAAATTTTGACCTAGAATCATGAAAACTTGAAATTGATTTAGGAGTTTTGTGTTTTTGATGCTTGTGATTGTAATTCATGGATTGGAATGATGTTTGATTGAATTTTTGATGTGTTGTGATGGTTGAAATTTGGTTTGTTGAATTTTGATTGAATTTGTGATTTGGTTGATTTTTGGTTGGAATTGGAAGTTGTTGCTTTGGAAAACATGTTGGAAATGGTGTGTATACCATTCGGCCAGCCCTAAATGCAAGGGATATTATGTGGAATTTTTTGTAAAATTAAGGGCAAAATGGTCATTTTACATGTAGGGACAAATGGGAATTTTTGAAAAAGAGTAAGGGTAATTTGGTAATTTCACCCTTTGAGGGCAAAATTGGAATTTTATAAAAAGATTGAGGGTAATTAGGTAATTTCACATTTAGAGGACACAATTGGAAATTTATAAAAAGATTAAGGGTATTTTAGTAACTTTACCTAATAGTGAATTAATTGATAATTTACTAAAATACTAATGTTATAAGGTAAATTGCTTAATTTTTGTATTCTTGTATGTTAATGTGTACAAATTATTTATTTAATTGTGATCATGAACATAATTCATTGCATGAGTCTTTTTGGGGGATTTATAAAGATTCAAGTGAAAAATAATTGATGTTGGCTAACCGGGATTGCTGTAGCCATGAAAAGAAAGAAAAGAAAAGAAAAGAAAGAAAAGAAAGAACAAATGTTGACTAACCGAGACTGCGGTAGTCATGAGAAACAAGTTGATATATGAGAAATGATTTTGTTGACTAACCGAGACTGCGGTAGTCATGAGAAACAAGTTGATATATGAGAAATGATTTTGTTGACTAACCGGGACTGCGGTAGTCATGAGAAACGAGTTGATATATGAGAAATGATTTTTGTTGACTAACCGAGACTACGGTAGTCATGTGAAATGAATATGATTTGAGAATTGAATCTTTGGGGTGAGCAGAATAAGTTAGACAGGGCGGTATAGTCTGTGATTATATAGTCTGTGGGGTGAGGGATATTGGCAATTCCACATGTGACCGTAATCCGGAACGGGATTGCTGTCGTGGTGGCCTTCCTGGATATCCTGATCTCCTAATTCTGTTTAGTTTATTCGCGTTTAGTAGGGGCTGATAGCTGAATTGCAGTGCGTAATGGTAGGCCAGTTACTTACTAAATACTCAAAGGGGAAGTCTCCATGGAGCAGGGTCAAAAATGAATTTGAGTCAAAAACTGCATTTGCATAAATCATACTGCATTTAATTATGTGTGTAATTAAGTAACTTGTTATGATATGTATTGTTTGAAATTGATTTATTGTATGAGAAATTAAATGCCTGATCCGGTAATGCTGTCCCCAGATTCTAGGGGGAGTGTGAATTGCAGGTGCTTGAAGATATAGTTAAATGATGAAGATGCAGAAATTCCAGAGCATATAGGATGGGACTATTTTGGGTAGACAATAATTTGTAGTAGTTAGAATTATTTTGTAGCAGTGTTTATATAAATTTTAATGATGTAAAATACAGAACATATTTTGGATTGTAAGAGATCGTATCAGAACTTTGAAATAAATATATAAAATGAATTAAATAGTTAAATTATGTTTTATAAAAAAAAAAAGGGGTTACACCCGATGTTGGGGTAAATACTATTTTACCCTTATACTTTTCTATTATTTCCGAAAATGCCCCTGATCTTCCTATAAAATTCCCAATGTATCCCTACATGTGAAATGACTATGTTGCCCTTGGTTATTTGAATATTTCCACATAATACCCCTTGTTTCTAGCCATGGCCGAACGACCCTCATTCAATTCCATCAACAATTGAACAAATTAAACCCAACAATTTCAATCAATAACAATTCAAACCAAGTCTTAATCAAGCTCAAATACATCAACCAAAGTTCAATCCATCACACATATCATAAAATCAACCAAACATTTCTTTCAATCATATATTTTAAGCTTCAAACATCAAAACATATAAAATGCCTGATGTATGGGAAATTACTATTTTACCCTTATACTTTTCTATTATTTCTGAAAATGCCCCTGATCTTCCTATAAAATTCCCAAAGTTTGCCTCCATGTGAAATGACCGTTTTGCCCTTTGTTATTTGAAAATTTCCACATAGTATCCCTTGTTTCTAACCATTGCCGAATGACCCTCATTAAATTCCAACAATATTTCAACAAATTCAACCCAACAATTTCAATCAATAACAAATCAAATCAAGTCTCAATCAAGCTCAAATACATCAACCAAAGTTCAATTCATCACACAAATCATAAAATCAACCAAACATTTGTTTCAATCATTTATTTAAAGCTTCAAACATCAAAAGATATAAAATGCCCGATGTATGGGTAATTACTATTTTAGCCTTATAATTTTCTATGATTTTCGAAAATGCCCCTGATCTTCCTATAAAATTCCCAATGTATCCCTACATGTGAAATGACTATGTTGCCCTTGGTTATTTGAAAATTTCCACATAGTACCCCATGTTTCTAGCCATGGCCGAACGGCCCTCATTCAATTCCATCAACAATTGAACAAATTAAACCCAACAATTTCAATCAATAACAATTCAAACCAAGTCTTAATCAAGCTCAAATACATCAACCAAAGTTCAATCCATCACACATATCATAAAATCAACCAAACATTTCTTTCAATCATATATTTTAAGCTTCAAACATCAAAACATATAAAATGCCTGATGTATGGGAAATTACTATTTTACCCTTATACTTTTCTATTATTTCTGAAAATGCCCCTGATCTTCCTATAAAATTC
The DNA here is from genome assembly GCA_026413185.1 of Pueraria montana var. lobata. NCBI lineage: Eukaryota > Viridiplantae > Streptophyta > Magnoliopsida > Fabales > Fabaceae > Pueraria > Pueraria montana. The sequence continues at coordinate 65,827,296 of CM048646.1, read as the reverse complement.
CCAAAGTTTGCCTCCATGTGAAATGACTGTTTTGCCCTTTGTTATTTGAAAATTTCCACATAGTATCCCTTGTTTCTAACCATTGCCGAATGGCCCTCATTAAATTCCAACAACATTTCAACAAATTCAACCCAACAATTTCAATCAATAACAAATAACCAAGTCTCAATCAAGCTCAAATACATCCACCAAAGTTGAATCCATCACGCATATCATAAAATCAACAAAACATTTGTTTCAATCATTTATTTTAAGCTTCAAACATCAAAACATGTAAAATGCCCGATGTATGGGTAATTACTATTTTACCCTTATACTTTTCTATTATTTCCAAAAATGCCCCTGATCTTCCTACAAAATTCCTAATGTATCCCTACATGTGAAATGACCGTTTTGCCCTTGGTTATTTGAAAATTTCCGCATAGTACCCCTTGTTTCTATCCATGGCCGAATGGCCCTCTTTCAATTCCAACAACATTTCAATAAATTCAACCCAACAAGTTCAATCAAGAACAAATCAAACCAAGTCTCAATCAAGCTCAAATACATCAACCAAAGTTCAATCCATCACACATATCATAAAATCAACCAAACATTTGTTTCAATCAATTATTTTAAGCTTCAAACATCAAAACATATAAAATGCCCGATGTTTGGCAAATTACACTTTTACCCTTATACTTTTTTGTTATTTTCAAAAATTCCCCTGATCTTCCTGTAGAATTCCCAATGTATCCCTACATGTGAAATGACTATTTTGCCCTTCGTTATTTTGAAATTTTCCACATAGTACCCCTTGTTTCTAGCCATGGCCGAATGGCTATCTATATATTCCAACAACATTTCAATGAATTCACCCTAACAATTTCAATCAATAACAAATCAAACCAAGTCTCAATCAAGCTCAAATACATCAACCAAAGTTCAATCCATCACACATATCATAAAATCAACCAAACATTTGTTTCAATCATTTATTTTAAGCTTCAAACATCAAAACATATAAAATGCCCGATGTATGGGTAATTACTATTTACCCTTATACTTTTCTATTATTTTCGAAAGTGCCCTCTATCTTCCTTTAAAATTCCTAATGTATCCCTACATGTGAAATTACTGTTTTGCCGTTGGTTATTTGAAATTTTCTACATAGTACCCCTTGTTTCTAGCCATGGCCGAATGGCCCTCATTCAATTCCAACAACATTTCAACAAATTCAACCCAACAATTTCAAACAATAACAAATCAAACTAAGTATCAATCAAGCTCAAATACATCAACCAAAGTTCAATCCATCATACATATCATAAAATCAACCAAACATTTGTTTCAATCATTTATTTTAAGCTTCAAACATCAAAACATATAAAATGCCCGATGTATGGGTAATTACTATTTTAACGTTATACGTTTGTATTATTTTCGAAAATGCCCCTGATCTTCCTATAAAATTCCCAATGTATCACTCCATGTGAAATGACTGTTTTGCGCTTGGTTACTCGAAAATTTCCACATTGTACCCCTTCTTTCTAGCCCCGAATGACCCTCATTCAATTCGAACAACATTTAAACAAATTCAACCCAACAATTTCAATCAATAACAAATCAAACCAAGTCTCAATCAAGCTCAAATACATCAACCAAAGTTCAATCCATCACACATATCATAAAATCAACCAAACATTTGTTTCAATAATTTATTTTAAGCTTCAAACATCAAAACATATAAAATGGCCGATGTGTGGGTAATTACTATTCACCGTTATACTTTTCTATTATTTCCGAAAATGCCCTCTATCTTCCTTTAAAATTCCCAATGTATCCCTACATGTGAAATAACTGTTTTGCCCTTGGTTGTTTGAAAATTTCCACATAGTACCCCTTGATTCTAGCCATGGCCGAATGGCCCTCATTCAATTCCAACAACATTTCAACAAATTCAACCCAACAAGTTCAATCAAGAACAAATCAAACCAAGTCTCAATCAAGCTCAAATACATCAACCAAAGTTCAATCCATCACACATATCATAAAATCAACCAAGCATTTGTTTCAATCATTTATTTTAAGCTTCAAACATCAAAACATATAAAATGCCCGATGTTTGTGTAATTACTCTTTTACCCTTATAACTTTTTGTTATTTTCAAAAATGCCCTTGAACTTCCTGTAGAATTCCCAATGTATCCCTACATGTGAAATGACTATTTTGCCCTTCGTTATTTGAAAATTTCCACATAGTACCCCTTGTTTCTAGCCATGGCCAAATGGCCCTCATTCAAGCCCAACAACATTTCAACAAATTCAACCCAACAATTTCAATCAATAACAAATCAAACCAAGTCTTAATCAAGCTCAAATACATCAACCAAAGTTCAATCCATCACACATATCATAAAATCAACCAAACATTTGTTTCAATCATTTATTTTAAGCTTCAAACATCAAAACATATAAAATGCCCGATGTAGGGGTAATTACAATTTTACCGTTATACTTTTCTTTTATTTCCGAAAATGCCTCTGATCTTCCTATAAAATTCGCAATGTATCCCTACATGTGAAATGACTATTTTGCCCTTGGTTATTTGAAAATTTCCACATAGTACCCCTTGATTCTAGCCATGGCTGAATGGCCCTCATTCAATTCCAACAACATTTCAACAAATTCAACCCAACAAGTTCAATCAAGAACAAATCAAACCAAGTCTCAATCAAGCTCAAATACATCAACCAAAGTTCAATCCATCACACATATCATAAAATCAACCAAGCATTTGTTTCAATCATTTATTTTAAGCTTCAAACATCAAAACATATAAAATGCCCGATGTTTGTGTAATTACTCTTTTACCCTTATAACTTTTTGTTATTTTCAAAAATGCCCTTGAACTTCCTGTAGAATTCCCAATGTATCCCTACATGTGAAATGACTATTTTGCCCTTCGTTATTTGAAAATTTCCACATAGTACCCCATGTTTCTAGCCATGGCCGAACGGCCCTCATTCAATTCCATCAACAATTGAACAAATTAAACCCAACAATTTCAATCAATAACAATTCAAACCAAGTCTTAATCAAGCTCAAATACATCAACCAAAGTTCAATCCATCACACATATCATAAAATCAACCAAACATTTCTTTCAATCATATATTTTAAGCTTCAAACATCAAAACATATAAAATGCCTGATGTATGGGAAATTACTATTTTACCCTTATACTTTTCTATTATTTCTGAAAATGCCCCTGATCTTCCTATAAAATTCCCAAAGTTTGCCTCCATGTGAAATGACTGTTTTGCCCTTTGTTATTTGAAAATTTCCACATAGTATCCCTTGTTTCTAACCATTGCCGAATGGCCCTCATTAAATTCCAACAACATTTCAACAAATTCAACCCAACAATTTCAATCAATAACAAATAACCAAGTCTCAATCAAGCTCAAATACATCCACCAAAGTTGAATCCATCACGCATATCATAAAATCAACAAAACATTTGTTTCAATCATTTATTTTAAGCTTCAAACATCAAAACATGTAAAATGCCCGATGTATGGGTAATTACTATTTTACCCTTATACTTTTCTATTATTTCCAAAAATGCCCCTGATCTTCCTACAAAATTCCTAATGTATCCCTACATGTGAAATGACCGTTTTGCCCTTGGTTATTTGAAAATTTCCGCATAGTACCCCTTGTTTCTATCCATGGCCGAATGGCCCTCTTTCAATTCCAACAACATTTCAACAAATTCAACCCAACAAGTTCAATCAAGAACAAATCAAACCAAGTCTCAATCAAGCTCAAATACATCAACCAAAGTTCAATCCATCACACATATCATAAAATCAACCAAACATTTGTTTCAATCAATTATTTTAAGCTTCAAACATCAAAACATATAAAATGCCCGATGTTTGGCAAATTACACTTTTACCCTTATACTTTTTTGTTATTTTCAAAAATTCCCCTGATCTTCCTGTAGAATTCCCAATGTATCCCTACATGTGAAATGACTATTTTGCCCTTCGTTATTTTGAAATTTTCCACATAGTACCCCTTGTTTCTAGCCATGGCCGAATGGCTATCTATATATTCCAACAACATTTCAATGAATTCACCCTAACAATTTCAATCAATAACAAATCAAACCAAGTCTCAATCAAGCTCAAATACATCAACCAAAGTTCAATCCATCACACATATCATAAAATCAACCAAACATTTGTTTCAATCATTTATTTTAAGCTTCAAACATCAAAACATATAAAATGCCCGATGTATGGGTAATTACTATTTACCCTTATACTTTTCTATTATTTTCGAAAGTGCCCTCTATCTTCCTTTAAAATTCCTAATGTATCCCTACATGTGAAATTACTGTTTTGCCGTTGGTTATTTAAAATTTTCTACATAGTACCCCTTGTTTCTAGCCATGGCCGAATGGCCCTCATTCAATTCCAACAACATTTCAACAAATTCAACCCAACAATTTCAAACAATAACAAATCAAACTAAGTATCAATCAAGCTCAAATACATCAACCAAAGTTCAATCCATCATACATATCATAAAATCAACCAAACATTTGTTTCAATCATTTATTTTAAGCTTCAAACATCAAAACATATAAAATGCCCGATGTATGGGTAATTACTATTTTAACGTTATACGTTTGTATTATTTTCGAAAATGCCCCTGATCTTCCTATAAAATTCCCAATGTATCACTCCATGTGAAATGACTGTTTTGCGCTTGGTTACTCGAAAATTTCCACATTGTACCCCTTCTTTCTAGCCCCGAATGACCCTCATTCAATTCGAACAACATTTAAACAAATTCAACCCAACAATTTCAATCAATAACAAATCAAACCAAGTCTCAATCAAGCTCAAATACATCAACCAAAGTTCAATCCATCACACATATCATAAAATCAACCAAACATTTGTTTCAATAATTTATTTTAAGCTTCAAACATCAAAACATATAAAATGGCCGATGTGTGGGTAATTACTATTCACCGTTATACTTTTCTATTATTTCCGAAAATGCCCTCTATCTTCCTTTAAAATTCCCAATGTATCCCTACATGTGAAATAACTGTTTTGCCCTTGGTTGTTTGAAAATTTCCACATAGTACCCCTTGATTCTAGCCATGGCCGAATGGCCCTCATTCAATTCCAACAACATTTCAACAAATTCAACCCAACAAGTTCAATCAAGAACAAATCAAACCAAGTCTCAATCAAGCTCAAATACATCAACCAAAGTTCAATCCATCACACATATCATAAAATCAACCAAGCATTTGTTTCAATCATTTATTTTAAGCTTCAAACATCAAAACATATAAAATGCCCGATGTTTGTGTAATTACTCTTTTACCCTTATAACTTTTTGTTATTTTCAAAAATGCCCTTGAACTTCCTGTAGAATTCCCAATGTATCCCTACATGTGAAATGACTATTTTGCCCTTCGTTATTTGAAAATTTCCACATAGTACCCCTTGTTTCTAGCCATGGCCAAATGGCCCTCATTCAAGCCCAACAACATTTCAACAAATTCAACCCAACAATTTCAATCAATAACAAATCAAACCAAGTCTTAATCAAGCTCAAATACATCAACCAAAGTTCAATCCATCACACATATCATAAAATCAACCAAACATTTGTTTCAATCATTTATTTTAAGCTTCAAACATCAAAACATATAAAATGCCCGATGTAGGGGTAATTACAATTTTACCGTTATACTTTTCTTTTATTTCCGAAAATGCCTCTGATCTTCCTATAAAATTCGCAATGTATCCCTACATGTGAAATGACTATTTTGCCCTTGGTTATTTGAAAATTTCCACATAGTACCCCTTGATTCTAGCCATGGCTGAATGGCCCTCATTCAATTCCAACAACATTTCAACAAATTCAACCCAACAAGTTCAATCAAGAACAAATCAAACCAAGTCTCAATCAAGCTCAAATACATCAACCAAAGTTCAATCCATCACACATATCATAAAATCAACCAAGCATTTGTTTCAATCATTTATTTTAAGCTTCAAACATCAAAACATATAAAATGCCCGATGTTTGTGTAATTACTCTTTTACCCTTATAACTTTTTGTTATTTTCAAAAATGCCCTTGAACTTCCTGTAGAATTCCCAATGTATCCCTACATGTGAAATGACTATTTTGCCCTTCGTTATTTGAAAATTTCCACATAGTACCCCATGTTTCTAGCCATGGCCGAACGGCCCTCATTCAATTCCATCAACAATTGAACAAATTAAACCCAACAATTTCAATCAATAACAATTCAAACCAAGTCTTAATCAAGCTCAAATACATCAACCAAAGTTCAATCCATCACACATATCATAAAATCAACCAAACATTTCTTTCAATCATATATTTTAAGCTTCAAACATCAAAACATATAAAATGCCTGATGTATGGGAAATTACTATTTTACCCTTATACTTTTCTATTATTTCTGAAAATGCCCCTGATCTTCCTATAAAATTCCCAAAGTTTGCCTCCATGTGAAATGACTGTTTTGCCCTTTGTTATTTGAAAATTTCCACATAGTATCCCTTGTTTCTAACCATTGCCGAATGGCCCTCATTAAATTCCAACAACATTTCAACAAATTCAACCCAACAATTTCAATCAATAACAAATAACCAAGTCTCAATCAAGCTCAAATACATCCACCAAAGTTGAATCCATCACGCATATCATAAAATCAACAAAACATTTGTTTCAATCATTTATTTTAAGCTTCAAACATCAAAACATGTAAAATGCCCGATGTATGGGTAATTACTATTTTACCCTTATACTTTTCTATTATTTCCAAAAATGCCCCTGATCTTCCTACAAAATTCCTAATGTATCCCTACATGTGAAATGACCGTTTTGCCCTTGGTTATTTGAAAATTTCCGCATAGTACCCCTTGTTTCTATCCATGGCCGAATGGCCCTCTTTCAATTCCAACAACATTTCAACAAATTCAACCCAACAAGTTCAATCAAGAACAAATCAAACCAAGTCTCAATCAAGCTCAAATACATCAACCAAAGTTCAATCCATCACACATATCATAAAATCAACCAAACATTTGTTTCAATCAATTATTTTAAGCTTCAAACATCAAAACATATAAAATGCCCGATGTTTGGCAAATTACACTTTTACCCTTATACTTTTTTGTTATTTTCAAAAATTCCCCTGATCTTCCTGTAGAATTCCCAATGTATCCCTACATGTGAAATGACTATTTTGCCCTTCGTTATTTTGAAATTTTCCACATAGTACCCCTTGTTTCTAGCCATGGCCGAATGGCTATCTATATATTCCAACAACATTTCAATGAATTCACCCTAACAATTTCAATCAATAACAAATCAAACCAAGTCTCAATCAAGCTCAAATACATCAACCAAAGTTCAATCCATCACACATATCATAAAATCAACCAAACATTTGTTTCAATCATTTATTTTAAGCTTCAAACATCAAAACATATAAAATGCCCGATGTATGGGTAATTACTATTTACCCTTATACTTTTCTATTATTTTCGAAAGTGCCCTCTATCTTCCTTTAAAATTCCTAATGTATCCCTACATGTGAAATTACTGTTTTGCCGTTGGTTATTTAAAATTTTCTACATAGTACCCCTTGTTTCTAGCCATGGCCGAATGGCCCTCATTCAATTCCAACAACATTTCAACAAATTCAACCCAACAATTTCAAACAATAACAAATCAAACTAAGTATCAATCAAGCTCAAATACATCAACCAAAGTTCAATCCATCATACATATCATAAAATCAACCAAACATTTGTTTCAATCATTTATTTTAAGCTTCAAACATCAAAACATATAAAATGCCCGATGTATGGGTAATTACTATTTTAACGTTATACGTTTGTATTATTTTCGAAAATGCCCCTGATCTTCCTATAAAATTCCCAATGTATCACTCCATGTGAAATGACTGTTTTGCGCTTGGTTACTCGAAAATTTCCACATTGTACCCCTTCTTTCTAGCCCCGAATGACCCTCATTCAATTCGAACAACATTTAAACAAATTCAACCCAACAATTTCAATCAATAACAAATCAAACCAAGTCTCAATCAAGCTCAAATACATCAACCAAAGTTCAATCCATCACACATATCATAAAATCAACCAAACATTTGTTTCAATAATTTATTTTAAGCTTCAAACATCAAAACATATAAAATGGCCGATGTGTGGGTAATTACTATTTACCGTTATACTTTTCTATTATTTCCGAAAATGCCCTCTATCTTCCTTTAAAATTCCCAATGTATCCCTACATGTGAAATAACTGTTTTGCCCTTGGTTGTTTGAAAATTTCCACATAGTACCCCTTGATTCTAGCCATGGCCGAATGGCCCTCATTCAATTCCAACAACATTTCAACAAATTCAACCCAACAAGTTCAATCAAGAACAAATCAAACCAAGTCTCAATCAAGCTCAAATACATCAACCAAAGTTCAATCCATCACACATATCATAAAATCAACCAAGCATTTGTTTCAATCATTTATTTTAAGCTTCAAACATCAAAACATATAAAATGCCCGATGTTTGTGTAATTACTCTTTTACCCTTATAACTTTTTGTTATTTTCAAAAATGCCCTTGAACTTCCTGTAGAATTCCCAATGTATCCCTACATGTGAAATGACTATTTTGCCCTTCGTTATTTGAAAATTTCCACATAGTACCCCTTGTTTCTAGCCATGGCCAAATGGCCCTCATTCAAGCCCAACAACATTTCAACAAATTCAACCCAACAATTTCAATCAATAACAAATCAAACCAAGTCTCAATCAAGCTCAAATACATCAACCAAAGTTCAATCCATCACACATATCATAAAATCAACCAAACATTTGTTTCAATCATTTATTTTAAGCTTCAAACATCAAAACATATAAAATGCCCGATGTAGGGGTAATTACAATTTTACCGTTATACTTTTCTTTTATTTCCGAAAATGCCTCTGATCTTCCTATAAAATTCGCAATGTATCCCTACATGTGAAATGACTATTTTGCCCTTGGTTATTTGAAAATTTCCACATAGTACCCCTTGATTCTAGCCATGGCTGAATGGCCCTCATTCAATTCCAACAACATTTCAACAAATTCAACCCAACAAGTTCAATCAAGAACAAATCAAACCAAGTCTCAATCAAGCTCAAATACATCAACCAAAGTTCAATCCATCACACATATCATAAAATCAACCAAGCATTTGTTTCAATCATTTATTTTAAGCTTCAAACATCAAAACATATAAAATGCCCGATGTTTGTGTAATTACTCTTTTACCCTTATAACTTTTTGTTATTTTCAAAAATGCCCTTGAACTTCCTGTAGAATTCCCAATGTATCCCTACATGTGAAATGACTATTTTGCCCTTCGTTATTTGAAAATTTCCACATAGTACCCCTTGTTTCTAGCCATGGCCAAATGGCCCTCATTCAAGCCCAACAACATTTCAACAAATTCAACCCAACAATTTCAATCAATAACAAATCAAACCAAGTCTCAATCAAGCTCAAATACATCAACCAAAATTCAATCCATCACACATATCATAAAATCAACCAAACATTTGTTTCAATCATTTATTTTAAGCTTCAAACATCAAAACATATAAAATGCCCAATGTAGGGGTAATTACAATTTTACCGTTATACTTTTCTTTTATTTCCGAAAATGCCTCTGATCTTCCTATAAAATTCGCAATGTATCCCTACATGTGAAATGACTATTTTGCCCTTGGTTATTTGAAAATTTCCACATAGTACCCCTTGATTCTAGCCATGGCTGAATGGCCCTCATTCAATTCCAACAACATTTCAACAAATTCAACCCAACAAGTTCAATCAAGAACAAATCAAACCAAGTCTCAATCAAGCTCAAATACATCAACCAAAGTTCAATCCATCACACATATCATAAAATCAACCAAGCATTTGTTTCAATCATTTATTTTAAGCTTCAAACATCAAAACATATAAAATGCCCGATGTTTGTGTAATTACTCTTTTACCCTTATAACTTTTTGTTATTTTCAAAAATGCCCTTGAACTTCCTGTAGAATTCCCAATGTATCCCTACATGTGAAATGACTATTTTGCCCTTCGTTATTTGAAAATTTCCACATAGTACCCCTTGTTTCTAGCCATGGCCAAATGGCCCTCATTCAAGCCCAACAACATTTCAACAAATTCAACCCAACAATTTCAATCAATAACAAATCAAACCAAGTCTCAATCAAGCTCAAATACATCAACCAAAATTCAATCCATCACACATATCATAAAATCAACCAAACATTTGTTTCAATCATTTATTTTAAGCTTCAAACATCAAAACATATAAAATGCCCAATGTAGGGGTAATTACAATTTTACCGTTATACTTTTCTTTTATTTCCGAAAATGCCTCTGATCTTCCTATAAAATTCGCAATGTATCCCTACATGTGAAATGACTATTTTGCCCTTGGTTATTTGAAAATTTCCACATAGTACCCCTTGATTCTAGCCATGGCTGAATGGCCCTCATTCAATTCCAACAACATTTCAACAAATTCAACCCAACAAGTTCAATCAAGAACAAATCAAACCAAGTCTCAATCAAGCTCAAATACATCAACCAAAGTTCAATCCATCACACATATCATAAAATCAACCAAGCATTTGTTTCAATCATTTATTTTAAGCTTCAAACATCAAAACATATAAAATGCCCGATGTTTGTGTAATTACTCTTTTACCCTTATAACTTTTTGTTATTTTCAAAAATGCCCTTGAACTTCCTGTAGAATTCCCAATGTATCCCTACATGTGAAATGACTATTTTGCCCTTCGTTATTTGAAAATTTCCACATAGTACCCCATGTTTCTAGCCATGGCCGAACGGCCCTCATTCAATTCCATCAACAATTGAACAAATTAAACCCAACAATTTCAATCAATAACAATTCAAACCAAGTCTTAATCAAGCTCAAATACATCAACCAAAGTTCAATCCATCACACATATCATAAAATCAACCAAACATTTCTTTCAATCATATATTTTAAGCTTCAAACATCAAAACATATAAAATGCCTGATGTATGGGAAATTACTATTTTACCCTTATACTTTTCTATTATTTCTGAAAATGCCCCTGATCTTCCTATAAAATTCCCAAAGTTTGCCTCCATGTGAAATGACTGTTTTGCCCTTTGTTATTTGAAAATTTCCACATAGTATCCCTTGTTTCTAACCATTGCCGAATGGCCCTCATTAAATTCCAACAACATTTCAACAAATTCAACCCAACAATTTCAATCAATAACAAATAACCAAGTCTCAATCAAGCTCAAATACATCCACCAAAGTTGAATCCATCACGCATATCATAAAATCAACAAAACATTTGTTTCAATCATTTATTTTAAGCTTCAAACATCAAAACATGTAAAATGCCCGATGTATGGGTAATTACTATTTTACCCTTATACTTTTCTATTATTTCCAAAAATGCCCCTGATCTTCCTACAAAATTCCTAATGTATCCCTACATGTGAAATGACCGTTTTGCCCTTGGTTATTTGAAAATTTCCGCATAGTACCCCTTGTTTCTATCCATGGCCGAATGGCCCTCTTTCAATTCCAACAACATTTCAACAAATTCAACCCAACAAGTTCAATCAAGAACAAATCAAACCAAGTCTCAATCAAGCTCAAATACATCAACCAAAGTTCAATCCATCACACATATCATAAAATCAACCAAACATTTGTTTCAATCAATTATTTTAAGCTTCAAACATCAAAACATATAAAATGCCCGATGTTTGGCAAATTACACTTTTACCCTTATACTTTTTTGTTATTTTCAAAAATTCCCCTGATCTTCCTGTAGAATTCCCAATGTATCCCTACATGTGAAATGACTATTTTGCCCTTCGTTATTTTGAAATTTTCCACATAGTACCCCTTGTTTCTAGCCATGGCCGAATGGCTATCTATATATTCCAACAACATTTCAATGAATTCACCCTAACAATTTCAATCAATAACAAATCAAACCAAGTCTCAATCAAGCTCAAATACATCAACCAAAGTTCAATCCATCACACATATCATAAAATCAACCAAACATTTGTTTCAATCATTTATTTTAAGCTTCAAACATCAAAACATATAAAATGCCCGATGTATGGGTAATTACTATTTACCCTTATACTTTTCTATTATTTTCGAAAGTGCCCTCTATCTTCCTTTAAAATTCCTAATGTATCCCTACATGTGAAATTACTGTTTTGCCGTTGGTTATTTGAAATTTTCTACATAGTACCCCTTGTTTCTAGCCATGGCCGAATGGCCCTCATTCAATTCCAACAACATTTCAACAAATTCAACCCAACAATTTCAAACAATAACAAATCAAACTAAGTATCAATCAAGCTCAAATACATCAACCAAAGTTCAATCCATCATACATATCATAAAATCAACCAAACATTTGTTTCAATCATTTATTTTAAGCTTCAAACATCAAAACATATAAAATGCCCGATGTATGGGTAATTACTATTTTAACGTTATACGTTTGTATTATTTTCGAAAATGCCCCTGATCTTCCTATAAAATTCCCAATGTATCACTCCATGTGAAATGACTGTTTTGCGCTTGGTTACTCGAAAATTTCCACATTGTACCCCTTCTTTCTAGCCCCGAATGACCCTCATTCAATTCGAACAACATTTAAACAAATTCAACCCAACAATTTCAATCAATAACAAATCAAACCAAGTCTCAATCAAGCTCAAATACATCAACCAAAGTTCAATCCATCACACATATCATAAAATCAACCAAACATTTGTTTCAATAATTTATTTTAAGCTTCAAACATCAAAACATATAAAATGGCCGATGTGTGGGTAATTACTATTTACCGTTATACTTTTCTATTATTTCCGAAAATGCCCTCTATCTTCCTTTAAAATTCCCAATGTATCCCTACATGTGAAATAACTGTTTTGCCCTTGGTTGTTTGAAAATTTCCACATAGTACCCCTTGATTCTAGCCATGGCCGAATGGCCCTCATTCAATTCCAACAACATTTCAACAAATTCAACCCAACAAGTTCAATCAAGAACAAATCAAACCAAGTCTCAATCAAGCTCAAATACATCAACCAAAGTTCAATCCATCACACATATCATAAAATCAACCAAGCATTTGTTTCAATCATTTATTTTAAGCTTCAAACATCAAAACATATAAAATGCCCGATGTTTGTGTAATTACTCTTTTACCCTTATAACTTTTTGTTATTTTCAAAAATGCCCTTGAACTTCCTGTAGAATTCCCAATGTATCCCTACATGTGAAATGACTATTTTGCCCTTCGTTATTTGAAAATTTCCACATAGTACCCCTTGTTTCTAGCCATGGCCAAATGGCCCTCATTCAAGCCCAACAACATTTCAACAAATTCAACCCAACAATTTCAATCAATAACAAATCAAACCAAGTCTCAATCAAGCTCAAATACATCAACCAAAGTTCAATCCATCACACATATCATAAAATCAACCAAACATTTGTTTCAATCATTTATTTTAAGCTTCAAACATCAAAACATATAAAATGCCCGATGTAGGGGTAATTACAATTTTACCGTTATACTTTTCTTTTATTTCCGAAAATGCCTCTGATCTTCCTATAAAATTCGCAATGTATCCCTACATGTGAAATGACTATTTTGCCCTTGGTTATTTGAAAATTTCCACATAGTACCCCTTGATTCTAGCCATGGCTGAATGGCCCTCATTCAATTCCAACAACATTTCAACAAATTCAACCCAACAAGTTCAATCAAGAACAAATCAAACCAAGTCTCAATCAAGCTCAAATACATCAACCAAAGTTCAATCCATCACACATATCATAAAATCAACCAAGCATTTGTTTCAATCATTTATTTTAAGCTTCAAACATCAAAACATATAAAATGCCCGATGTTTGTGTAATTACTCTTTTACCCTTATAACTTTTTGTTATTTTCAAAAATGCCCTTGAACTTCCTGTAGAATTCCCAATGTATCCCTGTAACCCCCTTCTAATTAATTAATTTTACCTCTAATATATATATAAAAAAAAATATAGTTTCCAAGGAAAATAAATACAATCCATTAAGTTCAAAGTTTGTCATTATAATTTACATTATTAAAATTTACAGAAAATACTATTACAAAATTATTTCTAATTAATACAAAAGTATCTAAAACCAAAAACCCATATTCCTATAGCTCTGGAACATGTCTGCATCTGTGACTTCTAATTATTCTTCTTTATACCTGCAATCACACTCCCCTAGTATCTGGGGACAGCATTACCGGATCAGGCATTTAATTTCTCATAGAATAAAACAATTTCAAACAATTACACATCATAACAATTTAATTAATTACACACATAATTAAATGCAGTATGATTTATGCAAATGCAAGTTTTGACTCAAATTCATTTTTGACCCTGCTCCATGGAGACTTCCCCTTTGAGTGTTTAGTAAGTAACTGGCCTACCATTACGTACAGCAATTCAGCCATCAGCCCCTACTAAACGCGAATAAACTAAACAGAATTAGGAGATCAGGATACCCAGGAAGGCCACCACGACCGCATCTCTGTCCAGATTACAGCCACATATGGAATTGCCAATATCCTTATCCCCACAGACTATATAATCACAGATTATACGGTCCTGTTTAACAAATTCTACTCACCCCAAAAATCCTTTCTCAATCATTTTCATTTCACATGACTACCGCAGTCCCGGTTAGTCAACAATTCATTTCTCAATCAGTTTCATTTCACATGACTACCGCAGTCCCGGTTAGTCAACAAAAGTCATTTCTCATAGATCAACTCAATTCTCATGACTACCACAGTCCTGGTTAGTCAACATAATTCTTTCTCATTTGATACTTTTATAAATTCCCCAAAAAGACTCATGCTAATGAATTTTGTTCATGATCACAATCAAATAAATAATTTGTACACATTAACATACAAGGATACAAAGATTTAAGCAATTTACATTATAACATTAGTATTTTTAATAATTTCCGAAAATGCCCTCAATCTTTTTCCAAAATACCCAATGTGTCCCTACATGTAAAATGACCATTTTGCCCTTGGTTTTATAAAAATTTCCACATAATATCCCTTGCATTTAGGGCTGGCCGAATGGTCTACAAGCCATTCTCAACAATTCTTCCAAAGCTACAAACTCCAATTCCAACCAATTTCAATCAAATCACAATTTCAATCAAAATTCAACAAACCAAATTTCAACCATTACAACACCTTAAAAATTCAATCAAACATCATTCCAATCCATGAATTTCAATCACAAGCATCAAAAACACAAAACCCCTAAATCAATTTCAAGTTTTCATGATTCTAGGCCAAAATTTTAATTTAACCCTACAACATGTTTTCTTCTAATTCCAAGGGTTCTAATTGAAATTAAATGCCTAGATCCTTACCTTAGACTCTTTAATTGAAGAAAAAGCCTTGAATTCCTTTCTCCCTCACTCCTTGGTCTTGTAGGAATTTTTGAGATTTTCTCCAATTCTTTCTCTACTAGCCGAATTAGCTTTGTGTTTTGGAAGTTTGGATGGTTTGGTTTCTTAATTTGAGTTGAAATGGTGAAGTTAAGATGAAATTTAATGAAGAACTGCAGCTGCTGGGTTAAGAACTCACGGTTCTGTTTTTTCAGAAAAGCTAGCTTTGTGCCTTTTACTTTTAGCTTAAGTTTTAAGGCTTCATTTAACACTTAATTCACCAAATTGAATTTTTTCTTCAAGTCCACTGCCCTGCACGTCCAGCAGCCTCTATTGGCCAAGGGAGATCAGTTCTCCAAGCTTCCCCATCCACTTGGACAGCCAAAGGAGTGCAGCAAGTGACTTGCCTTCCAAAAGGTCAAAAGTCAACATTTGTAGGTAATTTAATGGAATTTTCTAGAATAATTTAGGGCTGTTAATTATCTTACAAACTAATTAGAATTTGAAGAAAATAACACCACCATTGAATTCCTTACTATCAAAAACCTTGGGGTAGTGTCTTACTTATCTCTTAATCCAAGCCTAATTAGCTTAATTTAGTGATCTTAGAAAAGCCTAAGTTGTCACTTTTTGATTGGTTAAGGTTCTAAATTAAATTTTTCTTGGTTAAACATTTTTAATAATTATTCTAAGTATATTACAATTATTAGATAATTCTATAGATATCCTATGAATTTTCTCTAAATTTTCTGTCTTAAAATTTTACCGTAATAATTTCTCAAAGTTCTAACTTTCAGAAAATCCTAACAATTCTGAATAAGCATTTTAATTCTTTATCTGTATATATTTTTAATCTATATTCTATTACCTTTCTTTTAAGTTATAATTGAGTTCAAAATTCTATACTTGAAAATTTATCCTGGACAGCTGTCTGACATAGCAGTCCAGTCAACAATTAATTTCAGCAAAAACGAAGACATTTAGAAATTCAGAAAAATCTTCTGAGTAGAACTGTATTAATTTCATTAAGAAAATATGTTCATAGAGTTTTATAAAATACAGTGCATAAGTGTTCATAATGTACATATATAAATGCGTACAAATAGTAAAATGAGGATGTTACAATTCTCCCCTACTAATAAAAATTTCGTCCTCGAAATTTCTAATACAAATATACAATCATACAACTATACAACTAAATAACTATACAAACAAATGAGGATATGCTTCTCGCATTTTCTCCTCTAACTCCCATGTAGCATCACCTCTGATATCATCCCAAATAACCTTAACCAGAGAAATTTCTTTACCTCTCAGGTACTTAATCCTTCTGTCCTCAATCTTAACAGGCTTTGTTTCAAATGTTAGGTTTTCCTTTACCTGTATTTGATCAGGTTCAATGACATGTGAAGGATCTGAGATGTACTGTCTTAGTTGTGACACATGGAACACATCATGGAGGTTTGACAAAAAGGGTGGTAAGGCTATTTGATAGGCCATAGGTCCAATTTTTCTGAGAATTTGGTAAGGTCCAATAAATTTAGGAGTTAGTTTCTTAGACTTTATTGCTCTGCCAACCCCAGTTGTTGGTGTGACTTTCAAAAAGACATGTTCACTTTCTTGAAATTCCAAAGGTTTTCTTCTTTTATCTGCATAATTTTTCTGTCTACTCTGTGCAGTTTTCATTTTCTCCTGAATAAATTTTACTTTCTCAGTGGTTTGCTGAATAATGTCTGGACCTATCAAAAGATTCTCACCATCCTGATACCATACCAAAGGTGTCCTACATTTCCTACCATACAATGCTTCATAAGGAGCCATACCTATACTAGAATGATAACTATTATTATATGTAAATTCTACTAGAGGTAATATATCTTCCCAATTCCCTTTCTCTTCTAATGTACATGCTCTCAAAAGATCTTCTAATGATTGAATGGTTCTTTCTGTTTGGCCATCTGTCTGAGGGTGATATGCTGAACTAAGATGTAATCTACTTCCTAAGGCTTTCTGAAATTCTCTCCAAAATTTAGAAACAAATCTAGGATCTCTATCTGATACTATACTAGTAGGTACCCCATGTAATTTAACTATTTCTTTTATATACAATTGAGCCAATCTTTCTAAAGAATACCTAATATTTATTGGAAGAAAATGTGCTGATTTAGTTAATCTATCTACAATTACCCAAATAGAATCACAATTTTTATTAGTTCTAGGTAATCCTACTACAAAATCCATTGATATACTATCCCATTTCCACACAGGTATTTCTAAAGGTTGTAACATGCCAGAGGGTTTCTGATGTTCAATTTTTGCTTTTTGACAAGTTAAGCATCTAGCTACATATTCTGTTACCTCTTTCTTCATCTTAGGCCACCAAAACATTTCTTTTAAATCTTTGTACATTTTTGTAGTTCCAGGGTGAATACTTAATTTACTTTTATGTCCTTCTTCTAAAATTAATTCTTTTAATTCTTGGTTATTAGGTACACAAATTCTATTTTTAAATCTAATAATTCCATCTGTTCCCAAATTAAATTCTTTTACTTTATCTGTTCCTATTAACGCTTTCTTTTCTTGAATGAATGTATCTACATCTTGTTTCTTCCTAATATCTTCCAAAAAATCATTAGCAATGGTAATCCTTCCTAATTGAATTTTATCTTTTTCTCTAACTGTACACAAGTTCAAATCTCTAAATTGTTCTATTAATTCTAATTCTTTAATCATCATAGTTGACACATGTACAATTTTCCTACTTAAGGCATCTGCTACTACATTAGCTTTTCCTGGATGATACATTAATTGAAAATCATAGTCTTTAATAAACTCCATCCATCTTCTTTGTCTCATGTTAAGTTCCTTTTGATCAAACAAATATTTTAAACTCTTATGGTCACTATACACATTAAATTTAGACCCATACAAATAATGTCTCCAAATTTTCAAAGCAAAAACTATGGCAGCTAATTCTAAGTCATGTGTAGGATAATTTCTCTCATGTGGTCTCAACTGCCTAGACACATATGCTACCACTTTCCTATTCTGCATTAACACACATCCTAACCCTTGATAAGAAGCATCACAATATACATCATAAGGTTCATTTGGGTCAGGTAAAATTAAAACTGGTGAGGTAGTCAATTTATCTTTCAACTCTTGAAAACTTTTCTCACAACTTTCACTCCACACAAAAGGTTGGTTTTTCCTAGTTAATTCAGTTAATGGTCCAGCTATCTTAGAAAACCCTTCAATAAATCTTCTATAATACCCAGCTAATCCTAAGAAACTCCTAATCTCAGTTACTGTTTTAGGTCTCTCCCATTCCAAAACCGCTTCTACCTTAGAAGGATCTACACTTATTCCCTCTTTAGAAATTACATGCCCTAAAAATTTTACTTCCTCTAACCAAAATTCACATTTAGACATCTTTGCAAATAATTTTCTATCTTTTAAAGTTTCTAATATTATTCTAAGATGATTTTCATGTTCTTCTTTATTTTTAGAATATATTAATATGTCATCTATAAATACTACTACAAAATTATCTAAATATTGTCTAAACACCCTATTCATATAATCCATAAACACGGCTGGTGCATTAGTTACTCCAAATGGCATCACTTGATATTCATAATGTCCATATCTAGTCCGAAAGGCAGTCTTGGGTATGTCTTCCTTTTTAACTCTAATTTGATGGTACCCAGACCTTAAGTCTATTTTAGAAAAAACTGTTGCTCCCTTAAGTTGATCCATTAAATCATCTATTCTAGGTAAAGGATATTTATTCTTTATAGTTACTTTATTTAATTGTCTATAATCTATACATAACCTAGATCCCCCATCTTTCTTTTTAACTAATAACACTGGGGCTCCCCATGGTGACACACTAGGTCTTATAAATTGTTTTTCTAGCAACTCTTCCAATTGTTTCTTTAATTCAGTTAATTCCAATGGTGCCATTCTATAGGGTTGCATAGAGATTGGTCTAGTACCAGGCATCAAGTCAATGCTAAATTCTATCTCTCTCTCAGGAGGTAAACCAGGAACATCATCAGGAAAAACTTCAGGATACTCATTTACAACTAGCACAGAGTCAATTTCAATTTTATCTTCTTTAGTTCTAAGAGATGATAACATGTATTTTTGAATTTCACTTTTAAATGATATTTCTTTGGGTTGGACAGGTTTAAGTCTAGAAACATCAAGTTCAGGGAAAATCACAGCTTTAGAGGCACAGTCTATTAGAATATGGTTGGCTGCTAACCAATCCATTCCTAATATTACATCAAGGTTAGTCAAAGGCAAACAAATCAAATTCACAACAAATGGTCTATCTCTGATGGTTATCATACAATTCAAACATATTTGAGAGGTTAGGATTGGTTTAGATGTAGGCACAGAAACAAGCAAAGTATAAGGTAATGGTGACACAACTAAGCTCAGATTCTCAACACAGTCATCAGATATAAATGAATGGGTAGCACCTGAATCAAATAACACAGTTAAGGACTTACCTTTCATTTGACCCTTGTCCTGAATAAGATCTGCAGACCGTGAGGCCTCAGTACCACTCAAAGTAAATACTCTTCCACTAGCTGTAGGTCTCTGAGTCTGTACAGTTCTCCCAGTCTGATCCCTCCTAGGTGTAGAACATTCCCTAGCCATATGACCTAATTTCCCACAAATAAAACAGACTGGACCAGATATAGTGCAATCCTTGGTCAAGTGTCCCCTTCCACATTTCCAACACCTGACTGCTAACTGGGGTTTTTGAGAATTCCCAGCTCCACTTACTCCTCCCATAGGTCTAAACCCACCTGTACCTCCTGCTCCTCCAGGACGCCACTGTGGGGGTCTACTATATGGTTTCTGTGGCTGAATACTCCTTCCTTTTAGCATAGTACCTCCTCTTCCAAAATTACTCCTACTTGCATATCCCGCCATTTTGGATCTTTGCTCCCTTTTCATATCTTCAATTACTTTGCACTGATCCATTAATTCAGGGAACTCAGAAATCCTCAATGGAACTATGGCTTCCTTAATCTCATATCTTAAGCCTTTTTCATACCTCCTGCACTTCCATTCCTCATTTCCAGTGATCTGCAAGTATTTAGAATATTTGGCCAAAGATTCAAATTTAGAAGTATATTCAAGAATACTCATACTTCCCTGAGTCAAACTGATAAACTCTTCCTCTTTGGCTTGTCTCACAGTCTCTGGAAAATATTTTTCAAGGAACAAGGTCTTGAAGATATCCCAGGTAATCACTTCTCCCCTGTTCTCCCACATCCTCTGGGTAGCTTTCCACCACAACCTAGCATCACTCAGTAACTGAAAGGCTGCATGTGTCACCCTCCTCTCATCAGGACACTCCATAGCCACAAAAATATCCTCCAGATTCAGAATCCACTCTTCAGCTTTCTCTGGATCATACTCTCCCTTAAAGTAAGGTGGATCATGCCTCTTAAAATCTGTTAAAGTGGTCCTGTCAACAAGTGGAGGTGGATGCTGAGCTAGTGTCTGATTAGCCAACATCTCAGTCTGCTGAGTTACTGCATTAGCCATATCCCTCATGGCTCTGGCCATCTCAGCTATATTATCATTTCCAACTGTGGGATTTGCAGCTGGCCTTCCTCTTCCTCTTCCTCTTCCTGACATCTCTACCTGTCTAAAAGAAAAAGAGTCTTTGATCCAGTTACTACCCTTGTTCCTATAACATTCCTAACAAACAACTAAGCAACCAATTCATAGAAAACAACCAATTTTAATCAAAACAAACAATTCACATAAACAATCAGTTTCAATCAAAGTAACACAGCAAAATACATAACAGACCAATTACTCACAAATCCTAGAGATGCATAACCAGAGCTCTGATACCACTAATGTAACCCCCTTCTAATTAATTAATTTTACCTCTAATATATATATAAAAAAAAATATAGTTTCCAAGGAAAATAAATACAATCCATTAAGTTCAAAGTTTGTCATTATAATTTACATTATTAAAATTTACAGAAAATACTATTACAAAATTATTTCTAATTAATACAAAAGTATCTAAAACCAAAAACCCATATTCCTATAGCTCTGGAACATGTCTGCATCTGTGACTTCTAATTATTCTTCTTTATACCTGCAATCACACTCCCCTAGTATCTGGGGACAGCATTACCGGATCAGGCATTTAATTTCTCATAGAATAAAACAATTTCAAACAATTACACATCATAACAATTTAATTAATTACACACATAATTAAATGCAGTATGATTTATGCAAATGCAATTTTTGACTCAAATTCATTTTTGACCCTGCTCCATGGAGACTTCCCCTTTGAGTGTTTAGTAAGTAACTGGCCTACCATTACGTACAGCAATTCAGCCATCAGCCCCTACTAAACGCGAATAAACTAAACAGAATTAGGAGATCAGGATACCCAGGAAGGCCACCACGACCGCATCTCTGTCCAGATTACAGCCACATATGGAATTGCCAATATCCTTATCCCCACAGACTATATAATCACAGATTATACGGTCCTGTTTAACAAATTCTACTCACCCCAAAAATCCTTTCTCAATCATTTTCATTTCACATGACTACCGCAGTCCCGGTTAGTCAACAATTCATTTCTCAATCAGTTTCATTTCACATGACTACCGCAGTCCCGGTTAGTCAACAAAAGTCATTTCTCATAGATCAACTCAATTCTCATGACTACCACAGTCCTGGTTAGTCAACATAATTCTTTCTCATTTGATACTTTTATAAATTCCCCAAAAAGACTCATGCTAATGAATTTTGTTCATGATCACAATCAAATAAATAATTTGTACACATTAACATACAAGGATACAAAGATTTAAGCAATTTACATTATAACATTAGTATTTTTAATAATTTCCGAAAATGCCCTCAATCTTTTTCCAAAATACCCAATGTGTCCCTACATGTAAAATGACCATTTTGCCCTTGGTTTTATAAAAATTTCCACATAATATCCCTTGCATTTAGGGCTGGCCGAATGGTCTACAAGCCATTCTCAACAATTCTTCCAAAGCTACAAACTCCAATTCCAACCAATTTCAATCAAATCACAATTTCAATCAAAATTCAACAAACCAAATTTCAACCATTACAACACCTTAAAAATTCAATCAAACATCATTCCAATCCATGAATTTCAATCACAAGCATCAAAAACACAAAACCCCTAAATCAATTTCAAGTTTTCATGATTCTAGGCCAAAATTTTAATTTAACCCTACAACATGTTTTCTTCTAATTCCAAGGGTTCTAATTGAAATTAAATGCCTAGATCCTTACCTTAGACTCTTTAATTGAAGAAAAAGCCTTGAATTCCTTTCTCCCTCACTCCTTGGTCTTGTAGGAATTTTTGAGATTTTCTCCAATTCTTTCTCTACTAGCCGAATTAGCTTTGTGTTTTGGAAGTTTGGATGGTTTGGTTTCTTAATTTGAGTTGAAATGGTGAAGTTAAGATGAAATTTAATGAAGAACTGCAGCTGCTGGGTTAAGAACTCACGGTTCTGTTTTTTCAGAAAAGCTAGCTTTGTGCCTTTTACTTTTAGCTTAAGTTTTAAGGCTTCATTTAACACTTAATTCACCAAATTGAATTTTTTCTTCAAGTCCACTGCCCTGCACGTCCAGCAGCCTCTATTGGCCAAGGGAGATCAGTTCTCCAAGCTTCCCCATCCACTTGGACAGCCAAAGGAGTGCAGCAAGTGACTTGCCTTCCAAAAGGTCAAAAGTCAACATTTGTAGGTAATTTAATGGAATTTTCTAGAATAATTTAGGGCTGTTAATTATCTTACAAACTAATTAGAATTTGAAGAAAATAACACCACCATTGAATTCCTTACTATCAAAAACCTTGGGGTAGTGTCTTACTTATCTCTTAATCCAAGCCTAATTAGCTTAATTTAGTGATCTTAGAAAAGCCTAAGTTGTCACTTTTTGATTGGTTAAGGTTCTAAATTAAATTTTTCTTGGTTAAACATTTTTAATAATTATTCTAAGTATATTACAATTATTAGATAATTCTATAGATATCCTATGAATTTTCTCTAAATTTTCTGTCTTAAAATTTTACCGTAATAATTTCTCAAAGTTCTAACTTTCAGAAAATCCTAACAATTCTGAATAAGCATTTTAATTCTTTATCTGTATATATTTTTAATCTATATTCTATTACCTTTCTTTTAAGTTATAATTGAGTTCAAAATTCTATACTTGAAAATTTATCCTGGACAGCTGTCTGACATAGCAGTCCAGTCAACAATTAATTTCAGCAAAAACGAAGACATTTAGAAATTCAGAAAAATCTTCTGAGTAGAACTGTATTAATTTCATTAAGAAAATATGTTCATAGAGTTTTATAAAATACAGTGCATAAGTGTTCATAATGTACATATATAAATGCGTACAAATAGTAAAATGAGGATGTTACAATCCCTACATGTGAAATGACTATTTTGCCCTTCGTTATTTGAAAATTTCCACATAGTACCCCATGTTTCTAGCCATGGCCGAACGGCCCTCATTCAATTCCATCAACAATTGAACAAATTAAACCCAACAATTTCAATCAATAACAATTCAAACCAAGTCTTAATCAAGCTCAAATACATCAACCAAAGTTCAATCCATCACACATATCATAAAATCAACCAAACATTTCTTTCAATCATATATTTTAAGCTTCAAACATCAAAACATATAAAATGCCTGATGTATGGGAAATTACTATTTTACCCTTATACTTTTCTATTATTTCTGAAAATGCCCCTGATCTTCCTATAAAATTCCCAAAGTTTGCCTCCATGTGAAATGACTGTTTTGCCCTTTGTTATTTGAAAATTTCCACATAGTATCCCTTGTTTCTAACCATTGCCGAATGGCCCTCATTAAATTCCAACAACATTTCAACAAATTCAACCCAACAATTTCAATCAATAACAAATAACCAAGTCTCAATCAAGCTCAAATACATCCACCAAAGTTGAATCCATCACGCATATCATAAAATCAACAAAAAATTGTTTCAATCATTTATTTTAAGCTTCAAACATCAAAACATGTAAAATGCCCGATGTATGGGTAATTACTATTTTACCCTTAAACTTTTCTATTATTTCCGAAAATGCCCCTGATCTTCCCCTAAATGGGTAATTACATCAATTGCAACCAATAACAAATCAAACCAAGTCTCGATCAAGCTCAAATACATCAACCAAAGTTCAATCCATCACACATATCATAAAATCAAGCAAACATTTGTTTCAATCATTTATTTTAAGCTTCAAACATCAAAAGATATAAAATGCCCAATGTATGGGTAATTACTATTATTTTAAGCTTAAAATAGTAATTACCCATACATCGGGCATTTTATATGTTTTGATGTTTGAAGCTTAAAATAAATGATTGAAACAAATGTTTGGTTGATTTTATGATATGTGTGATGGATTGAACTTTGGTTGTTGTATTTGTGCTAGATTGAGACTTGGTTTGATTTGTTATTAATTGAAATTGTTGGGTTGAATTTGTTGAAATGTTGTTGGAATTGAACGAGGGTCAATCGGCCATGGCTAGAAAGAAGGGGTACTATGTGGAAATTTTCAAATAACCAAGGGCAAAATAGTCATTTCACATGTAGGGATACATTGGAAATTTTATAGGAAGATTAGGGGCATTTTCAGAAATAATAGAAATGTATAAGGGTAAAATAGTAGTTACCCATACATCGGGCATTTTATATGTTTTGATGTGTGAAGCTTAAAATGAATGATTGAAACAAATGTTTGGTTGATTTTATGATATGTGTGATGGATTGAACTTTGGTTGACGTATTTGAGCTTGATTGAGACTTGGTTTGATTTGTTATTGATTGAAATTGTTGGGTTGAATTTGGTGAAATGTTGTTGGAATTGAATGAGGGCCACTTGGCCATGGCTAGAAACAACGGGTACTATGTGGAAATTTTCAAATAACGAAGGGCAAAATAGTCATTTCACATGTAGGGATAAATTGGGAATTCTACAGGAAGTTCAAGGGCGTATTTGAAAATAACAAAAAGTTATAAGGGTAAAATAGTAATTACCCATACATCGGGCATTTTATATGTATTGATGTTTGAAGCTTAAAATAAATGATTGAAACAAATGTTTGGTTGATTTTATGATATGTGTCATGGATTGAACTTTGGTTGATGTATTTGAGCTAGATTGAGACTTGGTTTGATGTGTTATTGATTGAAATTGTTGGGTTTAATTTGTTCAAATGTTGTTGGAATTGAATGAGGGCTATTCGGCCATGGCTAGAAAGAAGGGGTACTATGTGGAAATTTTGAAATAACCAAGAGCAAAATAGTCATTTCACATGTAGGGATACATTGGGAATTTTAAAGGAACATCAAGGGCGTTTTCGAAAATAATAGAAAAGTATAAGGGAAAAATAGTAGTTACCCACACATCGGGCATTTTATATGTTTTGATGTTTGAAGCTTAAAATAAATGATTGAAATAAATGTTTGGTTGATTTTATGATATGTGTGATGGATAGAACTTTGGTTGATGTATTTGAGCTTGATTGAGACTGGTTTTATGTGTTGTTGATTGAAATTGTTGGGTTGAATTTGTTGAAATGTTCTTGGAATTGGATGAGGGCCATTCGGCCATGGCTAGAAACAAGGGGTACTATGTGGAAATTTTCAAATAACCAAGGGCAAAATAGTCATTTCACATGTAGGGATACATTGGGAATTTTATAAGAAGATCAAGGGCATTTTCGGAAACAATAGAAAAGTATAAGGGTAAAATAGTAATTACCCATAGATCAGGCATTTTACATGTTTTGATGTTTGAAGCATAAAATAAATGATTGAAACAAATGTTTGGTTGATTTTATGATATGTGTGATGGATTGAACTTTGGTTGTTGTATTTGTGCTAGATTGAGACTTGGTTTGATTTGTTATTAATTGAAATTGTTGGGTTGAATTTGTTGAAATGTTGTTGGAATTGAACGAGGGTCAATCGGCCATGGCTAGAAAGAAGGGGTACTATGTGGAAATTTTCAAATAACCAAGGGCAAAATAGTCATTTCACATGTAGGGATACATTGGAAATTTTATAGGAAGATTAGGGGCATTTTCAGAAATAATAGAAATGTATAAGGGTAAAATAGTAGTTACCCATACATCGGGCATTTTATATGTTTTGATGTGTGAAGCTTAAAATGAATGATTGAAACAAATGTTTGGTTGATTTTATGATATGTGTGATGGATTGAACT
This sequence comes from Pueraria montana var. lobata, assembly GCA_026413185.1. Taxonomy (NCBI): domain Eukaryota; kingdom Viridiplantae; phylum Streptophyta; class Magnoliopsida; order Fabales; family Fabaceae; genus Pueraria; species Pueraria montana. The sequence goes on along the minus strand of CM048646.1, from coordinate 65,800,334 downwards.
TTGGTTGACGTATTTGAGCTTGATTGAGACTTGGTTTGATTTGTTATTGATTGAAATTGTTGGGTTGAATTTGGTGAAATGTTGTTGGAATTGAATGAGGGCCACTTGGCCATGGCTAGAAACAACGGGTACTATGTGGAAATTTTCAAATAACGAAGGGCAAAATAGTCATTTCACATGTAGGGATAAATTGGGAATTCTACAGGAAGTTCAAGGGCGTATTTGAAAATAACAAAAAGTTATAAGGGTAAAATAGTAATTACCCATACATCGGGCATTTTATATGTATTGATGTTTGAAGCTTAAAATAAATGATTGAAACAAATGTTTGGTTGATTTTATGATATGTGTCATGGATTGAACTTTGGTTGATGTATTTGAGCTAGATTGAGACTTGGTTTGATGTGTTATTGATTGAAATTGTTGGGTTTAATTTGTTCAAATGTTGTTGGAATTGAATGAGGGCTATTCGGCCATGGCTAGAAAGAAGGGGTACTATGTGGAAATTTTGAAATAACCAAGAGCAAAATAGTCATTTCACATGTAGGGATACATTGGGAATTTTAAAGGAACATCAAGGGCGTTTTCGAAAATAATAGAAAAGTATAAGGGAAAAATAGTAGTTACCCACACATCGGGCATTTTATATGTTTTGATGTTTGAAGCTTAAAATAAATGATTGAAATAAATGTTTGGTTGATTTTATGATATGTGTGATGGATAGAACTTTGGTTGATGTATTTGAGCTTGATTGAGACTGGTTTTATGTGTTGTTGATTGAAATTGTTGGGTTGAATTTGTTGAAATGTTCTTGGAATTGGATGAGGGCCATTCGGCCATGGCTAGAAACAAGGGGTACTATGTGGAAATTTTCAAATAACCAAGGGCAAAATAGTCATTTCACATGTAGGGATACATTGGGAATTTTATAGGAAGATCAGGGGCATTTTTGAAAATAATAGAAATGTATAAGGGTAAAATAGTAATTACCCATACATCGGGCATTTTATATGTATTGATGTTTGAAGCATAAAATAAATGATTGAAACAAATCTTGGTTGATTTCATGATATGTGTGACAGATTGAACTTTGGTTGATGTATTTGAGCTTGATTGAGACTTGGTTTGATTTGTTATTGATTGAAATTGTTGGGTTGAATTTGTTGAAATGTTGTTGGAATTGAATGAGGGCTATTCGGCCATGGCTAGAAACAAGGGGTACTATGTGGAAAATTTCAAATAACCAAGGGCAAAATAGTCATTTAACATGTAGGGATACATTGGGAATTTGATAGGAAGATCAGGGGCACTTTCAGAAATAATAGAAAACTATAAGGGTAAAATAGTAATTACCCATACATCGGGCATTTTATATGTTTTGATGTTTGAAGCTTAAAATAAATGATTGAAACAAATGTTTCGTTGATTTTATGATATGTGTGACAGATTGAACTTTGGTTGATGTATTTGAGCTTGATTGAGACTTGAATTGATTTGTTATTAATTGAAATTGTTGGGTTGAATTTGTTGAAATGTTGTTGGAACTGAATAAGCACCATTCGGCCATGGCTAGAAACAAGGGGTACTATGTGGAAATTTTCAAATAACCAAGGGCAAAATAGTCATTTCACATGTAGGGATACATTGGGAATTTTATAGGAAGATCAGGAGCAATTTCGGAAATAATAGAAATGTATAAGGGTAAAATAGTAATTACCCACACATCGGGCAATTTATATGTATTGATGTTTGAATCTTAAAATAAATGATTGAAACAAATGTTTGGTTAATTTTATGATATGTGTGATGGATTGAACTTTGGTCGATGTATTTGAGCTTGATTGAGACTTGGTTTGATTTGTTATTGATTGAAATTATTGGGTGGAATTTGTTGAAATGTTGTTGGAATTGAATGAGGGTCATTCGGCCATGGCTAGAAACAAGGGGTATTATGTGGAAATTTTGAAATAACCATGGGCAAAATAGTCATTTAACATGTAGGGATACATTGGGAATTTTATAGGAAATTTTATAGGAAGATTAGGGGCACTTTCAGAAATAATAGAAAAGTATAAGGGTAAAATAGTAATTACCCATACTTTGGGTATTTTATATGTATTGATGTTTGAACCTTAAAATAAATGGTTGAAACAAATGTTTGGTTGATTTTATGATATGTGTGACGGATTGAACTTTGGTTGATGTATTTGAGCTTGATTGAGACTTGAATTGATTTGTTATTGATTGAAATTGTCCGGTTGAATTTGTTGAAATGTTGTTGGAATTGAATGAGGGCTATTCGGCCATGGCTAGAAACAAGGGCTACTATGTTTAAATTTTCAAATAACCAAGGGCAAAATAGTCATTTCACATGTAGGGATTCATTGGAAATTTTATAGGAAGATCAGGGGCATTTTTGGAAATAATAGAAAAGTACAAGGGTAAATTACCCATGCATCGAGCATTTTATATGTTTTGATGTTTGCAGCTTAAAATAAATTATTGAAACAAATGTTTGGTTGATTTTATGATATGTGTGACGGATTGAACTTTGGTTGATGCATTTGAGCTTGATTGAGACTTGGTTTGATTTGTTGTTGATTGAAATTGTTGGTTTGAATTTGTTGAAATGTTCTTGGAATTGAATGAGGGCCATTCGCCAAGGCTAGAAACAAGGGGTACTATGTGGAAATTTTCAAATAACCAAGGGCAAAATAGTCATTTCACATGGAGGGATACATTGGGAATTTTATAGGAAGATCAGGGGCATTTTCGTAAATAATAGAAAAGTATAAGGGTAAAATAGTAATTACCCATACATTGGGCATTTTATATGTTTTGATATTTGAAGCTTAAAATAAATGATTGAAAAAAATGTTTGGTTGATTTTATGATATGTGTAATGGATTGAACTTTGGTTGATGTATTTGACCTTGATTGAGACTTGCTTTGAATTGTTATTGATGGAAATTGTTGGGCTGAATTTGTTGAAATGTTGTTGGAATTGAATGAGGGCCATTCGGCCATGGCTAGAAACAAGGGGTACTATGTGGAAATTTTCAAATAACCAAGGGCAAAATAGTCGTTTCACATGTAGGGATACATTGGAAATTTTATAGGAAGATCAGGGGCATTTTCGGAAATAATAGAAAAGTATAAGGGACAATTACCCATACATCGAGCATTTTATATGTTTTGATGTTTGAAGCTTAAAATAAATGATTGAAACAAATGTTTGGTTGATTTTATGATATGTGTGACGGATTGAACTTTGGTTGATGTATTTGCGCATGATTGAGACTTGGTTTGATTTGTTATTGATTGAAATTGTTGGGTTGAATTTGCTGAAATGTTGTTGGAACTGAATGAGGGCCATTCGGCCATGGCTAGAAACAAGGGGTACTATGTGGAAATTTTCCAATAACCAAGGGTAAAATAGTCATTTCACATGTAGGGATACATTGGGAATTTTATAGGAAGATCAGGGGCATTTTCGGAAATAATAGAAATGTATAAGGGTAAATTAGTAATTACCCATACATCGGGCATTTTATATGTATTGATATTTGAAGCTTAAAATAAATGATTCAAAAAAATGTTTGGTTGATTTTATGATATGTGTGATGGATTGAACTTTGGTTGATGTATTTGAGCTTGACTGAGACTTGGTTTGATTTTTTATTGATTGAAGTTATTGGGTTGAATTTGTTGAAATGTTGTTGGAATTGAATGAGGGTCATTCCGCCATGGCTAGAAACAAGGGGTATTATGTGGAAATTTTCAAATAACCATGGGCAAAATAGTCATTTCACATGTAGGGATACATTGGGAATTTTATAGGAAGATCGGGGGCATCTTCGAAAATAATAGAAAAGTATAAGGGTAAAATAGTAATTACCCATACATCGGGTATTTTATATGTATTGATGTTTGAACCTTAAAATAAATCGTTGAAATAAATGTTTGGTTGATTTTATGATATGTGTGAAGGATTGAACTTTGGTTGATGTATTTGAGCTTGATTGAGACTTGGTTTGATTTGTTATTGATTGAAATTGTTGGGTTGAATTTGTTGAAATGTTGTTGGAATTGAATGAGGGCCATTCGGCCATGGCTAGAAACAAGGGGTACTATGTGGAAATTTTCAAATAACCAAGTGCAAAATAGTCATTTCACATGTAGGGATACATTGGAAATTTTATAGGAAGATCAGGGTCATTTTCGGAAATAATACAAAAGTATAAGGGTAAATTACCCACACATCGAGCATTTTATATGTTTTGATGTTTGAAGCTTAAAATAAATTATTGAAACAAATGTTTGTTGGATTTTATGATATGTGTGATGGATTGAACTTTGGTTGATGTATTTGAGCTTGATTGAGACTTGGTTTGATTTGTTATTGATTGAAATTGTTGGGTTGAATTTGTTGAAATGTTGTTGGAATTGAATGAGCGCCATTCGGCCATGGCTAGAAACATGGGGTACTATGAGGAAATTTTCAAATAACCAAGGGCAAAATAGTCATTTCACATGTACGGATACATTGGGAATTTTATAGGAAGATCAGGGGCATCTTCGGAAATAATAGAAAAGTATAAGGGTAAAATAGTAATTACCCATACATCGGGCATTTTATATATTTTGATGATTGAAGCTTAAAGTAAATGATTGAAACAAATGTTTGGTTGATTTTATGATATGTGTGATGGATTGAAATTTGGTTGATGTATTTGAGCTTGATTGAGGCTTGAATTGATTTGTTTTTTATTGAAATTGTCCGGTTGAATTTGTTGAAATGTTGTTGGAACTGAATGAGGGCCATTCGGCCACGGCTAGAAACAAGGGGTACTGTGTGGAAATTTTCAAATAACCAAGGGCAAAATAGTCATTTCACATGTAGGGATACATTGGAAATTTTATAGGAAGATCAGAGGCATCTTCGAAAATAATAGAAAAGTGTAAGGGTAAAATAGTAATTACCCATACATCGGGTATTTTATATGTATTGATGTTTGAACCTTAAAATAAATGGTTGAAATAAATGTTTGGTTGATTTTATGATATGTGTGACGGATTGAACTTTGGTTGATGTATTTGAGCTTGATTGAGACTTGAATTGATTTGTTATTGATTAAAATTGTCCGGTTGAATTTGTTGAAATGTTGCTGGAATTGAATGAGGGTCATTCGGCCATGGCTAGAAACAAGGGGTACTATGTGGAAATTTTCAAATAACCAAGGGCAAAATAGTCATTTCACATGTAGGGATACATTGGAAATTTTGTAGGAAGATCAGGGGCATTTTCAAAAATAATAGAAAAGTATAAGGGTAAATTACCCATACATTGAGCATTTTATATGTTTTGATGTTTGAAGCTTAAAATAAATGATTGAAACAAACGTTTGGTTGATTTTATGATATGTGTGATGGATTGAACTTTGGTTGATGTATTTGAGCTTGATTGAGACTTGGTTTGATTTGTTATTGATTGAAATTGTCCAGTTGAATTTGTCGAAATGTTGTTGCAATTCAATGAGGGCCATTCGGCCATGGCTAGAAACAAGTGGAACTATGTGGAAATTTTCAAATAACCAAGGGCAAAATAGTCATTTCACATGTAGGGATACATTGGGAATTTTATAGGAAGATCGAAGGCATTTTCGGAAATAATAGAAAAGTATAAGGGTAAAATAGTAATTACCCATACACCGGGCATTTTATATGTATTGATGTCCGAAGCTTAAAATAAATGATTGAAACAAATGTTTGGTTGATTTTATGATATGTGTGATGGATTGAACTTTGGTTGACGTATTTGAGCTTGATTGAGACTTGGTTTGATTTGTTGTTGATTGAAATTGTTGGGTTGAATTTGTTGAAATGTTGTGGGAATTGAATGAGGGCCATTTGGCCATGGCTAGAAACAGGGGGTACTATGTGGAAATTTTCAAATAACCAAGGCCAAAATAGTCATTTGACATGGAGGGATACATTGGGAATTCTATAGAAAGATTAGGGGCATTTTCGGAAATAATAGACAAGTATAAGGGTAAAATAGTAATTACCCATACATCGGGCATTTTATATGTATTGATATTTGAAGCTTAAAATAAATGATTGAAACAAATGTTTGGTTGATTTTATGATATGTGTGACGTATTGAACTTTGGTTGATGTATTTGAGCTTGATTGAGACTTGGTTTGATTTGTTATTGATTGATATTGTTGGGTTGAATTTGTTGAAATGTTGTTGGAACTGAATGAGCGCTATTCGGCGATAGCTAGAAACAAGGGGTACTATGTGGAAATTTTCAAATAACCAAGGCCAAAATAGTCATTTCACATGTAGGGATACATTGGAAATTTTATCGGAAGATCAGGGGCATTTTCGGAAATAATAGAAAAGTATAAGGGTAAATTACCCATACATAGAGCATTTTATATGTTTTGATGTTTGAAGCTTAAAATAAATTATTGAAACAAATGTTTGGTTGATTTTATGATATGTGTGACGGATTGAACTTTGGTTGATGTATTTGAGCTTGATTGAGACTTGGTTTGATTTGTTATTGATTGAAATTGTTGGGTTGAATTTGTTGAAATGTTGTTGGAACTGAATGAGCACCATTCGGCCATGGCTAGAAACAAGGGGTACTATGTGGAAATTTTCAAATAACCAAGGGTAAAATAGTCATTTCACATATAGGGATACATTGTGAATTTTATAGGAATATCAGGGGCATCTTCGGAAATAATAAAAAAGTATAAGGGTAAAATAGTAATTACCCATACATCGGGCATTTTATATGTTTTGATGATTGAAGCTTAAAGTAAATGATTGAAACAAATGTTTGGTTGATTTTATGATATGTGTGATGGATTGAACTTTGGTTGATGTATTTGAGCTTGATTAAGGCTTCAATTGATTTGTTATTGATTGAAATTGTCCGGTTGAATTTGTTGAAATGTTGTTGGAACTGAATGAGCGCCATTCGGCCATGGCTAGCAACAACGGGTACTATGTGGAAATTTTCAAATAACCAAGGGAAAAATAGTCATTTCACATGAAGGGATACATTGGGAATTTTATAGGAAGATCAGGGGCATTTTCGAAAATAATAGAATAGTATAAGGGTAAATTATTCATACATCGACCATTTTATATGTTTTGATGTTTGAAGCTTAAAATAAATGATTGAAACAAATGTTTGGTTGATTTTTTGATATGTGTGACAGATTGAACTTTGGTTGATGTATTTGAGCTTGATTGAGACTTGGCTCGATTTGTTATTGATTGAAATTGTCCGGTTGAATTTGTCGAAATGTTGTTGAAATTCATGAGGGCAATTCGGCCATGGCTAGAAACAAGGGGTACTATGTGGAAATTTTCAAATAACCAAGGGCAAAATAGTCATTTCACATGTAGGAATACATTGGGAATTTTATAGGAAGATCAGGGGCATTTTCGGAAATAATAGAAAAGTATAAGGGTAAAATAGTAATTACCCATACATCAAGCATTTTATATGTTTTGATGTTTGAAGATTAAAATAAATGATTGAAAGAAATGTTTAGTTGATTTTATGATATGTGTGATGGATTGAACCTTGGTTGATGTATTTGAGCTTGATTGAGACTTGGTTTGATTTGTTGTAGATTGAAATTGTTGGGTTTAATTTGTTGAAATGTTGTGGGAATTGAATGAGGGCCATTTGGCCATGGCTAGAAACAAGGGGTACTATGTGGAAATTTTCAAATAAGCAAGGGCAAAATAGTCATTTCACATGGAGGGATACATTGGGAATTTTATAGAAAGATCAGGGGCATTTTCGGAAATAATAGACAAGTATAAGGGTAAAATAGTAATTACCCATACATCGGGCATTTTATATGTATTGATGTTTGAAGCTTAAAATAAATGATTGAAACAAATGTTTGGTTCATTTTATGATATGTGTGACGTATTGAATTTTGGTTGATGTATTTGAGCTTGATTGAGACTTGGTTTGATTTGTTATTGATTGAAATTGTTGGGTTGAATTTTTTGAAATGTTGTTGGAACTGAATGAGCGTCATTCGGCCATGGCTAGAAACAAGGGGTACTATGTGGAAATTTTCAAATAACCAAGGGCAAAATAGTCATTTCACATGTTGGGATACATTGGGAATTTTATAGGAAGATCAGGGGCATTTTCGGAAATAATAGAAATGTGTAAGGGTAAAATAGTAATTACCCATACATGAGGCATTTTATTTGTTTTGATGTTTGAAGCTTAAAATAAATTATTGAAACAAATGTTTGGTTGATTTTATGATATGTGTGATAGATTGAACTTTGGTTGATGTTTTTGAGCTTGATTGAGACTTGGTTTGATTTGTTATTGATTGAAATTGTTGGGTTGAATTTGTTGAAATGTTGGAGGAATTGAATGAGGACCATTCGGCCATGGCTAGAAACAAGGGGTACTGTGAGGGAATTTTCAAATAACCAAGGGCAAAAAATTCATTTCACAAGGAGGGATACATTGGGAATTTTATAGGCAGATCAGGGGTATTTTTGGAAATAATAGAAAAGTATAAGGGTAAAATAGTAATTACCCATACATCGGGCATTTTATAAGTTTTGATGTTTGAAGCTTAAAAAAAATGATTGAAACAAATGTTTGGTTGATTTTATGATATGTGTGATGGATTGAACTTTGGTTGATGTATTTGTGCTTGATTGAGACTTGGTTTGATTTGTTGTTGATTGAAATTGTTGGGTTGAATTTGTTGAAATGTTGGGGGAATTGAATGAGGGCCATTTGGCCATGGCTAGAAACAAGGGGTACCGTGAAATTTTCAAATAACCAAGGGCAAAATAGTCATTTCACATGTAGGGATACTTTGGGAATTTTATAGGAAGATCAGAGGCATTTTCAGAAATAATAGAAAAGTATAAGGGTAAAATAGTAATTACCCATATATCGGGCATTTTATATGTTTTGATGTTTGAAGCTTAAAATAAATGATTGAAATAAATGTTTGGTTGATTTTATGATATGTGTGATGGATTGAACTTTGGTTGATGTATTTGAGCTTGATTGAGACTTGGTTTCATTTGTTTTTTTATTGCAATTGATGGGTTGAATTTGTTGACATGTTGTTGGAATTGAATGAGGGCCATTCGGCCATGGCTAAGAACAAGGGGTACCGTGTAGAAATTTTCAAATAACCAAGGGCAAAATAGTCATTTCACTTGTAGGGATGCATTGGGAATTATATAGGAAGATCAAGGGTATTTTTGGAAATAATAGAAGGGTAAAATAGTAATTACCCATACATCGGACATTTTATATGTTTTGATGTTTGAAGCTAAAAATAAATGATTGAAACAAATGTTTGGTTGATTTTATCATATGGGTGGTGGATTGAACTTTGGTTGATGTATTTGAGCTTGATTGAGACTTGGTTTCATTTGTTTTTTATTTCAATTGATGGGTTGAATTTGTTGACATGTTGTTGGAATTGAATGAGGGCCATTCGGCCATGGCTAGGAACAAGGGGTACCGTGTAGAAATTTTCAAATAACCAAGTTCAAAATAGTCATTTCACAAGTAGGGATACTTTGGGAATTTTATAGGAAGATCAGAGGCATTTTCAGAAATAATAGAAAAGTATAAGGGTAAAATAGTAATTACCCATACATCAGGCATTTTATATGTTTTGATGTTTGAAGCGTAAAATAAATGATTGAAACAAATGTTTGGTTGATTTTATGATATGTGTCATGGATTGAACTTTGGTTGATGTATTTGAGCTTGATTGAGACTTGGTTTGATTTGTTATTGATTGAAATTGTTGGGTTGAATTTGTTGAAATGTTGTTGGAATTGAATGAGGGCCATTCGGCTATGGCTATAAACAAGGGGTACCGTGAGGAAATTTTCAGATAACCAAGGGCAAAATAGTCATTTCACATGTAGGGATACATTGGGAATTTTATAGGAGGATCAGGGGCATTTCCGAAAATAACAGAAAAGTATAAGGGTAAAATAGTAACTACCCATACATAGGGCATTTTGTATGTTTTGATGTTTGAAGCTTAAAATAAATGATTGAAACAAATGTTTGGCTGATTTTATGATATGTGTGATGGATTGAACTTTGGTTGATGTATTTGTGCTTGATTGTGACTTGGTTTCATTTGTTTTTTATTGCAATTGATGGGTTGAATTTGTTGACATGTTGTTGGAATTGAATGAGGGCCATTCAGCCATGGCTAGAAACAAGGGGTACTATGTGGAAATTTTCAAATAACCAAGGGCAAAACAGTCATTTCACATGGAGGGATACATTGGGAATTTTATAGGAAGATCAGGGGCATTTTCGGAAATAATAGAAAAGTAGAAGGGTAAAGTAGTAATTACCCATACATCGGGCATTTTATATGTTTTGATGTTTGAAGCGTAAAATAAATTATTGAAACAAAAGTTTGGTTGATTTTATGATATGTGTCATGGATTGAACTTTGGTTGATGTATTTGAGCTTGATTAAGACTTGGTTTGATTTGTTATTGATTGAAATTGTTGGGTTGAATTTGTTGTAATGTTGTTGGAATTGAATGAGGGCCATTCGGCTATGGCCATAAACAAGGGGTACCATGAGGAAATTTTCAAATAACCAAGGGCAAAATAGTCATTTCACATGTAGGGATACATTGGGAATTTTATAGGAAGATCAGGGGCATTTTCGAAAATAACAGAAAAGTATAAGGGTAAAATAGTAACTACCCATACATAGGGCATTTTGTATGTTTTGATGTTTGAAGCTTAAAATAAATGATTGAAACAAATGTTTGGCTGATTTTATGATATGTGTGACGGATTGAACTTTGGTTGATGTATTTGAGCTTGGTTGAGACGTGGTTTCATTTGTTTTTTATTGCAATTGATGGGTTGAATTTGTTGACATGTTGTTGGAATTGAATGACGGCCATTCAGCCATGGCTCGAAACAAGGGTACTATGTGGAAATTTTCAAATAACCAAGGGCAAAACAGTCATTTCACATGGAGGGATACATTGGGAATTTTATAGGAAGATCAGGGGCATTTTCGGAAATAATGGAAAAGAATAAGGGTAAAGTAGTAATTACCCATACATCGGGCATTTTATATGTTTTGATGTTTGAAGCTTAAAATAAATGATTGAAACAAATGTTTGGTTGATTTTATGATATGTGTCATGGATTGAACTTTGGTTGATGTATTTGAGCTTGATTGAGACTTGGTTTGATTTATTATTGATTGAAATTGTTGGGTTGAATTTGTTGAAATGTTGTTGGAATTGAATGAGGGCCATTCGGCCATGGCTAGAAACATGGGGTACTATGTGAAAATTTTCAAATAACCAAGGGCAAAATAGTCATTACACTTGTAGGGATACATTCAGAATTTTATAGGAAGATCAGGGGCATTTTTCAAAATAATAGAAAAGTATAAGGCTAAAATAGTTGTTGGCCATACATCGGGCATTTTATATGTTTTGATGTTTGAAGCTTAAACTAAATGATTGATACAAATGTTTGGTTGATTTTATGATATGTGTGATGGATTGAACTTTGGTTGATGTATTTGAGCTTGATTGAGACTTGGTTTGATTTGTTAATGATTGAAATTGTTGGGTTGAATTTGTTGTAATGTTGTTGGAATTGAAAGAGGGTCATTCGGCCATGACTAGAAACAAGGGGTACTATGTGGGGAATTTCAAATAACCATGGGCAAAACAGTCATTTCACATGTAGGGATGCATTAGGAATTTTATCGGAAGATCAGGGGCATTTTCAGAAATAATAGAAAAGTATAAGGGTAAAATAGTAATTTCCCACACATCGGGCATTTTATCTGTTTTGATGTTTGAAGCTTAAAATAAATGATTGAAACAAATGTTTGGTTGATTTTATGATATGTGTGATGGATTGAACTTTGATTGATGTATTTGAGCTTGATTGAGACTTGGTTTGATTTGTTATTTATTGAAATTGTTGGGTTGAATTTGTTCAAATGTTGTTGGAATTGAATGAGGGCCATTGGGCCATGACTAGAAACAAGGGGTACTATGTGGAAAATTTCAAATAACCAAGGGCAAAACAGTCATTTCACATGGAGGGATGCATTGGGAATTTTACCGGAAGATCAGGGGCATTTTCGTAAATAATAGAAAAGTGTAAGGGTAAAATAGTTATTACCCATACATCAGGCATTTTATATGTTTTGATGTTTGAAGCTTAAAATAAATTATTGAAACAAATGTTTGGTTGATTTTATGATATGTGTGATGGGTTGAACGTGGGTTGATGTATTTGAGCTTGATTGAGACTTGGTTTCATTTGTTATTGATTGAAATTGTTGGGTTGAATTTGTTGAAATGTTGTTGGAATTGAATGAGGGCCATTCGGCCATGGCTAGAAACATGGGGTACTATATGGAAATTTTCAAATAACTAAGGGCAAAACAGTTATTTCACATGTAGGGATACATTGGGAATATTATAGGAAGATCAGGGGCATTTTAAGAAATAATAGAAAAGTTTAAGGGTAAAATAGTAATTACCCATACATCGGGCATTTTATATGTTTTGATGTTTGAAGCTTAAAATAAATTATTGAAATCAAGGTTTGGTTGATTTTATGATATGTGTGATGGATTGAACTTTGGTTCATGTATTTGAGCTTGATTGAGACTTGGTTTCATTTGTTTTTGATTGCAATTGATGGGTTGAATATGTTGACATGTTGTTGGAATTGAATGAGGGCCATTATGCCATGACTAGAACAAGGGGTACTATGTGGAAATTTTCAAATAACCAAGGGAAAAAAATTCATTTCACATGTAGGGATACATTGGGAATTTTATAGGAAGATCAGGGCCATTTTTGGAAATAATAGAAATGTATAAGGGTAAAATAGTAATTATCCATACATCGGGCATTTTATATGTTTTGATCTTTGAAGCTTAACATAAATGATTGAAATAAATGTTTGGCTGATTTTATGATATGTGTGACGGATTGAACTTTGGTTGATGTATTTGAGCTTGATTGAGACTTGGTTCTGATTTGTTATTGATTGAAATTGTTGGGTTGAATTTGTTGAAATGTTGTTGGAATTGAATGAGGGCCATTCGGCCATGGCTAGAAACAAGGGGTACTATGTAGAAATTTTCAAATAACCAAGGGCAAAATAGTCATTTCACATGTAGGAATACATTGGGAATTTTATCGGAAGATCAGGGGCATTTTCGGAAATAATAGAAATGTATAAGGGTAAAATAGTAATTACCCATACATCGGGCATTTTATATGTTTTGATCTTTGAAGCTTAACATAAATGATTGAAATAAATGTTTAGTTCATTTTATGATATGTGTGACGGATTGAACTTTTGTTGATGTATTTGAGCTTGATTGACACTTGGTTTGATTTGTTATTGATTGAAATTGTTGGGTTGAATTTGTTGAAATATTGTTGGAATTGAATGAGGGTCATTCGGCCATAGCTAGAAACAACGGGTACTATGTGGAAATTTTCAAATAACCAAGGGCAAAATTGTCATTTCACATGTAGGGATAAATTGGGAATTTTATAGGAATATCAAGGGCATTTTCGGAAATAATAGAAAAGTATAAGGGTAAAATAGTAATTACACATACATCGGGCATTATATATGTTTTGATGTTTGAAGCAGAAAATAAATTATTGAAACAAATGTTTGGTTGATTTTATGATATGTGTGATGGATTGAACTTTGGTTGATGTATTTCAGCTTGATTGAGACTTGGTTTGATTTGTTATTGATTGAAATTGTTGGGTTGAATTTGTTGAAATGTTGTTGGAATTGAATGAGGGCCATTCGGCCATGGCTAGAAACAAGGGGTACTATGTAGAAATTTTCAAATAACCAAGGGCAAAATAGTCATTTCACATGTAGGAATACATTGGGAATTTTATCGGAAGATCAGGGGCCTTTTCGGAAATAATAGAAATGTATAAGGGTAAAATAGTAATTACCCATACATCGGGCATTTTATATGTTTTGATCTTTGAAGCTTAACATAAATGATTGAAATAAATGTTTGGTTGATTTTATGATATGTGTGACGGATTGAACTTTTGTTGATGTATTTGAGCTTGATTGACACTTGGTTTGATTTGTTATTGATTGAAATTGTTGGGTTGAATTTGTTGAAATATTGTTGGAATTGAATGAGGGTCATTCGGCCATGGTTAGAAACAACGGGTACTATGTGGAAATTTTCAAATAACCAAGGGCAAAATTGTCATTTCACATGTAGGGATAAATTGGGAATTTTATAGGAATATCAAGGGCATTTTCGGAAATAATAGAAAAGTATAAGGGTAAAATAGTAATTACACATACATCGGGCATTATATATGTTTTGATGTTTGAAGCAGAAAATAAATTATTGAAACAAATATTTGGTTGATTTTATGATATGTGTGATGGATTGAACTTTGGTTGATGTATTTCAGCTTGATTGAGACTTGGTTTGATTTGTTATTGATTGAAATTGTTGGGTTGAATTTGTTGAAATATTGTTGGAATTGAATGAGGGCCATTCAGCCATGGCTAGAAACAAGGGGTACTATGTGGAAATTTTCAACTAACCAAGGGCAAAACAGTTATTTCACATGTAGGGATACATTTGGAATTTTATAAGAAGATCAGGGGCATTTTTGGAAATAATAGAACAGTATAAGGGTAAAATAGTAATTCCCCACACATCGGGCATTTTATATGTTTTGATCTTTGAAGCTTAACATAAATGATTGAAATAAATGTTTGGTTGATTTTATGATGTGTGTGACGGATTGAACTTTGGTTGATGTATTTGAGCTTGATTGAGACTTGGTTCTGATTTGTTATTGATTGAAATTGTTGGGTTGAATTTGTTGAAATATTGGAATTGAATGAGGGTCATTCGGCCATGGCTAGAAAGAAGGGGTACTATGTGGAAATTTTCAAATAACCAAGGGCAAAATAGTCATTTCACATGTAGGGATTCATTGGGAATTTTATAAGAAGATCAAGGGCATTTTCGGAAACAATAGAAAAGTATAAGGGTAAAATAGTAATTACCCATACATCGGGCATTTTACATGTTTTGATGTTTGAAGCATAAAATAAATGATTGAAACAAATGTTTGATTGATTTTATGATATGTGTGATGGATTGAACTTTGGTTGATGTATTTGAGCTTGATTGAGACTTGGTTTGATTTGTTATTGATTGAAATTGTTGGGTTGAATATGTTGAAATGTTGTTGGAATTGAATGAGGGCCATTCAGCCATGGCTAGAAACAAGGGTTACTATGTAGAAATTTTCAAATAACCAAGGGCAAAATAGTCATTTCACATGTAGGGATAAATTGGGAATTTTATAGGAATATCAAGGGCATTTTCGGAAATAATAGAAAAGTATAAGGGTAAAATAGTAATTACACATACATCGGGCATTATATATGTTTTGATGTTTGAAGCAAAAAATAAATTATTGAAACAAATGTTTGGTTGATTTTATGATATGTGTGATGGATTGAACTTTGGTTGATGTATTTGAGCTTGATTGAGACTTGGTTTGATTTGTTATTGTAACATCCTCATTTTATTAATTGTACGCATTTATATATGTATATTATTAACATTTATGCACTATATTTTATAGAAACCTTATGTACATATTCTCTTAATGAAATTAATACAGTTCTACTCAGAAGAATTTTCTGAATTTCCAAATGTCTTTATTTTTGCCGAAATTAATAGTTGACTGGACTGCTATGTCAGACAGCTGTCCAGGATAAATTTTCAAGTATAGAATTTTGAACTCATTTATAACTTAAAAGAAAGGTAATTGAATATAGATTAAAAATATATACAGATAAAGAATTAAAATGCTTATTCATAATTGTTAGGATTTTCTGAAAGTTAGAACTTTGAGGAATTATTACGGTAAAATTCTAAGACAGAAAATTTAGAGAAAATTCATAGGATATCTATAGAATTATCTAATAATTGTAATATACTTAGAATAATTATTAAAAATGTTTAACCAAGAAAATTTTAATTTAGAACCTTAACCAATCAAAAAGTGACAACTTAGGCTTTTCTAAGATCACTAAATTAAGCTAATTAGGCTTGGATTAAGAGATAAGTAAGACACTACCCCAAGGTTTTTGATAGTGAGGAATCCATTGGTGATGTTATTTTCTTCAAATTCTAATCACATTGTAAAATAATTAGCAGCCCTAATTACCTTCTAGAATTTTCTACAAAGTGCTTGAAATGTTGACTTTTGGGGTAGGCAAGTGACTTGGAACTCCTTGTCTGTCCAAGTGGGCTGGAAAGGCTTGGCAAGTGGACTTCACTTGGTCCAATTGAGCTGCTGGACGTGCAGGCAGCAGCTGGACTTGAAGGCAAAGTCCAATTTGGTTAATAAAATTTTTTAGAAGCATTTAACTTAAGTAAAAGGAGAAAAAAAATCACCAAAAACTCAAAAACAGAACCATGAGTCTCCAAACCCAGAAGCTGCAGTTTTCATTTCAATTTCATCTTAACTTCATCATCTCATCTCAAATTAAGAAACCCAACCATCCAAACTTCCAAAACCCTAAGCTAATTCGGCTAGTAGAGAAAGAATTGGAAGAAATCTCAAAAATTCCTACAAGACCAAGGAGTGAGGGAGAAAGGAATTCAAGGCTTTTTCTTCAATTAAAGAGTTTAAGGTAAGGATCTAGGCATTTAATTTCAATTAGAACCCTTGGAATTAGAAGAAAACATGTTGTAGGCTTAGATTAAAATTTTGACCTAGAATCATGAAAACTTGAAATTGATTTAGGGGTTTTGTGTTTTTGATGCTTGTGATTGTAATTCATGGATTGGAATGATGTTTGATTGAATTTTTGATGTGTTGTGATGGTTGAAATTTGGTTTGTTGAATTTTGATTGAATTTGTGATTTGATTGAATTTTGGTTGGAATTGGAGTTTGTGGCTTTGGAAAATATGTTGAGAATGGTAGTGAGACCATTCGGCCAGCCCAAAATGCAAGGGATATTATGTGGAAATTTTTGTAAAATCAAGGGCAAAATGGTCATTTTACATGTAGGGACAAAATGGGAATTTTTGAAAAAGAGCAAGGGTAATTTGGTCATTTCAAAATTTAGGACATAGATGGAATTTTAGAAAAGATTAAGGGTATTTTAGTAACTTTACCTAATAGTGAATTTTTATAATTTTTATGTGATTGCTTAATATTAATTATTTGTTTATTAGCATCATTGTCATATTGCATAAGCTTGAGTTCTTGGAAAATACAAAGATTTCAAATGAGAAATGAGTATTTATGGGGGAATTGATTTCCAGGACTGTGTTGACTGACCGGACTGCGGTAGTCATGTATTTGAAAATATGATTGAGATTATGAACAGAGAACTGTGTTGACTGACCGGACTGCGGTAGTCATGTATTTGAAAATATGATTGAGATTATGAACAGAGAACTGTGTTGACTGACCGGACTGCGGTAGTCATGTATTTGAAAATATGATTGAGATTATGAACAGAGAACTGTGTTGACTGACCGGACTACGGTAGTCATGTATTTGAAAAGATGATTGAGATTATGAACAGAGAATATGATAGTCCTGAGAAATGGGTGAGCAGAGTAAGTTAGACAGGACCGTATAGTCTGTGATTATATAGTCTGTGGGGTGAAGGATATTGGCAATTCCACAGAGGACCGTAATCTGGAGCGCAGATACTGTCGTGGTGGCCTTCCGGGTATCCTGACCTCCTAATTCTGTCTAGTTTATTCCCGTTTAGTAGGGGCTGATGGCTGAATTACATGAGGTAATGGTAGGCCAGTTACTTACTAAACACTCAAAGGGGAAGTCTCCATGGAGCAGGGTCAAAATGAATTTGAGTCAAAAACTGCATTGCATAAATCATACTGCATTTAATTATGTGTGTAACTAATTAAATTGTTATGATATGTATTTGTTTGAAATTGTTTTAATTCTATGAGAAATTAAATGCCTGATCCGGTAATGCTGTCCCCAGATTTTAGGGGAGTGTGATTGCAGGTATTTGGAAGATTAATTAGAAGTTACAGATGCAGACATGGTCCAGAGCTATAGGATGGGGACTATTTTGGGTAGACAATAATGTTGTAGTAGTTAGAATTATTTTGTAGCAGTGTTTATATAAATTTTAATGATGTAAATTACAGAACATATTTTGGATTGTAATAGAACATATCAGAACTTTGAAATAAATATATAAAATAAATTAAATAGTTAAATTATGTTTTATATGAAAGGGGGGTTACAGTTATTGATTGAAATTGTTGGGTTGAATATGTTGAAATGTTGTTGGAATTGAATGAAGGCCATTCGGCCATGGCTAGAAACAAGGGGTACTATGTAGAAATTTTCAAATAACCAAGGGCAAAATAGTCATTTCACATGTAGGGATACATTGGGAATTTTATAAGAAGATCAAGGGCATTTTCGGAAACAATAGAAAAGTATAAGGGTAAAATAGTAATTACCCATAGATCAGGCATTTTACATGTTTTGATGTTTGAAGCATAAAATAAATGATTGAAACAAATGTTTGGTTGATTTTATGATATGTGTGATGGATTGAACTTTGTTTGATGTATTTGAGCTTGATTGAGACTTGGTTTGATTTGTTATTGATTGAAATTGTTGGGTTGAATTTGTTGAAATGTTGTTGGAATTGAATGAGGGCCATTCGGCAATGGCTAGAAACATGGGGTACTATATGAAAATTTTCAAATAACAAAGGGCAAAACAGCCATTTCACATGTAGGGATACATTGGGAATATTATAGGAAGATCAGGGGCATTTTAAGAAATAATAGAAAAGTTTAAGGGTAAAATAGTAATTACCCATACATCGGGCATTTTATATGTTTTGATGTTTGAAGCTTAAAATAAATTATTGAAATGAATGTTTGGTTGATTTTATGATATGTGTGATGGATTGAACTTTGGTTCATGTATTTGAGCTTGATTGAGACTTGGTTTCATTTGTTTTTGATTGCAATTGATGGGTTGAATTTGTTGACATGTTGTTGGAATTGAATGAGGGCCATTATGCCATGACTAGAAACAAGGGGTACTATGTGGAAATTTTCAAATAACCAAGGGAAAAAAATTCATTTCACATGTAGGGATACATTGGGAATTTTATAGGAAGATCAGGGGCATTTTCAAAAATAATAGAAATGTATAAGGGTAAAATAGTAATTACCCATACATCTGGCATTTTATATGTTTTGATCTTTGAAGCTTAACATAAATGATTGAAATAAATGTTTGGTTGATTTTATGATATGTGTGACGGATTGAACTTTGGTTGATGTATTTGAGACTTGGTTCTGATTTGTTATTGATTGAAATTATTGGGTTGAATTTGTTGAAATGTTGTTGGAATTGAATGAGGGCCATTCGGCCATGGCTAGAAACAAGGGTTACTATGTAGAAATTTTCAAATAACCAAGGGCAAAATAGTCATTTCACATGTAGGAATACATTGGGAATTTTATAGGAAGATCAGGGGCATTTTCGGAAATAATAGAAATGTATAAGGGTAAAATAGTAATTACCCATACATCGGGCATTTTATATGTTTTGATCTTTGAAGCTTAACATAAATGATTGAAATAAATGTTTGGTTGATTTTATGATATGTGTGACGGATTGAACTTTTGTTGATGTATTTGAGCTTGATTGACACTTGGTTTGATTTGTTATTGATTGAAATTGTTGGGTTGAATTTGTTGAAATATTGTTGGAATTGAATGAGGGTCATTCGGCCATGGCTAGAAACAACGGGTACTATGTGGAAATTTTCAAATAACCAAGGGCAAAATAGTCATTTCACATGTAGGGATGAATTGGGAATTTTATAGGAATATCAAGGGCATTTTCAGAAATAATAGAAAAGTATAAGGGTAAAATAGTAATTACACATACATCGGGCATTATATATGTTTTGATGTTTGAAGCAAAAAATAAATTATTGAAACAAATGTTTGGTTGATTTTATGATATGTGTGATGGATTGAACTTTGGTTGATCTATTTGAGCTTGATTGAGACTTGGTTTGATTTGTTATTGATTGAAATTGTTGGGTTGAATATGTTGAAATGTTGTTGGAATTGAATGAGGGCCATTCGGCCATGGCTAGAAACAAGGGGTACTGTGTAGAAATTTTCAAATAACCAAGGGCAAAATAGTTCTTTCACATGTAGGGATACATTGGGAATTTTATAAGAAGATCAAGGGCATTTTCGGAAACAATAGAAAAGTATAAGGGTGAAATAGTAATTACCCATACATCGGGCATTTTACATGTTTTGATGTTTGAAGCATAAAATAAATGATTGAAACAAATGTTTGGTTGACTTTATGATATGTGTGATGGATTGAACTTTGGTTGATGTATTTGAGCTTGATTGAGACTTGGTTTGATTTGTTATTGATTGAAATTGTTGGGTTGAATATGTTGAAATGTTGTTGGAATTGAATGAGGGCCATTCGGCCATGGCTAGAAACAAGGGGTACTATGTAGAAATTTTCAAATAACCAAGGGCAAAATAGTCATTTCACATGTAGGGATACATTGGGAATTTTATAAGAAGATCAAGGGCATTTTCGGAAACAATAGAAAAGTATAAGGGTAAAATAGTAATTACCCATAGATCAGGCATTTTACATGTTTTGATGTTTGAAGAATAAAATAAATGATTGAAACAAATGTTTGGTTGATTTTATGATATGTGTGATGGATTGAACTTTGTTTGATGTATTTGAGCTTGATTGAGACTTGGTTTGATTTGTTATTGATTGAAATTGTTGGGTTGAATTTGTTGAAATGTTGTTGGAATTGAATGAGAGCCATTCGGCCATGGTTAGAAACATGGGGTACTATATGGAAATTTTCAAATAACTAAGGGCAAAACAGTCATTTCACATGTAGGGATACATTAGGAATATTATAGGAAGATCAGGGGCATTTTAAGAAATAGTAGAAAAGTTTAAGGGTAAAATAGTAATTACCCATACATCGGGCATTTTATATGTTTTGATCTTTGAAGCTTAACATAAATGATTGAAATAAATGTTTGGTTGATTTTATGATATGTGTGACGGATTGAACTTTTGTTGATGTATTTGAGCTTGATTGACACTTGGTTTGATTTGTTATTGATTGAAATTGTTGGGTTGAATTTGTTGAAATATTGTTGGAATTGAATGAGGGTCATTCGGCCATGGCAAGAAACAATGGGTACTATGTGGAAATTTTCAAATAACCAAGGGCAAAATAGTCATTTCACATGTAGGGATAAATTGGGA
Organism: Pueraria montana var. lobata; assembly: GCA_026413185.1. Classification (NCBI taxonomy): domain Eukaryota; kingdom Viridiplantae; phylum Streptophyta; class Magnoliopsida; order Fabales; family Fabaceae; genus Pueraria; species Pueraria montana. The sequence goes on along the minus strand of CM048646.1, from coordinate 65,778,891 downwards.
AATTTATAGGAATATCAAGGGCATTTTCGGAAATAATAGAAAAGTATAAGGGTAAAATAGTAATTACACATACATCGGGCATTATATATGTTTTGATGTTTGAAGCAAAAAATAAATTATTGAAACAAATGTTTGGTTGATTTTATGATATGTGTGATGGATTGAACTTTGGTTGATCTATTTGAGCTTGATTGAGACTTGGTTTGATTTGTTATTGATTGAAATTGTTGGGTTGAATATGTTGAAATGTTGTTGGAATTGAATGAGGGCCATTCGGCCATGGCTAGAAACAAGGGGTACTGTGTAGAAATTTTCAAATAACCAAGGGCAAAATAGTTCTTTCACATGTAGGGATACATTGGGAATTTTATAAGAAGATCAAGGGCATTTTCGGAAACAATAGAAAAGTATAAGGGTAAAATAGTAATTACCCATACATCGGGCATTTTACATGTTTTGATGTTTGAAGCATAAAATAAATGATTGAAACAAATGTTTGGTTGACTTTATGATATGTGTGATGGATTGAACTTTGGTTGATGTATTTGAGCTTGATTGAGACTTGGTTTGATTTGTTATTGATTGAAATTGTTGGGTTGAATATGTTGAAATATTGTTGGAATTGAATGAGGGCCATTCGGCCATGGCTAGAAACAAGGGGTACTATGTAGAAATTTTCAAATAACCAAGGGCAAAATAGTCATTTCACATGTAGGGATACATTGGGAATTTTATAAGAAGATCAAGGGCATTTTCGGAAACAATAGAAAAGTATAAGGGTAAAATAGTAATTACCCATAGATCAGGCATTTTACATGTTTTGATGTTTGAAGAATAAAATAAATGATTGAAACAAATGTTTGGTTGATTTTATGATATGTGTGATGGATTGAACTTTGTTTGATGTATTTGAGCTTGATTGAGACTTGGTTTGATTTGTTATTGATTGAAATTGTTGGGTTGAATTTGTTGAAATGTTGTTGGAATTGAATGAGAGCCATTCGGCCATGGTTAGAAACATGGGGTACTATATGGAAATTTTCAAATAACTAAGGGCAAAGCAGTCATTTCACATGTAGGGATACATTGGGAATATTATAGGAAGATCAGGGGCATTTTAAGAAATAGTAGAAAAGTTTAAGGGTAAAATAGTAATTACCCATACATCGGGCATTTTATATGTTTTGATCTTTGAAGCTTAACATAAATGATTGAAATAAATGTTTGGTTGATTTTATGATATGTGTGACGGATTGAACTTTTGTTGATGTATTTGAGCTTGATTGACACTTGGTTTGATTTGTTATTGATTGAAATTGTTGGGTTGAATTTGTTGAAATATTGTTGGAATTGAATGAGGGTCATTCGGCCATGGCTAGAAACAATGGGTACTATGTGGAAATTTTCAAATAACCAAGGGCAAAATAGTCATTTCACATGTAGGGATAAATTGGGAAATTTATAGGAATATCAAGGGCATTTTCGGAAATAATAGAAAAGTATAAGGGTAAAATAGTAATTACACATACATCGGGCATTATATATGTTTTGATGTTTGAAGCAAAAAATAAATTATTGAAACAAATGTTTGGTTGATTTTATGATATGTGTGATGGATTGAACTTTGGTTGATGTATTTGAGCTTGATTGAGACTTGGTTTGATTTGTTATTGATTGAAATTGTTGGGTTGAATATGTTGAAATGTTGTTGGAATTGAATGAGGGCCATTCGGCCATGGCTAGAAACAAGGGGTACTGTGTAGAAATTTTCAAATAACCAAGGGCAAAATAGTCATTTCACATGTAGGGATACATTGGGAATTTTATAAGAAGATCAAGGGCATTTTCGAAAACAATAGAAAAGTATAAGGGTAAAATAGTAATTACCCATACATCGGGCATTTTATTTGTTTTGATGTTTGAAGCTTAAAGTAAATTATTGAAACAAATGTTTGGTTGATTTTATGATATGAGTGATGGATTGAACTTTGGTTGATGTATTTGAGCTTGAATGAGACTTGGTTTGATTTGTTATTGATTGAAATTGTTGGGTTGAATTTGTTGAAATGTTGGAATTGAATGAGGGTCATTCGGCCATGGCTAGAAAGAAGGGGTACTATGTGGAAATTTTCAAATAACCAAGGGCAAAATAGTCATTTCACATGTAGGGATACATTGGGAATTTTATAAGAAGATCAAGGGCATTTTCGGAAACAATAGAAAAGTATAAGGGTAAAATAGTAATTACCCATAGATCAGGCATTTTACATGTTTTGATGTTTGAAGCATAAAATAAATGATTGAAACAAATGTTTGGTTGATTTTATGATATGTGTGATGGATTGAACTTTGTTTGATGTATTTGAGCTTGATTGAGACTTGGTTTGATTTGTTATTGATTGAAATTGTTGGGTTGAATTTGTTGAAATGTTGGTGGAATTGAATGAGGGCCATTCGGCCATGGCTAGAAACATGGGGTACTATATGGAAATTTTCAAATAACTAAGGGCAAAACAGTCATTTCACATGTAGGGATACATTGGGCATATTATAGGAAGATCAGGGGCATTTTAAGAAATAGTAGAAAAGTTTAAGGGTAAAATAGTAATTACCCATACATCGGGCATTTTATATGTTTTGATCTTTGAAGCTTAACATAAATGATTGAAATAAATGTTTGGTTGATTTTATGATATGTGTGACGGATTGAACTTTGGTTGATGTATTTGAGCTTGATTGAGACTTGGTTCTGATTTGTTATTGATTGAAATTGTTGGGTTGAATTTGTTGAAATGTTGTTGGAATTGAATGAGGGCCATTCGGCCATGGCTAGAAACAAGGGTTACTATGTAGAAATTTTCAAATAACCAAGGGCAAAATAGTCATTTTGTAACATCCCGAAAATTACAACCCAATAAGTATGAACGTGAGAGATTTAATTAGAAATTTTCTTGTTGGGGAGAATTGTAACACTGTGATTTTTCGTAACGTGTATTAAGGGTTTGATAAATACCATAAAAGGAAATTAAATTTAAATTTATAGTGTTATTGTGAGATTTTTGGAACATTTACGTAAGTTCCGTAAGTTGACGAAAAAAAAAGGGAAGGGGGTGTACTTAGAGGAATGGTGGGTGCAGATAGCAAAATATCAAAATTTATACTCCCTCTTAGCGTGAACGACTTGGCTTCTTTCATTCATTTTTTCATTTTCCTTTCATCCGCTGTCTTCTCCCTGCTCCTGTAAATATTCTGTATCTTCTCTTTAATATTTGAGCATCCAAATCAAAGTTTCTACCGATTAAAATTGGATATATCATAGAGGGAGACTAGAGCTTCAAAATCAACCGACTGGATTTCGATTTCATCGAGGTATGGAGGGGTTTCTTTTTTTCTCCTAAGCTATTTCCTTATTTTCTTGTTAAATATGGATTGTGGCTGTTGTTGATGGTATGTAAATAATTTTGAAAACCCGAAATAAGCTACTTGTGATTTGGGTCCTGTGACTGTCTGGATTTTTCGTCTCGGTTTTCGTGCAGGTTTTTGAGGATGTAAATACATTTTCTTATGTTTTGATGCCTCTGAATATCATGGTATTTTTTTCAGATTTTTTTGAGCACTGTAACTATTTTTACCGGAATTATTTTTAAAAACTGTTGATTCTGAGAATGAGACTGTTTTGATTTTTACAAGAATTTTGGGACATGATTTTGGAAAACTGGAACCATGAGTTCATTTTATGCATCATGAGGGTCATCTCTGAATTTTTGTAAGGTCAGAAAAGCCTGGGAAGTATTTTTAGTGATTTAATGTTGGAAAAACCGAAAAGCTGGACAGTAGAGAAATTAAATGTAGAAAATTACTTTTTGTGAGAATTTGGTCTTGAGAAAATTTAGTAATACTGTTTTGACCATGTGGAATATCCATGGATTTTCTCAGAATTTTGTAAGTACCTTTTGTAATTAATTACATTTTCTTATTGAAAACTGTGTTCTGGAGAAATAATGATTTGGAAATTCAAAAAAGGTATTTTTGGTGGATTTTTGGTACTGAGGAAATTATATGTAATGGTCCACATGTTGGATATATTCTCTGTAAAATTTCACATAAAACGAATTTGATATGTTATTTTCTAAAAATATGAAATTGTGTTTGACATAGTATGTCCAGCCACTGTTTTTAATTCAAAAATAATATTTGTGGGTTGAATTTTCGTGAGATAAATTTATATGATGAAATATGAATGATGTATAGTTTCTCTGTAAAATCTCATGAAATTTCAAATTGATATGATGCATCAAATAATTTTTGGTGTGTGTGTACAGCTCTATGTGTCCACATGAAATTTAATTATATTAATTGTGTATTTGGTTTTAATGCCTTTAATTGTACTTGTTAAGGAATAATTTCACCTAAAAAGGGAAGTTTCCATAGAAATATGAATGCAATGATTTGTGATGATTGAGTTTGAGTTATTGGATTATTGGTTATTAATGATTGTTCTGTTATTAATTGTGAATTGGAGACCGGGAGGAATGTGATCATCGGGCAAAGAGTGCTGGAATTTGTTGTGCATGTGAATTGCTTGTATCAGTGAGATCTTATATTCAGAGAGAAATATTTGGGAGAAAAATCCTAAAATTTAAAGAAGACAAAGGAGAAAAGGAGAAAAAAGATTCAAGGTAAGGGAAGCTTCCTTGTGATTTATATTTTCAGTTTAAGTGTGGTTGAGAGTTAGGGGGCTCAATCACATATAGCATGCCTGCCCCTTTTGCTGTTTATGTTGAGTTGATTGGTGGTTGAATTTAAAATTGATGAAAAATGGGTATTTGATTCTCCTGGCAGTGGCTGTGTGAGTGTGTATGGACTGATTGTTTTTGTTTTTGATTCTCTAAATTACTTGGAAAGGCTCCTAAAACAAAGGAGACCATGCCCAAATTTTCTTGAAATTGATTTTGGGTTTTAATATAATTGATATTAGAAGCTTGAAATAATTGTTTGGAACCATGTTTGATTGATTGGATGATGTGTTGTGATGGATTGAAATTTATTGGTTGGTTTGTTGTTGGATTGAAATTGCTTGATTTGGCTTGATTGTGTTGTGAATGATGTTGAAAATTGTTGAATGTTTATATTTTTGTAGGTGATTGTTTAAAATTACTTATTTAATTGTGATTATTAACATATTGCATATGCATGAGTCTTTTTGGGGGATTTATAAAGATTCAAGTGAAAAATAATTGATGTTGGCTAACCGGGACTGCGGTAGCCATGAAATGAAAAAAAAGAAAAGAAAAGAAAAGAAAGAAAAGAAAAGAAAAGAAAGAAAAGAAAAGAAAGAAAAGAAAGAATAAATGTTGACTAACCGGGACTGCGGTAGTCATGAGAAACAAGTTGATATATGAGAAATGATTTTGTTGACTAACCGGGACTGCGGTAGTCATGAGAAACAAGTTGATATATGAGAAATGATTTTGTTGACTAACCGAGACTGCGGTAGTCATGTGAAATGAATATGATTTGATAATTGAATCTTTGGGGTGAGCAGAATAAGTTAGACAGGGCTGTATAGTCTGTGATTATATAGTCTGTGGGGTGAAGGATATTGGCAATTCCATATGTGGCTGTAATCTGGACAGAGATGCGGTCGTGGTGGCCTTCCGGGTATCCTGATCTCCTAATTCTGTTTAGTTTATTCGCGTTTAGTAGGGGCTGATAGCTGAATTGCAGTATGTAATGGTAGGCCAGTTACTTACTAAACACTCAAAGGGGAAGTCTCCATGGAGCAGGGTCAAAATGATTTTTGAGTCAAAACTGCATTTGCATAAATCATACTGCAATTGTTTTAATTGTGTGACTTATGATGTTATGACTCATTGTGATTAGTGGTGATGGTGTATGTGGTTGATCTTGTTGATGATTCATGTTATAAATATGTTTATGAACTAAGTTTTGTATAACATTTTCAGTTATTATATATAGTATTTTGAAGTATACAAAATCTAGTTTTTCGTCCTTTTCCTTAATAATTGGAAATTCACTTATTTTCTTATATGTATAGTTTTGTTTGGTAAGCTTACCCTTGCAATGTTTGCACATGTGGTTCGTGCCTGTGATGATCTCGGACATCGTGTTCGGGGGAGCAGATGGTTTTTAGGTGGATCTTTCTCTTGGAGAGTTTGTGGATAGAGCATACGAGGGATTGAAGACATTATCATTTCTTTCCATTTCTTTGTTTGGTCTTATGTATAAAATGAACCAGTTAGGGGTATTATGTATTTATCATGTGAAAAGATGTATGTACACATAGTTTTATTTAGTTAAGTTTTGTATAAGAGATATTTATAAATTAAGCTTTAATTTTTATCTGTCAGTTTTGGGAATCGCGGAAAAAAAATTATCCAATATTTTATCAATAAACTAATTAGAGAGTTTTTAAAATTTAATGAAATAAAATCTTTAGTATAACAAATCTGTAACGAAGATGGGTCGTTACACATTTCACATGTAGGAATACATTGGGAATTTTATAGGAAGATCAGGGACATTTTCGGAAATAATAGAAATGTATAAGGGTAAAATAGTAATTACCCATACATCGGGCATTTTATATGTTTTGATCTTTGAAGCTTAACATAAATGATTGAAATAAATGTTTGGTTGATTTTATGATATGTGTGACGGATTGAACTTTTGTTGATGTATTTGAGCTTGATTGACACTTGGTTTGATTTGTTATTGATTGAAATTGTTGGGTTGAATTTGTTGAAATATTGTTGGAATTGAATGAGGGTCATTCGGCCATAGCTAGAAACAATGGGTACTATGTGGAAATTTTCAAATAACCAAGGGCAAAATAGTCATTTCACATGTAGGGATAAATTGGGAATTTTATAGGAATATCAAGGGCATTTTCAGAAATAATAGAAAAGTATAAGGGTAAAATAGTAATTACACATACATCGGGCATTATATATGTTTTGATGTTTGAAGCAAAAAATAAATTATTGAAACAAATGTTTGGTTGATTTTATGATATGTGTGATGGATTGAACTTTGGTTGATGTATTTGAGCTTGATTGAGACGTGGTTTGATTTGTTATTGATTGAAATTGTTGGGTTGAATATGTTGAAATGTTGTTGGAATTGAATGAGGGCCATTCGGCCATGGCTAGACACAAGGGGTACTGTGTAGAAATTTTCAAATAACCAAGGGCAAAATAGTCATTTCACATGTAGGGATACATTGGGAATTTTATAAGAAGATCAAGGGCATTTTCGGAAACAATAGAAAAGTATAAGGGTAAAATAGTAATTACCCATACACCGGGCATTTTATATGTTTTGATGTTTGAAGGTTAAAATAAATTATTGAAACAAATGTTTGGTTGATTTTACGATATGAGTGATGGATTGAACTTTGGTTGATGTATTTGAGCTTGAATGAGACTTGGTTTGATTTGTTATTGATTGAAATTGTTGGGTTGAATTTGTTGAAATGTTGGAATTGAATGAGGGTCATTCGGCCATGGCTAGAAAGAAGGGGTACTATGTGGAAATTTTCAAATAACCAAGGGCAAAATAGTCATTTCACATGTAGGGATACATTGGGAATTTTATAAGAAGATCAAGGGCATTTTCGGAAACAATAGAAAAGTATAAGGGTAAAATAGTAATTACCCATACATCGGGCATTTTATATGTTTTGATGTTTGAAGCATAAAATAAATGATTGAAACAAATGTTTGGTTGATTTTATGATATGTGTGATGGATTGAACTTTGGTTGATGTATTTGAGCTTGGTTGAGACTTGGTTTGATTTGTTATTAATTGAAATTGTTGGGTTGAATTTGTTGAAATGTTGTTGGAATTGAATGAGGGCCATTCGGCCATAGCTAGAAAGAAGGGGTACTATGTGGAAATTTTGAAATAACCAAGAGCAAAATAGTCATTTCACATGTAGGGATACATTTGGAATTTTAAAGGAAGATCAAGGGCGTTTTCGGAAATAATAGAAAAGTATAAGGGTAAAATAGTAGTTACCCACACATCGGGCATTTTATATGTTTTGATGGTTGAAGCTTAAAATAAATGATTGAAACAAATATTTGGTTTATTTTATGATATGTGTGATTGTTATATCCATCACACATGTCGTAAAATCAACCAAACATTTCTTTCAATCATTTATTTTAAGCGTCAAACCTCAAAACATATAAAATGTCCGATGTATGAGTAATTACTATTTTACCCTTTTACTTTTCTATTATTTACCAAAATGCCGCTGATCTTCCTATAAAATTCCCAATGTATCCCTACATGTGAAATGACTATTTTGCCCTTAGTTATTTGAAAATTTCCACATAGTACCCCTTCTTTCTAGCCATGGCCGAATGGCCCTCATTCCATTCCAACAACATTTCAACAAATTCAACCCAACAATTTCAATCAACAAAAAATCAAACCAAGTCTCAATGAAGCTCAAATACATCAACCAAAGTTCAATCCATCACACATATCATAAAACCAACCAAATATTTGTTTCAATCATTTATGTTAAGCTTCAAGCATCAAAACATATAAAATGCCCGATGTATGGGTAATTACTATTTTACCGTTATTGTTTTCTATTATTTTCGAAAATGCCCCTGATCTTCCTATAAAATTCTCAATGTATCCCTACATTAGAAATGACTGTTTTACCTTGGTTATTTGAAAATTTCCACATAGTACCCCTTGTTTCTAGCCATGGCCGAATGACCCTCATTCAATTCCAATAACATTTCAACAAATTCAACCCAACAATTTCAATCAATAACAAATCAAACCAAGTCTCAATCAAGCTCAAATACATCAACCAAAGTTTAATCCGTCACACATATCATAAAATCAACCAAACATTTGTTTCAATCATTTATTTTAAGCTTCAAATGTAACATCCTCATTTTATTAATTGTACGCATTTATATATGTATATTATTAACATTTATGCACTATATTTTATAGAAACCTTATGTACATATTCTCTTAATGAAATTAATACAGTTCTACTCAGAAGAATTTTCTGAATTTGTAAATGTCTCTGTTTTTGCTGAAATTGATAGTTGACTGGACTGCTATGTCAGACAGCTGTCCATGATAAAATTTCAAGTATAGAATTTTGAACTCATTTATAACTTAAAAGAAAGGTAATAGAATATAGATTAAAAATATATACAGATAAAGAATTAAAATGCTTATTCAGAATTGTTAGGATTTTCTGAAAGTTAGAACTTTGAGGAATTATTACGGTAAAATTTTAAGACAGAAAATTTAGAGAAAATTCATAGGATATCTATAGAATTATCTAATAATTGTAATATACTTAGAATAATTATTAAAAATGTTTAACCAAGAAAAATTTAAATTAGAACCTTAACCAATCAAAAAGTGACAACTTAGGCTTTTCTAAGATCACTAAATTAAGCTAATTAGGCTTGGATTAAGAGATAAGTAAGACACTACCCCAAGGTTTTTGATAGTGAGGAATCCAATGGTGATGTTATTTTCTTCAAATTCTAATCACATTATAAAATAATTAGCAGCCCTAATTACCTTCTAGAATTTTCTACAAAGTGCTTGAAATGTTGACTTTTGGGGTAGGCAAGTGACTTGGAACTCCTTGGCTGTCCAAGTGGGCTGGAAAGGCTTGGCAAGTGGACTTCCCTTGGTCCAATTGAGCTGCTGGACGTGCAGGCAGCAGCTGGACTTGAAGGCAAAGTCCAATTTGGTTAATAAAATTTTTTAGAAGCATTTAACTTAAGTAAAAGGAGAAAAAAATCACCAAAAACTCAAAAACAGAACCTTGAGCTCTCCAAACCCAGCAGCTGCAGTTTTCATTTCAATTTCATCTTAACTTCATCATCTCATCCCAAATTAAGAAACCAAACCATCCAAACTTCCTAAACCCTAAGCTAATCGGCAAAAAGGAAAAGAAATTGGAGGAAATCTCAAAAATTCCTACAAGACCAAGGAGTGAGGGAGAAAGGAATTCAAGGCTTTTTCTTCAATTAAAGAGTCTAAGGTAAGGATCTAGGCATTTAATTTCAATTAGAACCCTTGGAATTAGAAGAAAACATGTTGTAGGCTTAGATTAAAAATTTGAACTAGAATCATGAAAACTTGAAATTGATTTAGGGGTTTTGTGTTTTTGATGCTCGTGATTGTAATTCATGGATTGGAATGATGTTTGATTGAATTTTTAAGGTGTTGTAATGGTTGAAATTTGGTTTGTTGAATTTTGATTGAAATTGTGATTTGATTGAATTTTGGTTGGAATTGGAGTTTGTAGCTTTGGAAGAATTGTTGAGAATGGCTTGTAGACCATTCGGCCAGCCCTAAATGCAAGGGATATTATGTGGAAATTTTTGTAAAACCAAGGGCAAAATGGTCATTTTACATGTAGGGACACATTGGGTATTTTGGAAAAAGATTGAGGGCATTTTTGGAAATTATTAAAATACTAATGTTATAAGGTAAATTGCTTAATTTTTGTATTCTTGTATATTAATGTGTACAAATTATTTATTTAATTGTGATCATGAACATAATTCGTTGCATGAGTCTTTTTGGGGGATTTATAAAGATTCAAGTGAAAAATAATTGATGTTGGCTAACCGGGATTTCGGTAGCCATGAAAAGAAAGAAAAGAAAAGAAAAGAAAGAAAAGAAAAGAAAAGAAAGAAAAGAAAGAATTATGTTGACTAACCGGGACTGCGGTAGTCATGTGAAATGAAAATGATTGAGAAAGAATTATGTTGACTAACCGAGACTGCGGTAGTCATGAGAATTGAGTTGATCTATGAGAAATGATTTTGTTGACTAACCGAGACTGCGGTAGTCATGTGAAATGAATATGATTTGAGAATTGAATCTTTGGGGTGAGCAGAATAAGTTAGACAGGACTGTATAGTCTGTGATTATATAGTCTGTGGGGTGAGGGATATTGGCAATTCCACATGTGGCTGTAATCTGGACAGAGATGCTGCCGTGGTGGCCTTCCGGGTATCCTGATCTCCTAATTCTGTTTAGTTTATTCGCGTTTAGTAGGGGCTGATAGCTGAATTGCAGTACGTAATGGTAGGCCAGTTACTTACTAAACACTCAAAGGGGAAGTCTCCATGGAGCAGGGTCAAAACGAATTTGAGTCAAAAAAACTGCATTGCATAAATCATACTGCATTTAATTATGTGTGTAACTAATTATATTGTTATGATATGTATTTGTTTGAAATTGTTTTAATTCTATGAGAAATTAAATGTCTGATCCTGTAATGTTGTCCCCAGATTCTAGGGGAGTGTGAATTGCAGGTGCTTGAAGATATAGTTAAATGATGAAGATGCAGAAATTCCAGAGCATATAGGATGGGACTATTTTGGGTAGACAATAATTTGTAGTAGTTAGAATTATTTTGTAGCAGTGTTTATATAAATTTTAATGATGTAAATTACAGAACATATTTTGGATTGTAAGAGATCGTATCAGAACTTTGAAATAAATATATAAAATGAATTAAATAGTTAAATTATGTTTTATAAAAAAAGGGGGGTTACATCAAACATCAAAACATATAAAATGCCCGACGTAAGGGTAATTACTATTTTACCCTTATACTTTTCTATTATTTCCGAAAATGCCCCTAATCTTCCTATAAAATTCCCAATGTATCCCTACATGTGAAATGACTATTTTGCCCTTGGTTATTTGAAAATTTGCACATAGTACCCCTTGTTTCTAGCCATGGACGAATGGCTCTCATTCAATTCAAACAACATTTCAACAAATTCAACCCAACAATTTCAATCAATAACAAATCAAACCAAGTCTCAATCAAGCTCAAATACATCAACCAAAGTTTAATCCATCACACATATCATAAAATCAACCAAACATTTGTTTCAATCATTTATTTTAAGCTTCAAACATTAAAACATATAAAATGCCGATGTATGGGTAATTACTATTTTACCCTTACACTTTTCTATTATTATCGAAGAAGCCCCTGATCTTCCTATAAAATTCCCAATGTATCCCTACATGTGATATGACTATTTTGCCCTTGGTTATTTGAAAATTTCCACATAGTACCCCCTTCTTTCTAGCCATGGCCGAATGGCCCTCATTCAATTCCAACAACATTTCAACAAATTCAACCCAACAATTTCAATTAATAACAAATCAAACCAAGTCTCAACCAAGCTCAAATACATCAACCAAAGTTCAATCCATCACACTTATCATAAAACCAACCAAACATTTGTTTCAATAATTTATTTTAAGCTTCAAACATCAAAACATATAAAATGCCCGATGTATGGGTAATTACTATTTTACCCTTATACTTTTCTATTATTTTCGAAAATGCCCTTGATCTTCCTATAAAATTCCCAATGTATCCCTACATGTGAAATCACTGTTTTGGCGTTGGTTATTTAAGAATTTCCACATAGTACCCCTTGTTTCTAGCCATGGCCGAATGGCCCTCATTCAATTCCAACAACATTTCAACAAATTCAACCCAACAATTCCAATCAATAACAAATCAAACCAAGTCTCAATCAAGCTCAAATACATCAACCAAAGTTCAATCCAACACACATATCATAAAATCAAGCAAACATTTGTTTCAATCATTTATTTTAAGCTTCAAACATCAAAACACATAAAATGCCCGATGTATGGGTAATTGCTATTTTACCCTTATACTTTTCTATTATTTCATAAAATGCCCTTGATCTTCCTATAAATTGCCCAATGTGTCCCTACATGTGAAATGACTATTTTGCCCTTGGTTATTTGAGAATTTCCACACAGTACCCCTTGTTTCTAGCCATGGCCGAATGGCCCTCATTCAATTCCAACAACATTTCAACAAATTCAACCTAACAATTCCAATCAATAACAAATCAAACCAAGTCTCAATCAAGCTAAAATACATCAACCAAAGTTCAATCCATCACACATATCATAAAATCAACCAAATATTTGTTTCAATCATTTATTTTAAGCTTCAAACATCAAAACATATAAAATGCCCGATGTGTGGGTAACTACTATTTTACCCTTATACTTTTCTATTATTTCCGAAAACGCCCTTGATCTTCCTTTAAAATTCCCAATGTATCCCTACATGTGAAATGACTATTTTGCTCTTGGTTATTTCAAAATTTCCACATAGTACCCCTTCTTTCTAGCTATGGCCGAATGGCCCTCATTCAATTCCAACAACATTTCAACAAATTCAACCCAACAGTTTCAATTAATAACAAATCAAACCAAGTCTCAATCAAGCTCAAATACATCAACCAAAGTTCAATCCATCACACATATCATAAAATCAACCAAACATTTGTTTCAATCATTTATTTTATGCTTCAAACATCAAAACATATAAAATGCCCGATGTATGGGTAATTACTATTTTACCCTTATACTTTTCTATTGTTTCCGAAAATGCCCTTGATCTTCTTATAAAATTCCCAATGTATCCCTACATGTGAAATGACTATTTTGCCCTTGGTTATTTGAAAATTTCCACATAGTACCCCTTCTTTCTAGCCATGGCCGAATGGCCCTCATTTATTTCCAACAACATTTCAACAAATTCAACCCAACAATTCAAATCAATAACAAATCAAAGCAACTGTCAATCAAGCTCAAATAGATCAACCAAAGTTCAATCCGTCACACATATCATAAAATCAACCAAACATTTGTTTCAATCATTTATTTTAAGCTTCAAACATCAAACCATATAAAATGCACGATGTATGGATAATTACTATTTTACCCTTATACTTTTGTATTATTTTCGGAAATGCCCTTGATCTTCCTATAAATTCCCAATGTATCCCTACATGTGAAATCACTGTTTTGCCCTTAGTTATTTGAAAATTTCCACATGGTACCCCTTGTTTCTAGCCATGGCCGAATGGCCCTCATTCAATTCCAACAACATTTCAACAAATTCAACCCAACAATTCCAATCAATAACAAATCAAACCAAGTCTCAATCAAGCTCAAATACATCAACCAAAGTTCAATCCATCACACATATCATAAAATCAACCAAACATTTGCTTCAATCATTTATTTTAAGTTTCAAACATCAAAACATAAAAAATTCCCGATGTATGGGTAATTACTATTATACCCTTATACTTTTCTATTATTTCCAAAAATGCCCTTGATCTTCCTATAAAATTCCCAATGTATCCCTACATGTGAAATGAGTGTTTTGCCCTTGGTTATTTGAAAATTTCCACATGGTACCCCTTGTTTCTAGCCAAGGCCGAATGGCCCTCATTCAATTCCAACCACATTTCAACAAATTCAACCCAACAATAGCAATCAATAACAAATCAAACCAAGTCTCAATCAAGCTCAAATACATCAACCAAAGTTCAATCCATCACACTTACCATAAAACCAACCAAACATTTGTTTCAATAATTTATTTTAAGCTTCAAACATCAAAACATATAAAATGCCCGATGTGTGGGTAATTACTATTTTACCCTTATACTTTTCTATTATTTTAGAAAATGCCCTTGATCTTCCTATAAAATTCCCGTGTATGGGTAATTACTATTTTACCCTTATACTTTTCTATTATTTTCGAAAATGCCCTTGATCTTCCTATAAAATTCCCAATGTATCCCTACATGTGAAATGGCTATTTTGCCGTTGGTTATTTAAGAATTTCCACATAGTACCCCTTGTTTCTAGCCATGGCCGAATGGCCCTCATTCAATTCCAACAACATTTCAACAAATTCAACCCAACAATTCCAATCAATAACAAATCAAACCAAGTCTCAATCAAGCTCAAATACATCAACCAAAGTTCAATCCAACACACATATCATAAAATCAAGCAAACATTTGTTTCAATCATTTATTTTAAGCTTCAAACATCAAAACACATAAAATGCCCGATGTATGGGTAATTGGTATTTTACCCTTATACTTTTCTATTATTTCATAAAATGCCCTTGATCTTCCTATAAATTTCCCAATGTATCCCTACATGTGAAATGACTGTTTTGCCCTTGGTTATTTGAGAATTTCCACATAGTGCCCTTTGTTTCTAGCTATGGCCGAATGGCCCTCATTCAATTCCAACAACATTTCAACAAATTCGACCCAACAATCCCAATCAATAACGAATCAAACCAAGTCTCAATCAAGCTCAAATACATCAACCAAAGTTCAATCCATCACACATATCATAAAATCAACCAAACATTTGTTTCAATAATTTATTTTAAGCTTCAAACATCAAAACATATAAAATGCCCGATGTATGGGTAATTACTATTTTACCCTTATACTTTTCTATTATTTTCGAAAGTGCCCTTGATCTTCCTATAAAATTCCCAATGTATCCCTACATTTGAAATCACTGTTTTGCCGTTGGTTATTTAAGAATTTCCACATGGTACCCCTTGTTTGTAGCCAAGGCCGAATGGCCCTCATTCAATTCCAACCACATGTCAACAAATTCAACCCAACAATTCCAATCAATAACAAATCAAACCAAGTCTTAATCAAGCTCAAATACATCAACCAAAGTTCAATCCATCACACTTATCATAAAATCAACCAAACATTTGTTTCAATCATTTATTTTAAGCTTCAAACATCAAAACATATAAAATGCCCGATGTATCGGTAATTACTATTTTACCCTTATACTTTTCTATTATTTTCAAAAATACTATTGATCATCCTATAAAATTCCCAATGTATCCCTACATGTGAAATGACTGTTTTGCCCTTGGTTATTTGAGAATTTCCACATGGTACCCCTTGTTTCTAGCCATGGCTGAATGACCCTCATTCAATTCCAACAACATTTCAACAAATTCAACCTAACAATTCCAATCAATAACAAATCAAACCAAGTCATAATCAAGCTCAAATACATCAACCAAAGTTCAATCCATCACACTTATCATAAAATCAACCAAACATTTGTTTCAATCATTTATTTTAGGCTTCAAACATCAAAACATATAAAATGCCCGATGTATCGGTAATTACTATTTTACCCTTATACTTTTCTATTATTTTCAAAAATACTGTTGATCTTCCTATAAAATTCTCAATGTATCCCTTCATGTGAAATGACCATTTTGCCCTTGGTTATTTGAAAATTTCTACACGGTACCCCTTGTTCCTAGCCATGGCCGAATGACCCTCATTCAAGTCCAACAACATTTTAACAAATTAAACCCAACAATTTCAATCGATAACAAATCAAACCAAGTCTCAATCAAGCTCAAATACATCAACCAAAGTTCAATCCATCACACATATCATCAAATCGACCAAACATTTATTTCAATAATTTATTTTAAGCTTCAAACATCAAAACATATAAAATGCCCGATGTATGGGTAATTACTATTTTACCCTTATACTTTTCTATTATTTTCGAAAATTCTATTGATCTTCCTATAAAATTCCCAATGTATCCCTACATGTGAAATGACTGTTTTGCCCTTGGTTATTTGAGAATTTCCACATGGTACCCCATGTTTCTAGCCATGGCCGAATGGCCCTCATTCAATTCCAACAACATTTCAACAAATTCAACCCAACAATTCCAATCAATAACAAATCAAACCAAGTCTCAATGAAGCTCAAATACATCAACCAAAGTTCAATCCATCACACATATCATAAAATCAACCAAACATTTGTTTCAATAATTTATTTTAAGCTTCAAACATCAAAACATATAAAATGCCCGATGTTTGGGTAATTACTATTTAACCTTATACTTTTCTATTATTTTCGAAAATGCCCTTGATCTTCCTATAAAGTTCCCAATGTATCCCTACATGTGAAATGACTATTTTGCCCTTGGTTATTTGAGAATTTCCACACAGTACCCCTTGTTTCTAGCCATGGCCGAATGGCCCTCATTCAATTCCA
This sequence comes from Pueraria montana var. lobata, assembly GCA_026413185.1. Classification (NCBI taxonomy): domain Eukaryota; kingdom Viridiplantae; phylum Streptophyta; class Magnoliopsida; order Fabales; family Fabaceae; genus Pueraria; species Pueraria montana. The sequence continues at coordinate 65,761,914 of CM048646.1, read as the reverse complement.
ACAACATTTCAACAAATTCAACCTAACAATTCCAATCAATAACAAATCAAACCAAGTCTCAATCAAGCTAAAATACATCAACCAAAGTTCAATCCATCACACATATCATAAAATCAACCAAATATTTGTTTCAATCATTTATTTTAAGCTTCAAACATCAAAACATATAAAATGCCCGATGTGTGGGTAACTACTATTTTACCCTTATACTTTTCTATTATTTCCGAAAACGCCCTTGATCTTCCTTTAAAATTCCCAATGTATCCCTACATGTGAAATGGCTCTTTTGCCCTTGGTTATTTGAAAATTTCAACATGGTACCCCTTGTTTGTAGCCAAGGCCGAATGGCCCTCATTCAATTCCAACCACATTTCAATAAATTCAACCCAACAATTCCAATCAATAACAAATCAAACCAAGTCATAATCAAGCTCAAATACATCAACCAAAGTTCAATCCATCACACTTATCATAAAATCAACCAAACATTTGTTTCAATAATTTATTTTAAGCTTCAAACATCAAAACATATAAAATTCCCGATGTATCGGTAATTACTATTTTACCCTTATACTTTTCTATTATTTTCGAAAATTCTATTGATCTTCCTATAAAATTCCCAATGTATCCCTACATGTGAAATGACTGTTTTACTCTTGGTTATTTGAAAATTTCCACATGGTACCCCTTGTTTCTAGCCATGGCCGAATGGCCCTCATTCAATTCCAACAGCATTTCACCAAATTCAACCTAACAATTCCAATCAATAACAAATCAAACCAAGTCTCACTCAAGCTCAAATACATCAACCAAAGTTCAATCCATCACACATATCATAAAATCAACCAAACATTTGTTTCAATCATTTATTTTAAGTTTCAAACATCAAAACATATAAAATTGCTGATGTATGGGTAATTACTATTTTACCCTTATACTTTTCTATTATTTTCGAAAATGCCCTTGATCTTCCTATAAAATTCCCAATGTATCCCTACATGTGAAATGACTGTTTTGCCCTTGGTTATTTGAAAATTTCAACATGGTACCCCTTGTTTGTAGCCAAGACCGAATGGCCCTAATTCAATTCCAACCACATTTCAACAAATTCAACCCAACAATTCCAATGAATAACAAATCAAACCAAGTCATAATCAAGCTAAAATACATCAACCAAAGTTCAATCCATCACACTTATCATAAAATCAACCAAACATTTGTTTCAATAATTTATTTTAAGCTTCAAACATCAAAACATATAAAATGCCCGATGTATCAGTAATTACTATTTTACCCTTATACTTTTCTATTATTTTCGAAAATTCTATTGATCTTCCTATAAAATTCCCAATGTATCCCGTCATGTGAAATGACTGTTTTGCCCTTGGTTATTTGAGAATTTCCACATAGAACCCCTTGTTTCTAGCCACGGCCGAATGGCCCTCATTCAATTCCAACAACATTTCAACAAATTCAACCCATCAATTCCAATCAATAACAAATCAAACCAAGTCTCAATCAAGCTCAAATACATCAACCAAAGTTCAATCCAACACATATACCATAAAATCAAGCAAACATTTGTTTCAATCATTTATTTTAAGCTTCAAAGATCAAAAGACATAAAATGCCCGATGGATGGGTAATTGCTATTTTACCCTTATACTTGTCTATTATTTCATAAAATGCCCTTGATCTTCCTATAAATTTTCCAATGTATCCCTACATGTGAAAGGACTATTTTGCCCTTGGTTATTTGAGAATTTCCACATAGTACCCTTTGTTTCTAGCCATGGCCGAATGGCCATCATTCAATTCCAACAACATTTCAACAAATTCAACCCAACAATCCCAATCAATAACAAATCAAACCAAGTCTCAATCAAGCTCAAATACATCAACCAAAGTTCAATCCATCATACATATCATAAAATCAACCAAACATTTGATTCAATAATTTATTTTAAGCTTCAAACATCAAAACATATAAAATTCCCGATGTGTGGGTAATTTCTATTTTACCCTTATACTTTTCTATTATTTTCGAAAATGCCCTTGATCTTCCTATAAAATTCGTAATGTATCCCTACATGTGAAATGACTGTTTTGCCCTTGGTTATTTGAAAATTTCCACATGGTACCCCTTGTTTCTAGCCATGGCCGAATGGCCCTCATTCAATTCCAACAACATTTCAACAAATTCAACCCAACAATTCCAATCAATAACAAATCAAACCAAGTCTCAATCAAGCTCAAATACATCAACCAAAGTTCAATCCATCACACATATCATCAAATCAACCAAACTTTTGTTTCAATCATTTATTTTAAGCTTCGCACATCAAAACATATAAGATGCCCGATGTATGGGTGATTACTATTTTACCCTTATACTTTTCTATTATTTTCGAAAATGCCCATGATTTTTCTATAAAATTCCCAATGTATCCCGTCATGTGAAATGACTGTTTTGCCCTTGGTTATTTGAGAATTTCCACATAGTACCCCTTGTTTCTAGCCACGGCCGAATGTCCCTCATTCAATTCCAACAACATTTCAACAAATTCGACCCATAAATTCCAATCAATAACAAATCAAACCAAGTCTCAATCAAGCTCAAATACATCAACCAAAGTTCAATCCATCACACATATCATCAAATCGACCAAACATTTATTTCAATAATTTATTTTAAGCTTCAAACATCAAAACATATAAAATGCCCGATGTATGGGTAATTACTATTTTACCCTTATCCTTTTCTATTATTTCCGTAAATTCCCTTGATCTTCTATAAAATTCGCAATGTATCCCTACATGTGAAATGACTGTTTTGCCCTTGGTTATTTGAGAATTTCCACATGGTACCCCTTTTTTCTAGCCATCGCCGAATGGCCCTCATTCAATTCCAACAACATTTCAACAAATTCAACACAACAATTCCAATCAATAACAAATCAAACCAAGTCTCAATCAAGCTCAAATACATCAACCAAAGTTCAATCCATCACACATATCCTAAAATCAACCAAACATTTGTTTCAACAGTTTATTTTAAGCTTCAAACATCAAAACATATAAAATTCCTGATGTATGGGTAATTACTATTTTACCCTTATACTTTTCTATTATTTCCGAAAATGCCCTTGATCTTCCTATAAAATTTCCAATGTATCCCTACATGTGAAATGACTGTTTTGCCCTGGTTATTTGAGAATTTCCACATAGTACCCCTTGTTTCTAGCCAAGGCCGAATGGCCGTCATTCAATTCCAACAACATTTCAACAAATTCAACCCAACAATTCCAATCAATAACAAATCAAACCAAGTCTCAATCAAGCTCAAATACATCAACCAAAGTTCAATCCATCACACATATCATAAAATCAACCAAACTTTTGTTTCAATCATTTATTTTAAGCTTCGAACATCAAAACATACAAGATGCCCGATGTATGGGTGATTACTATTTTACCCTTATACTTTTCTGTTATTTCAAAAAATGCCCTTGATCTTCCTATAAATTTCCCAGTGTATCCCTACATGTGAAATGACTGTTTTGCCCTTGGTTATTTGAGAATTTCCACATAGTACCCCTTGTTTCTAGCCATGGCCGAATGGCACTCTTTCAATTCCAACAACATTTCAACAAATTCAACCCAACAATTCCAATCAATAACAAATCAAACCAAGTCATAATCAAGCTGAAATACATCAACCAAAGTTCAATCCATCACACTTATCATCAAATCAACCAAACATTTGTTTCAATAATTTATTTTAAGCTTCAAACATCAAAACATATAAAATGCCCGATGTATGGGTAATTACTATTTTACCCTTTTATTTTTCTATTATTTTCGAAAATGCCCTTGATCTTCCTATAAAATTCCCAATGTATCCCTACATGTGAAATGACTGTTTTGCCCTTGGTTATTTGAGAATTTCCACATGGTACCCCTTGTTTCTAGCCATGGCCGAATGGCCCTCATTCAATTCCAACAACATTTCAACAAATTCAACCCAACAATTCCAATCAATAACAAATCAAACCAAGTCTCAATCAAGCTCAAATACATCAACCAAAGTTCAATCCATCACACATATCATAAAATCAACCAAACTTTTGTTTCAATCATTTATTTTAAGCTTCGAACATCAAAACATACAAGATGCCCGATGTATGGGTGATTACTATTTTACCCTTATACTTTTCTATTATTTTCGAAAATGCCCATGATTTTTCTATAAAATTCCCAATGTATCCCGTCATGTGAAATGACTGTTTTGCCCTTGGTTATTTGAGAATTTCCACATAGAACCCCTTGTTTCTAGCCACGGCCGAATGGCCCTCATTCAATTCCAACAACATTTCAACAAATTCAACCCATCAATTCCAATCAATAACAAATCAAACCAAGTCTCAATCAAGCTCAAATACATCAACCAAAGTTCAATCCAACACATATACCATAAAATCAAGCAAACATTTGTTTCAATCATTTATTTTAAGCTTCAAAGATCAAAAGACATAAAATGCCCGATGGATGGGTAATTGCTATTTTACCCTTATACTTGTCTATTATTTCATAAAATGCCCTTGATCTTCCTATAAATTTTCCAATGTATCCCTACATGTGAAAGGACTATTTTGCCCTTGGTTATTTGAGAATTTCCACATAGTACCCTTTGTTTCTAGCCATGGCCGAATGGCCATCATTCAATTCCAACAACATTTCAACAAATTCAACCCAACAATCCCAATCAATAACAAATCAAACCAAGTCTCAATCAAGCTCAAATACATCAACCAAAGTTCAATCCATCATACATATCATAAAATCAACCAAACATTTGATTCAATAATTTATTTTAAGCTTCAAACATCAAAACATATAAAATTCCCGATGTGTGGGTAATTTCTATTTTACCCTTATACTTTTCTATTATTTTCGAAAATGCCCTTGATCTTCCTATAAAATTCGCAATGTATCCCTACATGTGAAATGACTGTTTTGCCCTTGGTTATTTGAAAATTTCCACATGGTACCCCTTGTTTCTAGCCATGGCCGAATGGCCCTCATTCAATTCCAACAACATTTCAACAAATTCAACCCAACAATTCCAATCAATAACAAATCAAACCAAGTCTCAATCAAGCTCAAATACATCAACCAAAGTTCAATCCATCACACATATCATCAAATCAACCAAACTTTTGTTTCAATCATTTATTTTAAGCTTCGCACATCAAAACATATAAGATGCCCGATGTATGGGTGATTACTATTTTACCCTTATACTTTTCTATTATTTTCGAAAATGCCCATGATTTTTCTATAAAATTCCCAATGTATCCCGTCATGTGAAATGACTGTTTTGCCCTTGGTTATTTGAGAATTTCCACATAGTACCCCTTGTTTCTAGCCACGGCCGAATGTCCCTCATTCAATTCCAACAACATTTCAACAAATTCGACCCATAAATTCCAATCAATAACAAATCAAACCAAGTCTCAATCAAGCTCAAATACATCAACCAAAGTTCAATCCATCACACATATCATCAAATCGACCAAACATTTATTTCAATAATTTATTTTAAGCTTCAAACATCAAAACATATAAAATGCCCGATGTATGGGTAATTACTATTTTACCCTTATCCTTTTCTATTATTTCCGTAAATTCCCTTGATCTTCTATAAAATTCGCAATGTATCCCTACATGTGAAATGACTGTTTTGCCCTTGGTTATTTGAGAATTTCCACATGGTACCCCTTTTTTCTAGCCATCGCCGAATGGCCCTCATTCAATTCCAACAACATTTCAACAAATTCAACACAACAATTCCAATCAATAACAAATCAAACCAAGTCTCAATCAAGCTCAAATACATCAACCAAAGTTCAATCCATCACACATATCCTAAAATCAACCAAACATTTGTTTCAACAGTTTATTTTAAGCTTCAAACATCAAAACATATAAAATTCCTGATGTATGGGTAATTACTATTTTACCCTTATACTTTTCTATTATTTCCGAAAATGCCCTTGATCTTCCTATAAAATTTCCAATGTATCCCTACATGTGAAATGACTGTTTTGCCCTGGTTATTTGAGAATTTCCACATAGTACCCCTTGTTTCTAGCCAAGGCCGAATGGCCGTCATTCAATTCCAACAACATTTCAACAAATTCAACCCAACAATTCCAATCAATAACAAATCAAACCAAGTCTCAATCAAGCTCAAATACATCAACCAAAGTTCAATCCATCACACATATCATAAAATCAACCAAACTTTTGTTTCAATCATTTATTTTAAGCTTCGAACATCAAAACATACAAGATGCCCGATGTATGGGTGATTACTATTTTACCCTTATACTTTTCTGTTATTTCAAAAAATGCCCTTGATCTTCCTATAAATTTCCCAGTGTATCCCTACATGTGAAATGACTGTTTTGCCCTTGGTTATTTGAGAATTTCCACATAGTACCCCTTGTTTCTAGCCATGGCCGAATGGCACTCTTTCAATTCCAACAACATTTCAACAAATTCAACCCAACAATTCCAATCAATAACAAATCAAACCAAGTCATAATCAAGCTGAAATACATCAACCAAAGTTCAATCCATCACACTTATCATCAAATCAACCAAACATTTGTTTCAATAATTTATTTTAAGCTTCAAACATCAAAACATATAAAATGCCCGATGTATGGGTAATTACTATTTTACCCTTTTATTTTTCTATTATTTTCGAAAATGCCCTTGATCTTCCTATAAAATTCCCAATGTATCCCTACATGTGAAATGACTGTTTTGCCCTTGGTTATTTGAGAATTTCCACATGGTACCCCTTGTTTCTAGCCATGGCCGAATGGCCCTCATTCAATTCCAACAACATTTCAACAAATTCAACCCAACAATTCCAATCAATAACAAATCAAACCAAGTCTCAATCAAGCTCAAATACATCAACCAAAGTTCAATCCATCACACATATCATAAAATCAACCAAACTTTTGTTTCAATCATTTATTTTAAGCTTCGAACATCAAAACATACAAGATGCCCGATGTATGGGTGATTACTATTTTACCCTTATACTTTTCTATTATTTTCGAAAATGCCCATGATTTTTCTATAAAATTCCCAATGTATCCCGTCATGTGAAATGACTGTTTTGCCCTTGGTTATTTGAGAATTTCCACATAGAACCCCTTGTTTCTAGCCACGGCCGAATGGCCCTCATTCAATTCCAACAACATTTCAACAAATTCAACCCATCAATTCCAATCAATAACAAATCAAACCAAGTCTCAATCAAGCTCAAATACATCAACCAAAGTTCAATCCAACACATATACCATAAAATCAAGCAAACATTTGTTTCAATCATTTATTTTAAGCTTCAAAGATCAAAAGACATAAAATGCCCGATGGATGGGTAATTGCTATTTTACCCTTATACTTGTCTATTATTTCATAAAATGCCCTTGATCTTCCTATAAATTTCCCAATGTATCCCTACATGTGAAAGGACTATTTTGCCCTTGGTTATTTGAGAATTTCCACATAGTACCCTTTGTTTCTAGCCATGGCCGAATGGCCATCATTCAATTCCAACAACATTTCAACAAATTCAACCCAACAATCCCAATCAATAACAAATCAAACCAAGTCTCAATCAAGCTCAAATACATCAACCAAAGTTCAATCCATCATACATATCATAAAATCAACCAAACATTTGATTCAATAATTTATTTTAAGCTTCAAACATCAAAACATATAAAATTCCCGATGTGTGGGTAATTTCTATTTTACCCTTATACTTTTCTATTATTTTCGAAAATGCCCTTGATCTTCCTATAAAATTCGCAATGTATCCCTACATGTGAAATGACTGTTTTGCCCTTGGTTATTTGAAAATTTCCACATGGTACCCCTTGTTTCTAGCCATGGCCGAATGGCCCTCATTCAATTCCAACAACATTTCAACAAATTCAACCCAACAATTCCAATCAATAACAAATCAAACCAAGTCTCAATCAAGCTCAAATACATCAACCAAAGTTCAATCCATCACACATATCATCAAATCAACCAAACTTTTGTTTCAATCATTTATTTTAAGCTTCGCACATCAAAACATATAAGATGCCCGATGTATGGGTGATTACTATTTTACCCTTATACTTTTCTATTATTTTCGAAAATGCCCATGATTTTTCTATAAAATTCCCAATGTATCCCGTCATGTGAAATGACTGTTTTGCCCTTGGTTATTTGAGAATTTCCACATAGTACCCCTTGTTTCTAGCCACGGCCGAATGTCCCTCATTCAATTCCAACAACATTTCAACAAATTCGACCCATAAATTCCAATCAATAACAAATCAAACCAAGTCTCAATCAAGCTCAAATACATCAACCAAAGTTCAATCCATCACACATATCATCAAATCGACCAAACATTTATTTCAATAATTTATTTTAAGCTTCAAACATCAAAACATATAAAATGCCCGATGTATGGGTAATTACTATTTTACCCTTATCCTTTTCTATTATTTCCGTAAATTCCCTTGATCTTCTATAAAATTCGCAATGTATCCCTACATGTGAAATGACTGTTTTGCCCTTGGTTATTTGAGAATTTCCACATGGTACCCCTTTTTTCTAGCCATCGCCGAATGGCCCTCATTCAATTCCAACAACATTTCAACAAATTCAACACAACAATTCCAATCAATAACAAATCAAACCAAGTCTCAATCAAGCTCAAATACATCAACCAAAGTTCAATCCATCACACATATCCTAAAATCAACCAAACATTTGTTTCAACAGTTTATTTTAAGCTTCAAACATCAAAACATATAAAATTCCTGATGTATGGGTAATTACTATTTTACCCTTATACTTTTCTATTATTTCCGAAAATGCCCTTGATCTTCCTATAAAATTTCCAATGTATCCCTACATGTGAAATGACTGTTTTGCCCTGGTTATTTGAGAATTTCCACATAGTACCCCTTGTTTCTAGCCAAGGCCGAATGGCCGTCATTCAATTCCAACAACATTTCAACAAATTCAACCCAACAATTCCAATCAATAACAAATCAAACCAAGTCTCAATCAAGCTCAAATACATCAACCAAAGTTCAATCCATCACACATATCATAAAATCAACCAAACTTTTGTTTCAATCATTTATTTTAAGCTTCGAACATCAAAACATACAAGATGCCCGATGTATGGGTGATTACTATTTTACCCTTATACTTTTCTGTTATTTCAAAAAATGCCCTTGATCTTCCTATAAATTTCCCAGTGTATCCCTACATGTGAAATGACTGTTTTGCCCTTGGTTATTTGAGAATTTCCACATAGTACCCCTTGTTTCTAGCCATGGCCGAATGGCACTCTTTCAATTCCAACAACATTTCAACAAATTCAACCCAACAATTCCAATCAATAACAAATCAAACCAAGTCATAATCAAGCTGAAATACATCAACCAAAGTTCAATCCATCACACTTATCATCAAATCAACCAAACATTTGTTTCAATAATTTATTTTAAGCTTCAAACATCAAAACATATAAAATGCCCGATGTATGGGTAATTACTATTTTACCCTTTTATTTTTCTATTATTTTCGAAAATGCCCTTGATCTTCCTATAAAATTCCCAATGTATCCCTACATGTGAAATGACTGTTTTGCCCTTGGTTATTTGAGAATTTCCACATGGTACCCCTTGTTTCTAGCCATGGCCGAATGGCCCTCATTCAATTCCAACAACATTTCAACAAATTCAACCCAACAATTCCAATCAATAACAAATCAAACCAAGTCTCAATCAAGCTCAAATACATCAACCAAAGTTCAATCCATCACACATATCATAAAATCAACCAAACTTTTGTTTCAATCATTTATTTTAATCTTCGAACATCAAAACATACAAGATGCCCGATGTATGGGTGATTACTATTTTACCCTTATACTTTTCTATTATTTTCGAAAATGCCCATGATTTTTCTATAAAATTCCCAATGTATCCCGTCATGTGAAATGACTGTTTTGCCCTTGGTTATTTGAGAATTTCCACATAGAACCCCTTGTTTCTAGCCACGGCCGAATGGCCCTCATTCAATTCCAACAACATTTCAACAAATTCAACCCATCAATTCCAATCAATAACAAATCAAACCAAGTCTCAATCAAGCTCAAATACATCAACCAAAGTTCAATCCAACACATATACCATAAAATCAAGCAAACATTTGTTTCAATCATTTATTTTAAGCTTCAAAGATCAAAAGACATAAAATGCCCGATGGATGGGTAATTGCTATTTTACCCTTATACTTTTCTATTATTTCAGAAAATACCCTTGATCTTCCTATAAATTTCCCAATGTATCCCTACATGTGAAATGACTATTTTGCCCTTGGTTATTTGAGAATTTCCACATAGTACCCTTTGTTTCTAGCCATGGCCGAATGGCCCTCATTCAATTCCAACAACATTTCAACAAATTCAACCCAACAATCCCAATCAATAACGAATCAAACCAAGTCTCAATCAAGCTCAAATACATCAACCAAAGTTCAATCCATCACACATATCATCAAATCGACCAAACATTTATTTCAATAATTTATTTTAAGCTTCAAAGATCAAAAGACATAAAATGCCCGATGGATGGGTAATTGCTATTTTACCCTTATACCTTTCTATTATTTCATAAAATGCCTTTGATCTTCCTATAAATTTCCCAATGTATCCCTACATGTGAAATGACTATTTTGCCCTTGGTTATTTGAGAATTTCCACACAGTACCCTTTGTTTCTAGCCATGGCCGAATGGCCCTCATTCAATTCCAACAACATTTCAACAAATTCAACCCATCAATTCCAATCAACAACAAATCAAACCAAGTCTCAATCAAGCTCAAATACATCAACCAAAGTTCAATCCAACACATATATCATAAAATCAAGCAAACATTTGTTTCAATCATTTATTTTAAGCTTCAAAGATCAAAAGACATAAAATGCCCGATGGATGGGTAATTGCTATTTTACCCTTATACTTTTCTATTATTTCATAAAATGCCCTTGATCTTCCTATAAATTTCCCAATGTATCCCTACATGTGAAATGACTGTTTTGCCCTTGGTTATTTGAGAATTTCCACATAGTACCCTTTGTTTCTAGCCATGGCCGAATGGCCCTCATTCAATTCCAACAACATTTCAACAAATTCAACCCAACAATCCCAATCAATAACGAATCAAACCAAGTCTCAATCAAGCTCAAATACATCAACCAAAGTTCAATCCATCACACATGTCATCAAATCGACCAAACATTTATTTCAATAATTTATTTTAAGCTTCAAAGATCAAAAGACATAAAATGCCCGATGGATGGGTAATTGCTATTTTACCCTTATACTTTTCTATTATTTCATAAAATGCCCTTGATCTTCCTAGAAAATTCCCAATGTATCCCTACATGTGAAATGACTGTTTTGCCCTTGGTTATTTGAGAATTTCCACATGGTACCCCTTGTTTCTAGCCATGGCCGAATGGCCCTCATTCAATTCCAACAACATTTCAACAAATTCAACCCAACAATTCCAATCAATAACAAATCAAACCAAGTCTCAATCAAGCTCAAATACATCAACCAAAGTTCAATCCATCACACATATCATAAAATCAACCAAACTTTTGTTTCAATCATTTATTTTAAGCTTCGAACATCAAAACATATAAGATGCCCGATGTATGGGTGATTACTATTTTACCCTTATACTTTTCTATTATTTTCAAAAATCCCCATGATTTTTCTATAAAATTCCCAATGTATCCCGTCATGTGAAGTGACAGTTTTGCCCTTGGTTATTTGAGAATTTCCACATAGAACCCCTTGTTTCTAGCCACGGCCGAATGGCCCTCATTCAATTCCAACAACATTTCAACAAATTCAACCCACCAATTCCAATCAATAACAAATCAAACCAAGTCTCAATCAAGCTCAAATACATCAACCAAAGTTCAATCCAACACATATATCATAAAATCAAGCAAACATTTGTTTCAATCATTTATTTTAAGCTTCAAAGATCAAAAGACATAAAATGCCCGATGGATGGGTAATTGCTATTTTACCCTTATACTTTTCTATTATTTCATAAAATGCCCTTGATCTTCCTATAAATTTCCTAATGTATCCCTACATGTGAAATGACTGTTTTGCCCTTGGTTATTTGAGAATTTCCACATAATACCCTTTGTTTCTAGCCATGGCCGAATGGCCCTCATTCAATTCCAACAACATTTCAACAAATTCAACCCAACAATCCCAATCAATAACGAATCAAACCAAGTCTCAATCAAGCTCAAATACATCAACCAAAGTTCAATCCATCACACATATCATAAAATCAACCAAACATTTGTTTCAATAATTTATTTTAAGCTTCAAACATCAAAACATATAAAATGCCCGATGTATGGGTAATTACTACTTTACCCTTATACTTTTCTATTATTTTCGAAAATGCCCTTGATCTTCCTATAAAATTCCCAATGTATCCCTACATGTGAAATGACTGTTTTGCCCTTGGTTATTTGAAAATTTCCACATGGGACCCCTTGTTTGTAGCCAAGGCCGAATGGCCCTCATTCAATTCCAACCACATTTCAACAAATTCAACCCAACAATTCCAATCAATAACAAATCAAACCAAGTCATAATCAAGTTCAAATACATCAACCAAAGTTCAATCCATCACACTTATCATAAAATCAACCAAACATTTGTTTCAATCATTTATTTTAAGCTTCAAACATCAAAACATATAAAATGCCCGATGTATCGGTAATTACTATTTTACCCTTATACTTTTCTATTATTTTCAAAAATTCTATTGATCTTCCTATAAAATTCCCAATGTATCCCTACATGTGAAATGACTGTTTTGCCCTTGGTTATTTGAGAATTTCCACATGGTACCCCTTGTTTCTAGCCATGGCCGAATGACCCTCATTCAATTCCAACAACATTTCAACAAATTCAACCCAACAATTCCAATCAATAACAAATCAAACCAAGTCTCAATCAAGCTCAAATACATCAACCAAAGTTCAATCCAACACACATATCATAAAATCAAGCAAACATTTGTTTCACTCATTTATTTTAAGCTTCAAACATCAAAACACATAAAATGCCCGATATGTGGGTAATTGTTATTTTACCCTTCTACTTTTCTATTATTTCATAAAATGCCCTTGATCTTCCTATAAATTTCCCAGTGTATCCCTACATGTGAAATGACTGTTTTGCCCTTGGTTATTTGAGAATTTCCACATAGTACCCCTTGTTTCTAGCCATGGCCGAATGGCCCTCATTCAATTCCAACAACATTTCAACAAGTTCAACCCAACAATTCCATTCAATTACAAATCAAACCAAGTCATAATCAAGCTCAAATACATCAACCAAAGTTCAATCCATCACACTTATCATAAAATCAACCAAACATTTGTTTCAATAATTTATTTTAAGCTTCAAACATCAAAACATATAAAATGCCCGATGTATGGGTAATTACTATTTTACCCTTATATTTTTCTATTATTTTCAAAAATTCCCTTGATCTTCCTATAAAATTCCCAATGTATCCCTACATGTGAAATGACTGTTGTAACATCCTCATTTTATTAATTGTACGCATTTATATATGTATATTATTAACATTTATTCACTGTATTTTACAGAAACCTTATGTACATATTCTCTTAATGAAATTAATACAGTTCTACTCAGAAGAATTTTCTGAATTTCCAAATGTCTTTATTTTTGCCGAAATTGATAGTTGACTGGACTGCTATGTCAGACAGCTGTCCAGGATAAATTTTCAAGTATAGAATTTTGAACTCATTTATAGCTTAAAAGAAAGGTAATAGAATATAGATTAAAAATATATACAGATAAAGAATTAAAATGCTTATTCAGAATTGTTAGGATTTTCTGAAAGTTAGAACTTTGAGGAATTATTACGGTAAAATTCTAAGACAGAAAATTTAGAGAAAATTCATAGGATATCTATAGAATTATCTAATAATTGTAATATACTTAGAATAATTATTAAAAATGTTTAACCAAGAAAATTTTAATTTAGAACCTTAACCAATCAAAAAGTGACAACTTAGGCTTTTCTAATGTCACTAAATTAAGCTATTTAGGCTTGGATTAAGAGATAAGTAAGACACTACCCCAAGGTTTTTGATAGTGAGGAATCCATTGGTGATGTTATTTTCTTCAAATTCTAATCACATTGTAAAATAATTAGCAGCCCTAATTACCTTCTAGAATTTTCTACAAAGTGCTTGAAATGTTGACTTTTGGGGTAGGCAAGTGACTTGGAACTCCTTGGCTGTCCAAGTGGGCTGGAAAGGCTTGGCAAGTGGACTTCCCTTGGTCCAATTGAGCTGCTGGACGTGCAGGCAGCAGCTGGACTTGAAGGCAAAGTCCAATTTGGTTAATAAAATTTTTTAGAAGCATTTAACTTAAGTAAAAGGAGAAAAAGTCACAAAAAGTTATTTTCCCTCAAAACAGAACCGTGAGTTCCTCCACAGCAGCTGCAGCTCCTTCATTTCAATTTCTTCTTAACTTCATCATTTCAACTCAAATTAAGAAACCAAACCATCCAAACTTCACCCTACCTCACATAATTCGGCTAGTAGAGAAAGAAATTGGAGAAAACCTCAAAAATTACTACAAGACCAAGGAGTGAGGGAGAAAGGAATTCAAGGCTTTTTCTTCAATTAAAGAGTCTAAGGTAAGGATCTAGGCATTTAATTTCAATTAGAACCCTTGGAATTAGAAGAAAACATGTTGTAGGGTTAAATTCAATTTTTGACCTAAAATCATGAAAACTTGAAATTGATTTAGGGGTTTTGTGTTTTTGATGCTTGTGATTGAAATTCATGGATTGGAATGATGTTTGATTGAATTTTTAAGGTGTTGTAATGGTTGAAATTTGGTTTGTTGAATTTTGATTGAATTTGTGATTTGATTGAATTTTGGTTGGAATTGGAGTTTGTTACTTTGGAAAATATGTTGAGAATGGTAGTGAGACCATTCGGCCAGCCCTAAATGCAAGGGATATTATGTGGAAATTTTTGTAAAATCAAGGGCAAAATGGTCATTTTACATGTAGGGACAAAATGGGAATTTTTGAAAAAGAGCAAGGGTAATTTGGTCATTTCAAAATTTAGGACATAGATGGAATTCTAGAAAAGATTAAGGGTATTTTAGTAACTTTACCTAATAGTGAATTTTTATAATTTTTATGTGATTGCTTAATATTAATTATTTGTTTATTAGCATCATTGTCATATTGCATAAGCTTGAGTTCTTAGAAAATACAAAGATTTCAAATGAGAAATGAGTATTTATGGGGGAATTGATTTCCAGGACTGTGTTGACTGACCGGACTGCGGTAGTCATGTATTTGAAAATATGATTGAGATTATGAACAGAGAACTGTGTTGACTGACCGGACTGCGGTAGTCATGTATTTGAAAATATGATTGAGATTATGAATAGAGAACTGTGTTGACTGACCGGACTGCGGTAGTCATGTATTTGAAAAGATGATTGAGATTATGAACAGAGAATATGATAGTCCTGAGAAATGGGTGAGCAGAGTAAGTTAGACAGGACTGTATAGTCTGTGATTATATAGTATGTGGGGTGAGGGATATTGGCAATTCCACATGTGGCTGTAATCTGGACAGAGATGCTGCCGTGGTGGCCTTCCGGGTATCCTGACCTCCTAATTCTGTTTAGTTTATTCGCGTTTAGTAGGGGCTGATAGCTGAATTGCAGTACATAATGGTAGGCCAGTTACTTACTAAACACTCAAAGGGGAAGTCTCCATGGAGCAGGGTCAAAATGAATTTGAGTCAAAAACTGCATTGCATAAATCATACTGCATTTAATTATGTGTGTAACTAATTAAATTGTTATGATATGTATTTGTTTGAAATTGTTTTAATTCTATGAGAAATTAAAGGCCTGATCCGGTAATGCTGTCCCCAGATTTTAGGGGAGTGTGATTGCAGGTATTTGGAAGATTAATTAGAAGTTACAGATGCAGACATGGTCCAGAGCTATAGGATGGGGACTATTTTGGGTAGACAATAATGTTGTAGTAGTTAGAATTCTTTTGTAGCAGTGTTTATATAAATTTTAATGATGTAAATTATAGAACATATTTTGGATTGTAATAGAACGTATCAGAACTTTGAAATAAATATATAAAATAAATTAAATAGTTAAATTATGTTTTATATGAAAGGGGGTTACAACTGTTTTGCCCTTGGTTATTTGAGAATTTCCACATGGTACCCCTTGTTTCTAGCCATGGCCGAATGGCCCTCATTCAATTCCAACAACATTTCAACAAATTCAACCCAACAATTCCAATCAATAACAAATCAAACCAAGTCTCAATCAAGCTCAAATACATCAACCAAAGTTCAATCCATCACACATATCATAAAATCAACCAAACTTTTGTTTCAATCATTTATTTTAAGCTTCGAACATCAAAACATATAAGATGCCCGATGTATGGGTGATTACTATTTTACCCTTATACTTTTCTATTATTTTCGAAAATGCCCATGATTTTTCTATAAAATTCCCAATGTATCCCGTCATGTGAAATGACTGTTTTGCCCTTGGTTATTTGAGAATTTCCACATAGTACCCCTTGTTTCTAGCCACGGCCGAATGGCCCTCATTCAATTCCAACAACATTTCAACAAATTCAACCCATCAATTCCAATCAATAACAAATCAAACCAAGTCTCAATCAAGCTCAAATACATCAACCAAAGTTCAATCCAACACATATATCATAAAATCAAGCAAACATTTGTTTCAATCATTTAATTTAAGCTTCAAAGATCAAAAGACATAAAATGCCCGATGGATGGGTAATTGCTATTTTACCCTTATACTTTTCTATTATTTCATAAAATGCCCTTCATCTTCCTATAAATTTCCCAATGTATCCCTACATGTGAAATGACTGTTTTTCCCTTGGTTATTTGAGAATTTCGACATGGTACCCCTTGTTTCTAGCCATGGCCGAATGACCCTCATTCAAGTCCAACAACATTTCAACAAATTCAACCCAACAATTCCAATCAATAACAAATCAAACCAAGTCTCAATCAAGCTCAAATACATCAACCAAAGTTCAATCCAACACACATATCATAAAATCAAGCAAACATTTGTTTCACTCATTTATTTTAAGCTTCAAACATCAAAACACATAAAATGCCCGATGTATGGGTAATTGCTATTTTACCCTTATACTTTTCTATTATTTCATAAAATGCCCTTGATCTTCCTATAAATTTCCCAGTGTATCGCTACATGTGAAATGACTGTTTTGCCCTTGGTTATTTGAGAATTTCCACATAGTACCCCTTGTTTCTAGCCATGGCCGAATGGCCCTCATTCAATTCCAACAACATTTCAACAAATTCAACCCAACAATTCCAATCAATAACAAATCAAACCAAGTCATAATCAAGCTCAAATACATCAACCAAAGTTCAATCCATCACACTTATCATAAAATCAACCAAACATTTGTTTCAATAATTTATTTTAAGCTTCAAACATCAAAACATATAAAATGCCCGATGTATCGGTAATTACTATTTTACCCTTATACTTTTCTATTATTTTCGAAAATTCTATTGATCTTCCTATAAAATTCCCAATGTATCCCTACATGTGAAATGACTGTTTTGCCCTTGGTTATTTGAGAATTTCGACATGGTACCCCTTGTTTCTAGCCATGGCCGAATGACCCTCATTCAATTCCAACAACATTTCAACAAATTCAACCCAATAATTCCAATCAATAACAAATCAAACCAAGTCTCAATCAAGCTCAAATACATCAACCAAAGTTCAATCCAACACACATATCATAAAATCAAGCAAACATTTGTTTCAATCATTTATTTTAAGCTTCAAACATCAAAACACATAAAATGCCCGATGTATGGGTAATTTCTATTTTACCCTTATACTTTTCTATTATTTCATAAAATGCCCTTGATCTTCCTATAAAATTCCCAATGTATCCCTACATGTGAAATGACTATTTTGCCCTTGGTTAGTTGAAAATTTCCACATGGTACCCCTTGTTCCTAGCCATGGCCGAATGGCCCTCATTCAATTCCAACAACATTTCAACAAATTCAACCCAACAATTCCAATCAATAACAAATCAAACCAAGTCTCAATCAAGCTCAAATACATCAACCAAAGTTCAATCCATCACACATATCATAAAATCAACCAAACTTTTGTTTCAATAATTTATTTTAAGCTTCGAACATCAAAACATATAAGATGCCCGATGTATGGGTGATTACTATTTTACCCTTATACTTTTCTATTATTTTCGAAAATGCCCATGATTTTTCTATAAAATTCCCAATGTATCCCGTCATGTGAAATGACTGTTTTGCCCTTGGTTATTTGAGAATTTCCACATAGTACCCCTTGTTTCTAGCCACGGCCGAATGGCCCTCATTCAATTCCAACAACATTTCAACAAATTCAACCCATCAATTCCAATCAATAACAAATCAAACCAAGTCTCAATCAAGCTCAAATACATCAACCAAAGTTCAATCCATCACACATATCGTCAAATCGACCAAACATTTATTTCAATAATTTATTTTAAGCTTCAAACATCAAAACATATAAAATGCCCGATGTAAGGGTAATTACTATTTTACCCTTATCCTTTTCTGTTATATCCGTAAATTCCCTTGATCTTCCTATAAAATTCCCAATGTATCCCTACATGTGAAATGACTTTTTTGCCCTTGGTTATTTGAGAATTTCCACATGGTACCCCTTGTTTCTAGCCATGGCCGAATGACCCTCATTGAATTCCAACAACATTTCAACAAATTCAACCCAACAATTCCAATCAATAACAAATCAAACCAAGTCTCAATCAAGCTCAAATACATCAACCAAAGTTCAATCCAACACACATATCATAAAATCAAGCAAACATTTGTTTCAATCATTTATTTTAAGCTTCAAACATCAAAACACATAAAATGCCCGATGTATGGGTAATTGCTATTTTACCCTTATACTTTTCTATTATTTCATAAAATGCCCTTGATCTTCCTATAAATTTCCCAATGTATCCCTACATGTGAAATGACTATTTTGCCCTTGGTTATTTGAGAATTTCCACATAGTACCCTTTGTTTCTAGCCATGGCCGAATGGACCTCATTCAATTCCAACAACATTTCAACAAATTCAATCCAACAATCCCAATCAATAACAAATCAAACCAAGTCTCAATCAAGCTCAAATACATCAACCAAAGTTCAATCCATCACACATATCATAAAATCAACCAACCTTTTGTTTCAATCATTTATTTTAAGCTTCGAACATCAAAACATATAAGATGCCCGATGTATGGGTGATTACTATTTTACCCTTATACTTTTCTATTATTTTCGAAAATGCCCATGATTTTTCTATAAAATTACCAATGTATCCCGTCATGTGAAATGACTGTTTTGCCCTTGGTTATTTGAGAATTTCCACATAATACCCCTTGTTTCTAGCCACGGCCGAATGGCCCTCATTCAATTCCAACAACATTTCAACAAATTCAACCCATCAATTCCAATCAATAACAAATCAAACCAAGTCTCAATCAAGCTCAAATACATCAACCAAAGTTCAATCCATCACACATATCGTCAAATCGACCAAACATTTATTTCCATAATTTATTTTAAGCTTCAAACATCAAAACATATAAAATGCCCGATGTATGGGTAATTACTATTTTACCCTTATCCTTTTCTGTTATATCCGTAAATTCCCTTGATCTTCCTATAAAATTCCCAATGTATCCCTACATGTGAAATGACTGTTTTGCCCTTGGTTAGTTGAAAATTTCCACATGGTACCCCTTGTTTCTAGCCATGGCCGAATGGCCCTCATTCAATTCCAACAACATTTCAACAAATTCAACCCAACAATTCCAATCAATAACAAATCAAACCAAGTCTCAATCAAGCTCAAATACATCAACCAAAGTTCAATCCATCACACATATCATAAAATCAACCAAACATTTGTTTCAATCATTTATTTTAAGCTTCGAACATCAAAACATATAAAATGCCCGATGTATGGGTGATTACTATTTTACCCTTATACTTTTCTATTATTTCCGAAAATGCCCTTGATCTTCCTATAAAGTTTCCAATGTATCCCTACATGTGAAATGACTATTTTGCCCTTGGTTATTTGAGAATTTCCACATAGTACCCCTTGTTTCTAGCCATGGCCGAATGACCCTCATTCAATTCGAACAATATTTCAACAAATTCAACCCAACAATTCCAATCAATAACAAATCAAACCAAGTCTCAATCAAGCTCAAATACATCAACCAAAGTTCAATCCATCACACATATCATAAAATCAACCAAACATTTGTTTCAATAATTTATTTTAAGCTTCAAACATCAAAACATATAAAATTCCCGATAAATGCGTAATTACTATTTTACCTTTATACATTTCTATTATTTCCGAAAATGCCCTTGATGTTCCTATAAAATTCCCAATGTATCCCTAATGTGAAATGACTGTTTTGCCCTTGGTTATTTGAAAATTTTAACATGGTACCCCTTGTTTGTAGCCAAGGCCGAATGGCCCTCATTCCATTCCAACCACATTTCAACAAATTCAACCCAACAATTCCAATCAATAACAAATCAAACCAAGTCTCAATCAAGCTCAAATACATCAACCAAAGTTCAATCGATCACACATATCATAAAATCAACCAAACATTTGTTTCAATCATTTATTTTAAGCTTCGAACATCAAAACATATAAAATGCCCGATGTATGGGTGATTACTATTTTACCCTTATACTTTTCTATTATTTCCGAAAATGCCCTTGATCTTCCTATAAAGTTTCCAATGTATCCCTACATGTGAAATGACTATTTTGCCCTTGGTTATTTGAGAATTTCCACATAGTACCCCTTGTTTCTAGCCATGGCCGAATGACCCTCATTCAATTCGAACAATATTTCAACAAATTCAACCCAACAATTCCAATCAATAACATATCAAACCAAGTCTCAATCAAGCTCAAATACATCAACCAAAGTTCAATCCATCACACATATCATAAAATCAACCAAACATTTGTTTCAATAATTTATTTTAAGCTTCAAACATCAAAACATATAAAATTCCCGATCAATGCGTAATTACTATTTTACCTTTATACATTTCTATTATTTCCGAAAATGCCCTTGATGTTCCTATAAAATTCCCAATGTATCCCTAATGTGAAATGACTGTTTTGCCCTTGGTTATTTGAAAATTTCAACATGGTACCCCTTGTTTGTAGCCAAGGCCGAATGGCCCTCATTCCATTCCAACCACATTTCAACAAATTCAACCCAACAATTCCAATCAATAACAAATCAAACCAAGTCTCAATCAAGCTCAAATACATCAACCAAAGTTCAATCGATCACACATATCATAAAATCAACCAAACATTTGTTTCAATAATTTATTTTAAGCTTCAAACATCAAAACATATAAAATGCCCGATGTATGGGTAATTACTATTTTACCCTTATACTTTTCTATTATTTTCGAAAATGCCCTTGATCTTCCTATAAAATTCCCAATGTATCCCTACATGTGAAATGACTGTTTTGCCCTTGGTTAGTTGAAAATTTCCACATGGTACCCCTTGTTTCTAGCCATGGCCGAATGGCCCTCATTCAATTCCAACAACATTTCAACAAATTCAACCCAACAATTCCAATCAATAACAAATTAAACCAAGTCTCAATCAAGCTCAAATACATCAACCAAAGTTCAATCCATCACACATATCATAAAATCAACCAAACATTTGTTTCAATCATTTATTTTAAGCTTCGAACATCAAAACATATAAAATGCCCGATGTATGGGTGATTACTATTTTACCCTTATACTTTTCTATTATTTCCAAAAATGCCCTTGATCTTCCTATAAAGTTTCCAATGTATCCCTACATGTGAAATGACTATTTTGCCCTTGGTTATTTGAGAATTTCCACATAGTACCCCTTGTTTCTAGCCATGGCCGAATGACCCTCATTCAATTCGAACAATATTTCAACAAATTCAACCCAACAATTCCAATCAATAACAAATCAAACCAAGTCTCAATCAAGCTCAAATACATCAACCAAAGTTCAATCCATCACACATATCATAAAATCAACCAAACATTTGTTTCAATAATTTATTTTAAGCTTCAAACATCAAAACATATAAAATTCCCGATAAATGCGTAATTACTATTTTACCTTTATACATTTCTATTATTTCCGAAAATGCCCTTGATGTTCCTATAAAATTCCCAATGTATCCCTAATGTGAAATGACTGTTTTGCCCTTGGTTATTTGAAAATTTCAACATGGTACCCCTTGTTTGTAGCCAAGGCCGAATGGCCCTCATTCCATTCCAACCACATTTCAACAAATTCAACCCAACAATTCCAATCAATAACAAATCAAACCAAGTCTCAATCAAGCTCAAATACATAAACCAAAGTTCAATCGATCACACATATCATAAAATCAACCAAACATTTGTTTCAATAATTTATTTTAAGCTTCAAACATCAAAACATATAAAATGCCCGATGTATGGGTAATTACTATTTTACCCTTATACTTTTCTATTATTTTCGAAAATGCCCTTGATCTTCCTATAAAATTCCCAATGTATCCCTACATGTGAAATGACTGTTTTGCCCTTGGTTAGTTGAAAATTTCCACATGGTACCCCTTGTTTCTAGCCGTGGCCGAATGGCCCTCGTTCAATTCCAACAACATTTCAACAAATTCAACCCAACAAATCCAATCAATAACAAATCAAACCAAGTCTCAATCAAGCTTAAATACATCAACCAAAGTTCAATCCATCACACATATCATAAAATCAACCAAACATTTGTTTCAATCATTTATTTTAAGCTTCGAACATCAAAACATATAAAATGCCCGATGTATGGGTGATTACTATTTTACCCTTATACTTTTCTATTATTTCCGAAAATGCCCTTGATCTTCCTATAAAGTTTCCAATGTATCCCTACATGTGAAATGACTATTTTGCCCTTGGTTATTTGAGAATTTCCACATAGTACCCCTTGTTTCTAGCCATGGCCGAATGATGTAACCCCCTTTTTAATTACTTAATTTCTATATAAAATCCATAAACACGAAAATTTACAAATAAAATAAATACATTCCACTAAGTTTAATGTTTGTCTTTATAATTTACATTATTAAAATTTACAGAAAATACTATTACAAAATTATTTCTAATTAATACAAAAGTATCTAAAGCCAAAAACCCCTATTCCTATAGCTCTGGAGTATGTCTGCATCTGTGACTTCTAATTAATCTTCCAAATACCTGCAATCACACTCCCCTAGAATCTGGGGACAGCATTACCGGATCAGGCATTTAATTTCTCATACAATTAAAATCCATATCAACCATGTACATTTCATATAATAATTAATCAATCACATACATAAGCAAATGCAGTATGATTTATGCAAATGCAGCTTTGACTCAAAATCATTTTGACCCTGCTCCATGGAGACTTCCCCTTTGAGTGTTTAGTAAGTAACTGGCCTACCATTACATACTGCAATTCAGCTATCAGCCCCTACTAAACGCGAATAAACTAAACAGAATTAGGAGATCAGGATACCCGGAAGGCCACCACGGCAGCATCTCTGTCCAGATTACAGCCACATGTGGAATTGCCAATACCCTTCACCCCACAGACTATATAATCACAGACTATACAGTCCTGTCTAACTTATTCTGCTCACCCCAAAGATTCAATTCTCAAATCATATTCATTTCACATGACTACCGCAGTCTCGGTTAGTCAACAAAATCATTTCTCATATATCAACTTGTTTCTCATGACTACCGCAGTCCCGGTTAGTCAACAAAATCATTTCTCATATATCAACTTGTTTCTCATGACTACCGCAGTCCCGGTTAGTCAACATTTATTCTTTCTTTTCTTTCTTTTCTTTTCTTTTCTTTCTTTTCATTTCTTTCTTTTCATGGCTACCGCAGTCCCGGTTAGCCAACATCAATTATTTTTCACTTGAATCTTTATAAATCCCCCAAAAAGACTCATGCATATGCAATATGTTAATAATCACAATTAAATAAGTAATTTTAAACAATCATCTACAAAAATATAAACATTCAACAATTTCCAACATCATTCACAACACAATCAAGCCAAATCAAGCAATTTCAATCCAACAACAAACCAACCAATCAATTTCAATCCATCACAACACATCATCCAATCAATCAAACATGGTTCCAAATAATTATTTCAAGCTTCTAATATCAATTTTATAAAAACCCCAAAATCAATTTCATCTTTTCATAGTTCTTGATCAAATCTTGAATCTAAACTTAACAACATGTTTTTCTACATTTCAAATGGTCTAAAATGAAATTAAATGCCATGATCCTTACCTTGAATCCTTAGTTTGATGGAGAAACCTTTGAATCCCTTTTATCCTTTTCTCCTTTGTCTTCTTTAAATTTTAGGATTTTTCTCCCAAATATTTCTCTCTGAATATAAGATCTCACTGATACAAGCAATTCACATGCACAACAAATTCCAGCACTCTTTGCCCGAGGATCACATTCCTCCCGGTCTCCAATTCACAGTTAATAACAGAACAATCATTAATAACCAATAATCCAATAACTCAAACTCAATCCATCACAAATCATTGCATTCATATTTCTATGGAAACTTCCCTTTTTAGGTGAAATTATTCCTTAACAAGTACAATTAAAGGCATTAAAACCAAATACACAATTAATACAATTAAATTTCTTGTGGACACATAGAGCTGTACACACACACCAAAAATTATTTGATACATCATATCAATTTGAAATTTCATGAGATTTTACAGAGAAACTTTACATCATTCATATTTCATCATATAAATTTATCTCACGAAAATTCAACCCACAAATATTATTTTTGAATTAAAAACAGTGGCTGGACATGCTCTGTAAAACATAATTCCATATTTTTAGAAAATAGCATATCAAATTCGTTTTATGTGAAATTTTACAGAGAATATCTCCAACATGTGGACCATCACATATAATTTCCTCAGTACCAAAAATCCACCAAAAATACCTTTTTTGAATTTCCAAATCATTATTTCTCCAGAACACAGTTTTCAATAAGAAAATGTAATTAATTACAAAAGGTACTTACAAAATTCTGAGAAAATCCATGGATATTCCACATGGTCAAAACAGTATTACTAAATTTTCTAAAGACCAAATTCTCACAAAAAGCAATTTTCTACATTTAATTTCTCTACTGTCCAGCTTTTCGATTTTTCCAACATTAAATCACTAAAAATACTTCCCAGGATTTTCTGACCTTACAAAAATTCAGAGATGACCCTCATGGTACATAAAATGAACTCATGGTTCCAGTTTTCCAAAATCATGTCCCAAAATTCTTGTAAAAATCAAAACAGTCCCATTCTCAGAATCAACAGTTTTTAAAAATAATTCCGGTAAAAATAGTTACAGTGCTTAAAAAAATCTGAAAAAAATACCACGACATCCAGAGGCATCAAAACATAGGAAAATGTATTTACATCCTCAAAAACATGCACGAAAACGGAGACGAAAAATCCAGACAGTCACAGGACACAAATCACAAGTAGCTTATTTCGGGTTTTCAAAATTATTTACAGACCATCAACAACAGCCACAATCCATATTTAACAAGAAAATAAGGAAATAGCTTAGGAAAAAAAAAGAAACCCCTCATACCTCGATGAAATCGAAATCCAATCGGTTGGTTTTGAAGCTCTAGTCTCCCTCTATGATATATCCAAGATTAATCGGTAGAAACTTTGATTTGGAGGCTCAAATATTAGAGAGATGTAGAATATTTAGATAGAAGGAGAGAGAGCAGAGGTTTCTCGGCGAGGAAGAAGAGAAGAACGAAGAATAAGGGGAAGAGAAGCAGTTCACGCTTCTTATGTGGCATAATTTTACAATTTTGCTATTTGCAGCCACCCTTCCTCTAAGGACACCCCCTCTTCTCTTATTTTTTTTTCTTTTTCTACAACTTACGGAACTTACGTAAAAGTCCCAAAAATCTCACAATAACACTATGAATTAATTTAATTTCCTTTTACGGTATTTATCAAACACTTAATATACGTTACGAAAAATCACAGTGTTACAATTCTCCCAACAAGAAAATTTCTAATTAAATCTCTCACGTTCATACTTATTGGGTTTTAATTTTCGGGATGTTACAAATGACCCTCATTCAATTCGAACAATATTTCAACAAATTCAACCCAACAATTCCAATCAATAACAAATCAAACCAAGTCTCAATCAAGCTCAAATACATCAACCAAAGTTCAATCCATCACACATATCATAAAATCAACCAAACATTTGTTTCAATAATTTATTTTAAGCTTCAAACATCAAAACATATAAAATTCCCGATAAATGCGTAATTACTATTTTACCTTTATACATTTCTATTATTTCCGAAAATGCCCTTGATGTTCCTATAAAATTCCCAATGTATCCCTAATGTGAAATGACTGTTTTGCCCTTGGTTATTTGAAAATTTCAACATGGTACCCCTTGTTTGTAGCCAAGGCCGAATGGCCCTCATTCCATTCCAACCACATTTCAACAAATTCAACCCAACAATTCCAATCAATAACAAATCAAACCAAGTCTCAATCAAGCTCAAATACATAAACCAAAGTTCAATCGATCACACATATCATAAAATCAACCAAACATTTGTTTCAATAATTTATTTTAAGCTTCAAACATCAAAACATATAAAATGCCCGATGTATGGGTAATTACTATTTTACCCTTATACTTTTCTATTATTTTCGAAAATGCCCTTGATCTTCCTATAAAATTCCCAATGTATCCCTACATGTGAAATGACTGTTTTGCCCTTGGTTAGTTGAAAATTTCCACATGGTACCCCTTGTTTCTAGCCGTGGCCGAATGGCCCTCGTTCAATTCCAACAACATTTCAACAAATTCAACCCAACAAATCCAATCAATAACAAATCAAACCAAGTCTCAATCAAGCTTAAATACATCAACCAAAGTTCAATCCATCACACATATCATAAAATCAACCAAACATTTGTTTCAATCATTTATTTTAAGCTTCGAACATCAAAACATATAAAATGCCCGATGTATGGGTGATTACTATTTTACCCTTATACTTTTCTATTATTTCCGAAAATGCCCTTGATCTTCCTATAAAGTTTCCAATGTATCCCTACATGTGAAATGACTATTTTGCCCTTGGTTATTTGAGAATTTCCACATAGTACCCCTTGTTTCTAGCCATGGCCGAATGACCCTCATTCAATTCGAACAATATTTCAACAAATTCAACCCAACAATTCCAATCAATAACAAATCAAACCAAGTCTCAATCAAGCTCAAATACATCAACCAAAGTTCAATCCATCACACATATCATAAAATCAACCTAACATTTGTTTCAATAATTTATTTTAAGCTTCAAACATCAAAACATATAAAATTCCCGATAAATGCGTAATTACTATTTTACCTTTATACATTTCTATTATTTCCGAAAATGCCCTTGATCTTCCTATAAAATTCCCAATGTATCCCTAATGTGAAATGACTGTTTTGCCCTTGGTTATTTGAAAATTTCAACATGGTACCCCTTGTTTGTAGCCAAGGCCGAATGGCCCTCATTCCATTCCAACCACATTTCAACAAATTCAACCAACAATTCCAATCAATAACAAATCAAACCAAGTCTTAATCAAGCTCAAATACATCAACCAAAGTTCAATCGATCGCACATATCATAAAATCAACCAAACATTTGTTTCAATAATTTATTTTAAGCTTTAAACATTAAAACATATAAAATTACCGATGTATGGGTAATTACTATTTTACCCTTATACTTTTCTATTATTTTCGAAAATGCCCTTGATCTTCCTATAAAATTCCCAATGTATCCCTACATGTGAAATGACTATTTTGCCCTTGGTTAGTTGAAAATTTCCACATGGTACCCCTTGTTTCTAGCCATGGCCGAATGGCCCTCATTCAATTCCAACAACATTTCAACAAATTCAACCCAACAATTCCAATCAATAACAAATCAAACCAAGTCTCAATCAAGCTCAAATACATCAACCAAAGTTCAATCCATCACACATATCATAAAATCAACCAAACATTTGTTTCAATCATTTATTTTAAGCTTCGAACATCAAAACATATAAAATGCCCGATGTATGGGTGATTACTATTTTACCCTTATACTTTTCTATTATTTCCGAAAATGCCCTTGATCTTCCTATAAAGTTTCCAATGTATCCCTACATGTGAAATGACTATTTTGCCCTTGGTTATTTGAGAATTTCCACATAGTACCCCTTGTTTCTAGCCATGGCCGAATGACCCTCATTCAATTCGAACAATATTTCAACAAATTCAACCCAACAATTCCAATCAATAACAAATCAAACCAAGTCTCAATCAAGCTCAAATACATCAACCAAAGTTCAATCCATCACACATATCATAAAATCAACCAAACATTTGTTTCAATAATTAATTTTAAGCTTCAAACATCAAAACATATAAAATTCCCGATAAATGCGTAATTACTATTTTACCTTTATACTTTTCTGTTATTTCTGAAAATGCCCTTGATGTTCCTATAAAATTCCCAATGTATCCCTACATGTGAAATGACTGTTTTGCCCTTGGTTATTTGAAAATTTCAACATGGTACCCCTTGTTTGTAGCCAAGGCCGAATGGCCCTCATTCAATTCCAACAACATTCCAACAAATTCAACCAAACAATTCCAATCAATAAAAATCAAACCAAGTCTCAATCAAGCTGAAATACATAAACCAAAGTTCAATCCATCAAACATATCATAAAATCAACCAAACATTTGTTTCAATAATTTATTTTAAGCTTCAAACATCAAAACATATAAAATGCCCGATGTATGGGTAATTACTATTTTACCCTTATACTTTTCTATTATTTCTGGAAATGCCCTTGATCTTCCTATAAAATTCCCAATGTATCCCTACATGTGAAATGACTGTTTTGCCGTTGGTTATTTGAAAATTTCCACATGGTACCCCTTGTTTCTAGCCATGGCCGAAAGGCCCTCATTCAATTCCAACAACATTTCAACAAATTCAACCCAACAATTCTAATCAATAACAAATCAAACCAAGTCTCAATCAAGCTCAAATACATCAACCAAAGTTCAATCCATCACACATATCATAAAATCAACCAAACATTTGTTTCAATCATTTGTTTTAAGCTTCGAACATCAAAACATATAAAATGCCCGATGTATGGGTGATTACTATTTTACCCTTATACTTTTCTATTATTTCCGAAAATGCCCTTGATCTTCCTATAAAATTCCCAATGTATACCTACATGTGAA
Organism: Pueraria montana var. lobata; assembly: GCA_026413185.1. Lineage (NCBI taxonomy): Eukaryota > Viridiplantae > Streptophyta > Magnoliopsida > Fabales > Fabaceae > Pueraria > Pueraria montana. Next base: position 65,732,128 of record CM048646.1, on the reverse strand, counting down.
ATTACTAGTTTGCCCTTGGTTATTTGAAAATTTCCACATGGTACCCCTTATTTCTAGCCATGGCCGAATTACCATTGTAACCCCCCTTTCTTATAAAACATAATTTAACTATTTAATTTATTTTATATATTTATTGCAAAGTTCTGATACGTTCTATTACAATCCAAAATATGTTCTGTAATTTACATCATTAAAATTTATATAAACACTGCTACAAAATAATTCTAACTACTACAACATTATTGTCTACCCAAAATAGTCCCCATCCTATAGCTCTGGACCATGTCTGCATCTGTAACTTCTAATTAATCTTCCAAATACCTGCAATCACACTCCCCTAGAATCTGGGGACAGCATTACCGGATCAGGCATTTAATTTCTCATAGAATTAAAACAATTTCAAACAAATACATATCATAACAATTTAATTAGTTACACACATAATTAAATGCAGTATGATTTATGCAATGCAGTTTTTTTTTTTTTTTTGACTCAAATTCATTTTGACCCTGCTCCATGGAGACTTCCCCTTTGAGTATTTAGTAAGTAACTGGCCTACCATTACGCACTGCAATTCAGCTATCAGCCCCTACTAAACACGAATAAACTAAACAGAATTAGGAGATCAGGATATCCAGGAAGGCCACCACGACAGCAATCCCGTTCCGGATTACTGTCACATGTGGAATTGCCAATATCCCTCACCCCACAGGTTATATAATCACAGACCATACAACCCTGCCTAACTTATTCTGCTCACCCAAAAATTCATTTCTCAATCATTTCCATTTCCACATGACTATCGTAGTCTCGGTTAGTCAACAATTCATTTCTCAATCATTTTCATTTCACATGACTACCGCAATCCTGGCTAGTCAACAAAAGTCATTTCTCATAGATTAACTCAATTCTCATGACTACCGCAGTCCCGGTTAGTCAACATAATTCTTTCTCAATCATTTTCATTTCACATGACTACCGCAGTCCCGGTTAGTCAACATAATTCTTTCTTTTCTTTTCTTTTCTTTTCTTTTCTTTTTTTTCTTTTCTTTTCATGGCTACCGCAATCCCGGTTAGCCAACATCAATTATTTTTCACTTGAATCTTTATAAATCCCCCAAAAAGACTCATGCAATGAATTATGTTCATGATCACAATTAAATAAATAATTTGTACACATTAACATACAAGAATACAAAAAAATAAGCAATTTACCTTATAACATTAGTATTTTAATAATTTCCGAAAATGCCCTCAATCTTTTTCCAAAATACCCAATGTGTCCCTACATGTAAAATGACCATTTTGCCCTTGATTTTACAAAAATTTCCACATAATATCCCTTGCATTTAGGGCTGGCCGAATGGTCTCACTACCATTCTCAACATATTTTCCAAAGTAACAAACTCCAATTCCAACCAAAATTCAATCAAATCACAAATTCAATCAAAATTCAACAAACCAAATTTCAACCATTACAACACCTTAAAAATTCAATCAAACATCATTCCAATCCATGAATTTCAATCACAAGCATCAAAAACACAAAACCCCTAAATCAATTTCAAGTTTTCATGATTTTAGGTCAAAAATTGAATTTAACCCTACAACATGTTTTCTTCTAATTCCAAGGGTTCTAATTGAAATTAAATGCCTAGATCCTTACCTTAAACTCTTTAATTGAAGAAAAAGCCTTGAATTCCTTTCTCCCTCACTCCTTGGTCTTGTAGGAATTTTTGAGATTTCTTCCAATTTCTTTTCCTTTTTGCCGATTAGCTTAGGGTTTAGGAAGTTTGGATGGTTTGGTTTCTTAATTTGAGATGAGATGATGAAGTTAAGATGAAATTGAAATGAAAACTGCAGCTGCTGGGTTTGGAGACTCATGGTTCTGTTTTTGAGTTTTTGGTGACTTTTTTTCTCCTTTCACTTAAGTTAAATGCTTCTAAAAAAATTTTATTAACCAAATTGGACTTTGCCTTCAAGTCCAGCTGCTGCCTGCACGTCCAGCAGCTCAATTGGACCAAGGGAAGTCCACTTGCCAAGCCTTTCCAGCCCACTTGGACAGCCAAGGAGTTCCAAGTCACTTGCCTACCCCAAAAGTCAACATTTCAAGCACTTTGTAGAAAATTCTAGAAGGTAATTAGGGCTGCTAATTATTTTACAATGTGATTAGAATTTGAAGAAAATAACATCACCAATGGATTCCTCACTATCAAAAACCTTGAGGTAGTGTCTTACTTATCTCTTAATCCAAGCCTAATTAGCTTAATTTAGTGACATTAGAAAAACCTAAGTTGTCACTTTTTGATTGGTTAAGGTTCTAATTTAAATTTTTCTTGGTTAAACATTTTTAATAATTATTCTAAGTATATTACAATTATTAGATAATTCTATAGATATCCTATGAATTTTCTCTAAATTTTCTGTCTTAAAATTTTACCGTAATAATTTCTCCAAGTTCTAACTTTCAGAAAATCCTAACAATTCTGAATAAGCATTTTAATTCTTTATTTGTATATATTTTTAATCTATATTCTATTACCTTTCTTTTAAGTTATAAATGAGTTCAAAATTCTATACTTGAAATTTTATCCTGGACAGCTGTCTGACATAGCAGTCCAGTCAACTATCAATTTCGGCAAAAATAAAGACATTTGGAAATTCAGAAAATTCTTCTGAGTAGAACTGTATTAATTTCATTAAGAGAATATGTACATAAGGTTTCTATAAAATACAATGCATAAATGTTAATAATATACATATATAAATGCGTACAATTAATAAAATGAGGATGTTACTGTAACACCCTCATTTTTATTTTACTATTTATGAATATTTTTCTATAAATATTATAAGAAATTACGTACTGTATTTAGAGAATATTTTCTATACATATTTTCATAATAAAATTAATACAGTTCTATTCAGCAAAATTTTCTAAGTCTTTTGATACATTTGTTTAGGCCTAACTTGTTGACCGGACAGTTGTGTCAGACAACTGTTCAGGATAAGATTTTCAGTATAACATTTTGGATTAAACTGTACTCTAATAAATCAAGAATTTAATGTAGATTTAAAATATATACAGTTGAGAAATGAAATTACTTGTTGACTGGACAGTATGTCAGACAGCTGTCCAAGATAAATTTTCAAGTGTAAAATTTTGGACTAATCTGTAACTTAATAAAAAGGTAAGTGAATATAGATTAAAAATATATACAGTTAAAGAATTAAAATGCTAATTTCAAATTGTTAGAATTTTATGAAAGTTAGAACTCTAAGAAATTCTTACGATAAAATTCTAAGGCAGAAAATTCAGAAAAAATTTGTATGACATCTATAGAATTATCTAATAATTGTAATATACTTAGAATAATTATTAAAAATTCTTAACCAAGAAAAATTAGATTTAGAGTATTAACCAATCACAAGGTGACAAATCAAAGTTTCTAATGTCACTAAATTAAGCTAATTAGACTTGGATTAAGAGATAAGTAAGACACTACCCCAAGGTTTTTGATAGCGAGGGATCCAATGGTGGTGTTAATTTCTTCAAATTCTAATTAGTTTGTAAGATAATTAAAAGCCCTTAAAACCTTCTAGAAAAATCTACCTTTTTCTACATTTTTGACTTTTGGTCACCAAATTGGCAAGTCACGTTGGGAACATTCTTGAACGTACAAGTGGCTGGAAAACATGGAAAAAAAATCTGCTGCCTTGGACCAGCTGCTGGACGTGAGAGTCTAATTGAATTTGGTGAAGAAATTTCTTTTAACTTAAGACACAAAAGCCAAAAGACAAACACATAAGCTAGCTTTCCTCACCCACCCAAAACCGTGAGTTCTGCAGCTGCTGCCTTCTCTATTTCTCTTCATCCTTTCTTCCAATTCCAAGAATTAAACCAACCAAAACCTCCCAAATTTCAATATACCTTTGGCCAAAGAGATGAGATTTGGGAGAAAATCTCAAAAATTTCAAAAGACAAGAGAGAAAGGGAGAAAATGGTTCAAGGGATTTCTTCATCAAACTAAGGATTCTAGGTAAGGATCTTGGCATTTAATTTCAATTTAAACAAATTGGAAGTAGGAGAAACATGTCCTTAGGGTTAATTTCAAGATTTGATCAAGAAACATTAAAAGATGAAATTAAATTAGGGCTTTTATATCTTTGATAAAATAAGTTGAAATTTGATGGTTGAATGAATGTTTTGGTTGATATCATGATGTATTGTGATTGATTGAACCTTGAATTGATTTGTTCTTGATTGAAATTGGCTTGGTTGTGTTGAATTTGATGTTGGAATTTTGAGAAAAATTGTTGGAAATGGTATCAAGACCATACGGCCATGGTTAGTTTGCAAGGGATAATATGTGGAAATTTTCAATTAACCAAGGGCAAAATAGTCATTTCACATGTAGGGACACATTGGGAATTTTAGAAAAAGTTTAAGGGCATTTTTGGCAATAATTAAAAAGTATAAAGGTAATTAGGTAATTTCACATTTTGAGGACACAATTGGAAATTTATAAAAAGATTGAGGGTAATTAGGTAATTTCATAGATTCTAGAAGAATTAGGGACACATTCGGAAATTTATAAAAAGATCAAGGGTAAAATGGGAAATTTTAGAAAATAGTAAGGGTAATTTAGTAATTTCACCTTTGAGGGCAAAATTGGAAATTTATAAAAAGATAGGGGTATTTTAGTAATTTTCCATATTAAAGACTTAATTGGTATTTTAGTAAAAGTTTAGTAATTTTCATAATAAATACATAATTATTATTTTAGTAAAAGTTTAGTAATTTTACCTAGTAAAGGACTAGTTAGTAATTTATTAAGGTATTGATGTTATAATGTTAATTAGTGAATTTTATAATTTTAATGTGATTGATTAATATTAATTATTTGTTTATTAGCATCATTGTCATATTGCATACGTCTGAGTTCTTGGAAAATACAAAGATTTCAAATGAGAAATGAGTTTTTAAATGAGAAATGATTTTGTTGACTAACCGGGACTGCGGTAGTCATGAAAAATGAGTATGTTTGGGGGAATTGATTTCCAGGATTGTGTTGACTGACCGGACTGCGGTAGTCATGTATTTGAAAAAATGATTGAGATTATGAACAGAGAACTGTGTTGACTGACCGGAATGCGGTAGTCATGTATTTGAAAAGATGATTGAGAATATGATAGTCCTGAGAAATGGGTGAGCAGAGTAAGTTAGACAGGACTGTATAGTCTGTGATTATATAGTCTGTGGGGTGAAGGATATTGGCAATTCCACATGTGGCTGGAAACTGGACTGAGTTGCGGTCGTGGTGGCCTTCCGGGTATCCTGATCTCCTAATTCTGTTTAGCTAATTCGCGTTTAGTAGGGGCTGATAGCTGAATTGCAGTACGTAATGGTAGGCCAGTTACTTACTAAACACTCAAAGGGGAAGTCTCCATGGAGCAGGGTCAAAATGATTTTGAGTCAAAAAAAAAAATGAATTTGAGTCAAAAACTGCATTTGCATAAATCATACTGCATTTAATTATGTGTGTAACTAATTAATTTGTTATGATATGAATTTGTTTGAAATTGTTTTAATTGTATGAGAAATTAAATGCCTGATCCGGTAATGCTGTCCCCAGATTCTAGGGGAGTGTGAATTGCAGGTATTTTGAAGATTAATTAGAAGTTAAAGATGCAGATATTTTCCAGAGCTATAGGAATGGGTGTTTTTGGCTTTAGATACTTTTGTATTAATTAGAAATAAATTGGTAGTAGCATTTTCTGTAAATTTTAATAATGTAAATTATAATGACAAACTTTAAATTTTAATGGAATGTATTTATTTTAATGGTAAATTCATTTTATGGATTTTAGATGGAAATTAATTAATTAGAAGGGGGGTTACATTAGTGGTATCAGAGCTCTGGTTATGCATCTCTAAGACTTGTGAGTAGTGGGTCTATTAGGTGTTCTGTTGTGTTACCCTGATTAGAATTGTTTGTTTGTTAAGAATATTATGGGAAAAAGTGTAGTAACTAGAACTGAAAATTTTAAGACTTGTAGAAATGAGAAGAGGAAGGCTAGTTATAAACCTTAAGAGTTGAAACTAATAGTATAGTTGAGATGGCAGAAAGGAAGAAAGGAAATCTTGATAGAGTTGTGAGGGTGCACACTCAGGACTCAGTCGAGATGACTTTTCCCTCCTAATGCTAAATTTTTAATATTGTCTAAGTTGTGTTATTTTCCAGGTTCTTTATAGTGTGAATTTAAGAGTTATACCCTTGAGTTTGTTGAGGAAGGAGATCCAAAGATCTGAGTTAATAGATCAAGGTTGAGAATAGAGGTTCAATTATTTGAATTTATAGAATAAGGATGAGTTTGACAATGGAACGAAAACAAGGTTTTGAAGGTACCTTGATGTTTGGAATATGATAAGAGGTTAAGAGTATGGTTATTACCTTATTGTTCTAATGGATGTTTTCATGTGTTTTGAAGGTTGAAACAGTGTATTGTGGTTTAGATTTGTTGTAGGATTGATATATTAACTAATAGGACTTGAAATTTTGTGTTTTGGACATGATTTAGAACCAAAATAGTGCATTTTTCTGGTGTAGTAAAATAGCTTGCGGGTGTAACATTGTTAAATTACATTTCCATGGTGTAAGTTGTGATTTAAGGCTTGTATAATTGAGGTTAATAATGATCCATGTTGTAGGACTTAGTTGGTAGGTATAGGTGAGGGTTCTTGATGGTTAAACCTTGATTAAGAGAGTGGAATAGGACCCAAATGCTAAGTTAGTAACAATTGTCTTAAGAAATTTTTTTTAAAAAAAAAAAAAATTGAGGATGTTAATTATGTTTAAAAACCCTATACCTTGCCTATTTCTGTGCCTATTTCTAAACCAATCCCAATCTCTAAAATATATATAAATTGTGTTATAACCATCAGAAATAGACCAATTGTTGTGAACTTGAGTTAGTTGCTTTTAATTGACCTTAATGTGATATTAGGAATGAATTATTTAGCAGCCAACCATATTCTAATAGATTATGCCTCTAAAACCCTGATTTTTCTTGAACCTGATATTTTTAGACTTAAGCCTATCAAATTTAAAGAAATATCATAAAAAAAAAAAAATCACATGCTATCATGTCTTGAAAATAAGGAAGATAAAAATTTAAATAGACTTTGTGTTAGTGGTAAGTGAGTATCCTGAAATTTTCTTGATGATGTCCCTGGCCTGTCTTCTGAAAGAGAAATAGAATTTAGTATAGATTTGATGCCTGGTATTAGACCAATTTTTATGCAACCATATAGGATGTCACCATTGGAATTAACTAAGTTAAAGAAACAATTGGAAGAATTATTAGAAAAACAATTTATAAGAACTAATGTGTCACAATGGGGAGCCCAGTATTATTAGTTAAAAAGAAGGATGGAAGATCTAGGTTATGTATAGATTATAGACAATTAAATAAAGTAACTATAAAGAATAAATATCCTTTACCTAGAATAGATGATTTAATGGATCAACTCAAGGGAGCAACAATTTTCTCTAAAATAGATTTAAGGTCTGGGTACCAACAAATTACAGTAAAAAGGAGGATATACCCAAGACTTCTTTTAGGACTAGATATGGACATTATGAATATTAAGTGATGCCATTTGCAGTGACTAATGCCCCAGCAGTGTTTATGGATTATATGAATAGGGTGTTTAGACCATACTTATATTAGTTTGTAGTAGTATTTATAGATGATATATTAATATATTCTAAAAATAAAGAAGAACATGAAAATCATCTTAAAATAACATTGCAAACTTTGAAAGATAGAAAATTATATGCTAAATTGTTTAAGTGTGAATTTTGGTTGGAGGAAGTAAAATTTTTAGGAGATGTAATTTCTAGAGATGGAATAAGTATGGATCTTTCTAAGGTAGAAGTGGTTTTAGAATAGGAAAGACCTAAAACAGTAACTGAGATTAGTAGTTCTTAGGATTTGATGGATATTATAGAAGATTGATTGAAGGATTTTTTAAGATAGCTGGACCCTTAATAGAATTTTATTTGGAGTGAGAGTTGTGAGAAAATTTTCCAAGAATTGAAACATAAATTGACTACCTCACTAGTTTTAGTTTTACCCGACCCAAATGAATCCTATGAGGTATATTGTGATGTTTCATCTCTAGGGTTAGGATGTGTGTTAATGTAAAATAGGAAAGGGGTAGCTTATGCATCTAGGCGGTTGAAATCATATGAGAGAAATTATCCTACTCATGATTTGGAGTTAGCAGCTATAGTTTTTACTTTGAAGATTTGGAGACATTATTTATATGGATCTAGATTTAATGTATATAGTGACCATAAGAGTTTAAAACAATTGTTTGATTAAAAGAATTGAATACGAGAAAAAGAATATGGATGGAGTTTATTAAGGATTATGATTTTCAGTAATGTATCATTCAAGAAAAGCTAATGTAGTAGCAGATGCTATAAGTAGGAAAATTGTACATAGGTCAACCATGATGATTAAAGAATTAGAATTAGTAGAACAATTTAGAGATTTGAATTTATGTACATTAGGAAAAGGATAAAAAGAAAAATTCAATTAGGAATGATTATTATCACTAATGAATTTTTGAAAGAAATTAGGAAGAAACAAGATGTAGATGAATTTATTTAAAAAAAAAAGGATTAATAAAAACAGATAAAGTAAAAGGATTTAATTTAGGAATGGATGCAATTATTAGGTTTAAAAATAGAATTACCTAACATTCAAGAATTAAAGGAATTGATTTTGGAAGGAATGACACAAGTAAATTTAGTATTCAACCTAGAAATACAAAAATGTATAAAGATTTAAAGGAGATGTTTTGGTGGCCTAGGGTGAAGAGAGATGTAGCAGAATATGTAGCTAGATGTTTAATGTGTCAGAAAGTAAATATTGAACATCAGAAACCATCTGACATGTTATAACTTTGAAGATACCTATATGGAAATTGGATAGTATATCAATAGATTTTGTGGTAGGATTACCTAGAACAAATAGGAATTGTGATATTATTTGGGTAATTGTAGATAGATTAACTAAATCAGCACATTTTCTTCTAATAAATATTAGTTACTCTTTATAAAGATTAGGTCAATGGTACATAAAGGAAATAGTTAGATTACATGAAGTACCTAATAGTATAGTGTTGGATAAGGACCTTAGATTTGTTTCTAAATTTTGGAGAGAATTTCATAAAGCTTTAGGAAGTAAATTACATCTTAGTTCAGTATACCACTCTCAGATTGATAGTCAAACAGAAAGGACTATTCAGACATTAGAAGATTTCTTAAGAGCCTATACCGTAGAAGAGAAAAATGAGAGAAAAATATCCTCAATTGTTTGTATAATTGTATTAGAAATTTCGAGGACGAAATTTTTATTAGTGGGGGAGAATTGTAACACCCTCATTTTTATTTTACTATTTATGAATATTTTTCTATAAATATTATAAGAAATTACGTACTGTATTTAGAGAATATTTTCTATACATATTTTCATAATAAAATTAATACAGTTCTATTCAGCAAAATTTTCTAAGTCTTTTGATACATTTGTTTAGGCCTAACTTGTTGACCGGACAGTTGTGTCAGACAACTGTTCAGGATAAGATTTTCAGTATAACATTTTGGATTAAACTGTACTCTAATAAATCAAGAATTTAATGTAGATTTAAAATATATACAGTTGAGAAATGAAATTACTTGTTGACTGGACAGTATGTCAGACAGCTGTCCAAGATAAATTTTCAAGTGTAAAATTTTGGACTAATCTGTAACTTAATAAAAAGGTAAGTGAATATAGATTAAAAATATATACAGTTAAAGAATTAAAATGCTAATTTCAAATTGTTAGAATTTTATGAAAGTTAGAACTCTAAGAAATTCTTACGATAAAATTCTAAGGCAGAAAATTCAGAAAAAATTTGTATGACATCTATAGAATTATCTAATAATTGTAATATACTTAGAATAATTATTAAAAATTCTTAACCAAGAAAAATTAGATTTAGAGTATTAACCAATCACAAGGTGACAAATCAAAGTTTCTAATGTCACTAAATTAAGCTAATTAGACTTGGATTAAGAGATAAGTAAGACACTACCCCAAGGTTTTTGATAGCGAGGGATCCAATGGTGGTGTTAATTTCTTCAAATTCTAATTAGTTTGTAAGATAATTAAAAGCCCTTAAAACCTTCTAGAAAAATCTACCTTTTTCTACATTTTTGACTTTTGGTCACCAAATTGGCAAGTCACGTTGGGAACATTCTTGAACGTACAAGTGGCTGGAAAACATGGAAAAAAAATCTGCTGCCTTGGACCAGCTGCTGGACGTGAGAGTCTAATTGAATTTGGTGAAGAAATTTCTTTTAACTTAAGACACAAAAGCCAAAAGACAAACACATAAGCTAGCTTTCCTCACCCACCCAAAACCGTGAGTTCTGCAGCTGCTGCCTTCTCTATTTCTCTTCATCCTTTCTTCCAATTCCAAGAATTAAACCAACCAAAACCTCCCAAATTTCAATATACCTTTGGCCAAAGAGATGAGATTTGGGAGAAAATCTCAAAAATTTCAAAAGACAAGAGAGAAAGGGAGAAAATGGTTCAAGGGATTTCTTCATCAAACTAAGGATTCTAGGTAAGGATCTTGGCATTTAATTTCAATTTAAACAAATTGGAAGTAGGAGAAACATGTCCTTAGGGTTAATTTCAAGATTTGATCAAGAAACATTAAAAGATGAAATTAAATTAGGGCTTTTATATCTTTGATAAAATAAGTTGAAATTTGATGGTTGAATGAATGTTTTGGTTGATATCATGATGTATTGTGATTGATTGAACCTTGAATTGATTTGTTCTTGATTGAAATTGGCTTGGTTGTGTTGAATTTGATGTTGGAATTTTGAGAAAAATTGTTGGAAATGGTATCAAGACCATACGGCCATGGTTAGTTTGCAAGGGATAATATGTGGAAATTTTCAATTAACCAAGGGCAAAATAGTCATTTCACATGTAGGGACACATTGGGAATTTTAGAAAAAGTTTAAGGGCATTTTTGGCAATAATTAAAAAGTATAAAGGTAATTAGGTAATTTCACATTTTGAGGACACAATTGGAAATTTATAAAAAGATTGAGGGTAATTAGGTAATTTCATAGATTCTAGAAGAATTAGGGACACATTCGGAAATTTATAAAAAGATCAAGGGTAAAATGGGAAATTTTAGAAAATAGTAAGGGTAATTTAGTAATTTCACCTTTGAGGGCAAAATTGGAAATTTATAAAAAGATAGGGGTATTTTAGTAATTTTCCATATTAAAGACTTAATTGGTATTTTAGTAAAAGTTTAGTAATTTTCATAATAAATACATAATTATTATTTTAGTAAAAGTTTAGTAATTTTACCTAGTAAAGGACTAGTTAGTAATTTATTAAGGTATTGATGTTATAATGTTAATTAGTGAATTTTATAATTTTAATGTGATTGATTAATATTAATTATTTGTTTATTAGCATCATTGTCATATTGCATACGTCTGAGTTCTTGGAAAATACAAAGATTTCAAATGAGAAATGAGTTTTTAAATGAGAAATGATTTTGTTGACTAACCGGGACTGCGGTAGTCATGAAAAATGAGTATGTTTGGGGGAATTGATTTCCAGGATTGTGTTGACTGACCGGACTGCGGTAGTCATGTATTTGAAAAAATGATTGAGATTATGAACAGAGAACTGTGTTGACTGACCGGAATGCGGTAGTCATGTATTTGAAAAGATGATTGAGAATATGATAGTCCTGAGAAATGGGTGAGCAGAGTAAGTTAGACAGGACTGTATAGTCTGTGATTATATAGTCTGTGGGGTGAAGGATATTGGCAATTCCACATGTGGCTGGAAACTGGACTGAGTTGCGGTCGTGGTGGCCTTCCGGGTATCCTGATCTCCTAATTCTGTTTAGCTAATTCGCGTTTAGTAGGGGCTGATAGCTGAATTGCAGTACGTAATGGTAGGCCAGTTACTTACTAAACACTCAAAGGGGAAGTCTCCATGGAGCAGGGTCAAAATGATTTTGAGTCAAAAAAAAAAATGAATTTGAGTCAAAAACTGCATTTGCATAAATCATACTGCATTTAATTATGTGTGTAACTAATTAATTTGTTATGATATGAATTTGTTTGAAATTGTTTTAATTGTATGAGAAATTAAATGCCTGATCCGGTAATGCTGTCCCCAGATTCTAGGGGAGTGTGAATTGCAGGTATTTTGAAGATTAATTAGAAGTTAAAGATGCAGATATTTTCCAGAGCTATAGGAATGGGTGTTTTTGGCTTTAGATACTTTTGTATTAATTAGAAATAAATTGGTAGTAGCATTTTCTGTAAATTTTAATAATGTAAATTATAATGACAAACTTTAAATTTTAATGGAATGTATTTATTTTAATGGTAAATTCATTTTATGGATTTTAGATGGAAATTAATTAATTAGAAGGGGGGTTACAGTTACAATTCTCCCCTACTAATAAAAATTTCGTCCTCGAAATTTCTAATACAAATATATAACCATACAACTATACAACAAAATAACTATACAAACAAATAAGGATATGTTTCTTTCATTTTTTTTCCTCTAACTCCCATGTAGCATCACCTCTGATATCATCCCAAATAACCTTAACTAGAGAAATTTCTTTACCTCTCAGGTACTTAATCCTTCTGTCCTCAATCTTAATAGGCTTTGTTTTAAATGTTAGGTTTTCCTTTCTCTTCTAATGTACAGGCTCTTAAGAGATCTTCTAATGTTCGAATAGTCCTTTCTGTTTGACCATCAATCTTAGGGTGTTATACTAAACTAAGATAAAATTTTACTTCTTAAAGCTTTCTGAAAATCTTTCCAAAAATTTAAAAACAAAGCTAGGGTCTTTATTACACTCTATACTAGTAGGTACTCCAGATAATCTAATTATTTCCTTTAAGTACAATTAAGCTAATTTTTCTAAATTAAGCTAATCTTTCTAAAGAATACCTAATATTTATTGAAAGCAAAATGTACTAATTTAGTTAATCTATCTACAATTACTCAAATGGTATCAAAATTCCTATGTGTTCTAGGTAATCCTACCACAAAATCCATTGATATACTATTCCGTTTCCATATAGGCATCTCTAAAGGATGTAACAGATCAAAGGGTTTCTGACATTCAATCTTTGTTTTCTAACATGTTAAACATCTAGCCACATATTCTGCTACACCTCTCTTCATCCTAGACCACCAAAACATTCCCTTTAAATCTTTATATATTTTTGTTGTTCTAGGATGAATACTAAGTTTACTTTTGTGCCCTTCCTCCAAAATTAATTCCTTAAATTCTTGATTATTAGGTACACAAATTCTATTTTTAAATCTAATAATTCCATATGTTCCTACATTAAATTCTTTTACTTTATTTGTTCCTATTAATGCTTTCTTTTCTTGAATAAATATATCTATATCTTGTTTCTTCTTAATCTCTTCCAAAAATCATTAGTAATCCTTCCTAATTGAATTTTATCTTTTTCCCTAACTGTACACAAATTCAAATCTCTAAATTATTGTATTAATTCTAATTCTTTAATCATCATAGTTGACATATGTACAATTTTCCTACTTAAAGCATCTGCTACTATATTAGCTTTTCCTGGATGATACATTAACTGAAAATCATAATCTTTAATAAACTCCATTCATCTTCTTTGTCTCCTTTCAAAATTTTTTTTTTTTTCAAACAAATATTTTAAACTCTTATGATCACTATATACATCAAATCTTGATCCATATAAATAATGTCTCCAAATCTTCAAAGCAAAAACTATAGCTGCTAACTCCAAATCATGAGTAGGATAATTTCTCTCATGTGATTTCAACCGCCTAGATGCATAAGCTACCACTTTCCTATTTTACATCAGCACACATCTTAACCCTAGAGATGAAACATCACAGTATACCTCATAGGATTCATTTGGGTCGGGTAAAACTAAAACTAGTGAGGTAGTCAATTTATGTTTCAATTCTTGGAAAATTTTCTCACAATTCTCACTCCAAATAAAATTATATTAAGGGTCCAGCTATCTTAGAAAATCCTTCAATCAATCTTCTATAATATCCATCAAATCCCAAGAACTACTAATCTCAGTTACTGTCTTGGGCCTTTCCTATTCTAAAACTGCTTCTACCTTAGAAAAATCTACACTTATTCCATCTTTAGAAATTACATGTCCTAAAATTTTCACTTCCTCCAACCAAAATTCACACTTAGACAATTTAGCATATAATTTTCTATCTTTTAAAATTTCTAATATTATTCTAAGATGATTTTCATGTTCTTCTTTATTTTTAGAATATATTAATATAACATCTATTCTAGATCAAGGATATTTATTCTTTATAGTTACTTTATTTAATTGTCTATAATCTATACATAACCTAGATCCCCCATCTTTCTTTTTAACTAATAATACTGGGGCTCACCATAGGGACACACTAGGCCTTACAAATTATTTTTCTAATAATTCTTCCAATTGTTTCTTTAACTCAATTAATTTCAATAATGACATTCTATATGGTTGCATAGAAATTGGTCTAGTACCAGGCATCAAATCTATACTAAATTCTATTTCTCTTTCAGGAGGCAAACCAGAAACATCATCAGGAAAAACTTCAGGATACTCATTTACAACTAGCACAGAGTCTATTTCAATTTTATCTTCCTTAGTTCCAAGAGATGATAACATGTATTTTTGAATTTCACTTTTAAATGATATTTCTTTAGGTTGGACAGGTTTAAGTCTAGAAACATCATGTTCAGGGAAAATCAAAGATTTAGAGGCACAATCTATTAGAATATGGTTGGTTGCTAACCAATCCATTCCTAATATCACATCAAGATCAGTTTAAGGCAAACAAATCAAGTTCACAACAAATGATCTATCTCTGATGGTTATCACATAATACAAACATATTTTAAAGGTTAGGATTGGGTTAGATGTAGGCACAGAAACAAGCAAGGTATAGGGTATGTTAAACATGATTAACATCCTCAAATTATAGCTGTACTTTAGAACCATAATTCCAACAAGTCACCATTAGAATGACTTTCAAAGTACCTCAAATTACTCCAATTCACTACTACCAATTTAATTGTTACTTAGGCTTAATTTCCAACATCAATACACACACCCTTAGGCCTTCCAATTACTTACTCTTTCAACTTTAAAAATTCTTAGGACAACTGCTACTAACTTAGCATTTGGGTCCTATTCTACTCTCTTAATCACCACTTACACCATGGTAATGTAATTAAACAATGTTAAACCCGCAGGCTATTTTACTGCACCAGAAAAATGCACTATTTTGGTTCTAACTCATGTCTAAAACACAAAATTTCAAGTCCTAATAGTTAAGATATCAATCCTGTGACAAATTTATACTACGATACACTGTTTCAGCCTTCAAAACACATGAAAACATCCATTAGAACAATATGGCAATAACCATACTTTCAACATCTCATCATATTCCAAACATCAAGGTACCTTCAAAACTTTGTTTTCTTTCTTTTGTCAAACTCAACTATTATCCTATAAACTCAAATATTTGGACCTCTATTCTCAACCTTGATCTACGAACTCAAGCCTTTAGATCTCCTTTCTCAACTAACTCAAGATTATAAGTCTTAAAATCATAATATAAGTAACATGGAAAATAACCCAACTTGAACAATACTAATAATAATAAAATTTTAAGCATTAGGAGAGAAAGTCATCTCGACTGAGTCCTGAGTGTGCACCCTCACAACTCTATCAAGATTTCCTTTCTTCCATTTTTTTTTGCCATCTCAGCTTACTATTAGTTTGAACTCTAGGATTTATAACTAGCATTCCTCTTCTCATTTCTACATGTCTTAAATTTTCAGATCTAGTTACTACCCTTTTTCCCATAATATTCTTAACAAACAAACAATTCTAATCAGGGTAACACAGCAAAACACCTAATAGACCCACTACTCGCAAGTCCTAGAGATGCATAACCAGAGCTCTGATACCACTAATGTAACCCCCCTTTCTTATAAAACATAATTTAACTATTTAATTTATTTTATATATTTATTGCAAAGTTCTGATACGTTCTATTACAATCCAAAATATGTTCTGTAATTTACATCATTAAAATTTATATAAACACTGCTACAAAATAATTCTAACTACTACAACATTATTGTCTACCCAAAATAGTCCCCATCCTATAGCTCTGGACCATGTCTGCATCTGTAACTTCTAATTAATCTTCCAAATACCTGCAATCACACTCCCCTAGAATCTGGGGACAGCATTACCGGATCAGGCATTTAATTTCTCATAGAATTAAAACAATTTCAAACAAATACATATCATAACAATTTAATTAGTTACACACATAATTAAATGCAGTATGATTTATGCAATGCAGTTTTTTTTTTTTTTGACTCAAATTCATTTTGACCCTGCTCCATGGAGACTTCCCCTTTGAGTATTTAGTAAGTAACTGGCCTACCATTACACACTGCAATTCAGCTATCAGCCCCTACTAAACACGAATAAACCAAACAGAATTAGGAGATCAGGATATCCAGGAAGGCCACCACGACAGCAATCCCGTTCCGGATTACTGTCACATGTGGAATTGCCAATATCCCTCACCCCACAGGTTATATAATCACAGACCATACAACCCTGCCTAACTTATTCTGCTCACCCAAAAATTCATTTCTCAATCATTTCCATTTCCACATGACTATCGTAGTCTCGGTTAGTCAACAATTCATTTCTCAATCATTTTCATTTCACATGACTACCGCAATCCTGGCTAGTCAACAAAAGTCATTTCTCATAGATTAACTCAATTCTCATGACTACCGCAGTCCCGGTTAGTCAACATAATTCTTTCTCAATCATTTTCATTTCACATGACTACCGCAGTCCCGGTTAGTCAACATAATTCTTTCTTTTCTTTTCTTTTCTTTTCTTTTCTTTCTTTTCTTTTCTTTTCATGGCTACCGCAATCCCGGTTAGCCAACATCAATTATTTTTCACTTGAATCTTTATAAATCCCCCAAAAAGACTCATGCAATGAATTATGTTCATGATCACAATTAAATAAATAATTTGTACACATTAACATACAAGAATACAAAAAAATAAGCAATTTACCTTATAACATTAGTATTTTAATAATTTCCGAAAATGCCCTCAATCTTTTTCCAAAATACCCAATGTGTCCCTACATGTAAAATGACCATTTTGCCCTTGATTTTACAAAAATTTCCACATAATATCCCTTGCATTTAGGGCTGGCCGAATGGTCTCACTACCATTCTCAACATATTTTCCAAAGTAACAAACTCCAATTCCAACCAAAATTCAATCAAATCACAAATTCAATCAAAATTCAACAAACCAAATTTCAACCATTACAACACCTTAAAAATTCAATCAAACATCATTCCAATCCATGAATTTCAATCACAAGCATCAAAAACACAAAACCCCTAAATCAATTTCAAGTTTTCATGATTTTAGGTCAAAAATTGAATTTAACCCTACAACATGTTTTCTTCTAATTCCAAGGGTTCTAATTGAAATTAAATGCCTAGATCCTTACCTTAAACTCTTTAATTGAAGAAAAAGCCTTGAATTCCTTTCTCCCTCACTCCTTGGTCTTGTAGGAATTTTTGAGATTTCTTCCAATTTCTTTTCCTTTTTGCCGATTAGCTTAGGGTTTAGGAAGTTTGGATGGTTTGGTTTCTTAATTTGAGATGAGATGATGAAGTTAAGATGAAATTGAAATGAAAACTGCAGCTGCTGGGTTTGGAGACTCATGGTTCTGTTTTTGAGTTTTTGGTGACTTTTTTTCTCCTTTCACTTAAGTTAAATGCTTCTAAAAAAATTTTATTAACCAAATTGGACTTTGCCTTCAAGTCCAGCTGCTGCCTTCACGTCCAGCAGCTCAATTGGACCAAGGGAAGTCCACTTGCCAAGCCTTTCCAACCCACTTGGACAGCCAAGGAGTTCCAAGTCACTTGCCTACCCCAAAAGTCAACATTTCAAGCACTTTGTAGAAAATTCTAGAAGGTAATTAGGGCTGCTAATTATTTTACAATGTGATTAGAATTTGAAGAAAATAACATCACCAATGGATTCCTCACTATCAAAAACCTTGGGGTAGTGTCTTACTTATCTCTTAATCCAAGCCTAATTAGCTTAATTTAGTGACATTAGAAAAACCTAAGTTGTCACTTTTTGATTGGTTAAGGTTCTAATTTAAATTTTTCTTGGTTAAACATTTTTAATAATTATTCTAAGTATATTACAATTATTAGATAATTCTATAGATATCCTATGAATTTTCTCTAAATTTTCTGTCTTAAAATTTTACCGTAATAATTTCTCCAAGTTCTAACTTTCAGAAAATCCTAACAATTATGAATAAGAATTTTAATTCTTTATTTGTATATATTTTTAATCTATATTATATTACCTTTCTTTTAAGTTATAAATGAGTTCAAAATTCTATACTTGAAAATTTATCCTGGACAGCTGTCTGACATAGCAGTCCAGTCAACTATCAATTTCGGCAAAAATAAAGACATTTGGAAATTCAGAAAATTCTTCTGAGTAGAACTGTATTAATTTCATTAAGAGAATATGTACATAAGGTTTCTATAAAATACAATGCATAAATGTTAATAATATACATATATAAATGCGTACAATTAATAAAATGAGGATGTTACAACCGTCATTCAATTCCAACAACATTTCAACAAATTCAACCTAACAATTCCAATCAATAACAAATCAAACCAAGTCTCCATCAAGCTCAAATACATCAACCAAAGTTCAATAAATCACACATATCATAAAATCAACCAAACATTTGTTTCAATCATTTATTTTAAGCTTGAAACACCAAAACATAAAAAATTCCCGATGTATGGTGTAACCCCCCTTCTAATTAATTAATTTCCATCTAAAATCTATAAAAAGAATTTACCATTAAAATAAATACATTCCATTAAAATTTAAAGTTTGTCATTATAATTTACATTATTACAATTTACAGAAAATACTACTACCAATTTATTTCTAATTAATACAAAAGTATCTAAAGCCAAAAACACCCATTCCTATAGCTCTGGAAAATATCTGCATCTTTAACTTCTAATTAATCTTCAAAATACCTGCAATTCACACTCCCCTAGAATCTGGGGACAGCATTACCGGATCAGGCATTTAATTTCTCATACAATTAAAACAATTTCAATCATATACATATCCGATACAAATTAACCGTTCTCACACATAATTAAATGCAATATGATTTATGCAAATGCAATTTTTGACTCAAAATCATTTTTGACCCTGCTCCATGGAGACTTCCCCTTTGAGTGTTTAGTAAGTAACTGGCCTACCATTACCTCATGTAATTCAGCTATCAGCCCCTACTAAACGCGAATAAACTAGACAGAATTAGGAGGTCAGGATACCCAGGAAGGCCACCACGACAGTATCTGCGCTCCAGATTACGGTCCTCTGTGGAATTGCCAATATCCTTCACCCCACAGACTATATAATCACAGACTATACGGTCCTGTCTAACTTACTCTGCTCACCCATTTCTCAGGACTATCATATTCTCTGTTCATAATCTCAATCATCTTTTCAAATACATGACTACCGCAGTCCGGTCAGTCAACACAGTTCTCTGTTCATAATCTCAATCATATTTTCAAATACATGACTACCGCAGTCCGGTCAGTCAACACAGTCCTGGAAATCAATTCCCCCAAAAATACTCATTTCTCATTTGAAATCTTTGTATTTTCCAAGAACTCAAACGTATGCAATATGACAATGATACTAATAAACAAATAATTAATATTAATCAATCACATAAAATTTATAAAAATTCACTATTTTGCATCATAACATCAATACCTTAATAAAATACTAACTAGTCCTTTACTAGGAAAAATTACTAAACTTTTACTAAAAATGCCAATTATTCTTTACTATGGAAATTACTAAAATACCCCTATCTTTTTCTAAAATTCCAATTTTGCCCTCAAAGGGTGAAATTACCAAATTATCCTTA
Organism: Pueraria montana var. lobata; assembly: GCA_026413185.1. Classification (NCBI taxonomy): domain Eukaryota; kingdom Viridiplantae; phylum Streptophyta; class Magnoliopsida; order Fabales; family Fabaceae; genus Pueraria; species Pueraria montana. The sequence goes on along the minus strand of CM048646.1, from coordinate 65,711,911 downwards.
CTATTTTCTAAAATTTCCCATTTTGCCCTTGATCTTTTTATGAAATTCCAAATATGTCCCTAATTGTTCTAGAATCTATGAAATTACCTAATTATCCTCAATCTTTTAATAAAATTCCAATTGTGTCCTCTAAATGTGAAATTACCTAATTAACCTCAATCTTTTTATAAAATTCCAATTGTATCCTCTAAATGTGAAATTACCTAATTACCCTTATACCTTTTAATTATTGCCGAAAATGCCCTTAAACTTTTTCTAAAATTCCCAATGTGTCCCTACATGTGAAATGACTATTTTACCCTTGGTCATTTGAAAAATTTCCACCTAGCACCCTTTCAATTCCTTCATGGCCGTGAATGATTTTTTTCTCAAAATTTCCAACATCTCAAAATCAACCAAGCAATTTCAATCACAAACAAACCAATCAAAGTTCAATTCAATCATAACACATCATCAATATCAATCAAACATTACATCAAACACCAATTTCACACTTCTAACATCAAATTTATATAAGCCCCAAATTCAATTTCATGGCTCTTGATCAATTCTTGAATTTAAACATCAAGACATGTTTTTCTACATTCCAAGTGGTCTAAATTGAAATTAAATGCCATGATCCTTACCTAGAATCCTTAGTTTGATGAAGAAATCCCTTGAATCCTTTTCTCCCTTGCTCCCTTGGTTTCTTGAAATTTTTAGAGTTTTCTTCTAATTCTTTCCTTTTTGGCCGATTGAAATTGGATGAGGGGGAAAGGTGAGATGGGTTTCTTTCTTGAATTTAGAAACTAAGATGAAGAGAAAATGGAGTTTAAGATGAAGTGAAATGGGGGCTGTAGCTGCCTTAGAAGCTCACGGTTTGTGGGAAAGGAAAAACTAGCTTTTTTGTTTCTTTATCTTTGATTGTCTTATGCTTTTATAAACAAAATTTTCTGCACCAAATTTAATAAACACCACACGTCCACTGCAGTGCTTTGGGCAGCTAATTTTGGCCAGAATTCAGCCCACTTGGACGTTCAACTTGGTGCCTTGTGTGGTTTGCTTTTTGCTTTGTTTAATTAGTCAAAAAAAGTAGGAAAAAGTAGCATTTTCTAGAAAATTCTAGGGCTTTTTAATTATCTTACAAACTAATTAGAATTTGAAGAAACTAACACCACCATTAAATTCCTCACTATCAAAAACCTTGGGGTAGTGTCTTAACTATCTCTTAATCAAGGTCTAATTAGCTTAATTTAATTACATTAGAAATGTCAATTTGTCAAATTTTGATTGGTTAATACTTTTATTTTTCTTTTTCTTAGTTAAACAATTTTAATAATTATTCTAAGTATGTTATAATTAATAGATAATTCTATAGATGTCATATAGATTTTATCTTAATTTTCTACCTTAAAATTTTACCGTAATAATTCCTTAGAGTCCTAATTCTCAGAAAATTCTAATAATTCGAAACTAGTATTTTGATTCTTCAACTGTATATATATTTCATCTATATTCAATTACCTTTTTATTAAGTTACATATTAGTCCAAAATTTTATACTGGAAAATCTTATCCTGGACAGCTGTCTGACACAACTGTCCGGTCAACAAGAAATTTATGTATAAAAAAAAGTATTAAAAGACTTAGAAAATTTTACTGAATAGCACTGTATTAATTTTATTATGAAAATAGGTACAGAAAGTTTCTATAAAATACAGTACATCATTTCTCATAATATTTATATAAAAATATTTACAAATGGTAAAATAGTAAAATTGAGGGTGTTACATATGGGTAATTACTATTTTACCCTTATACTTTTCTGTTATTTCTTAAAATGCCCTTGATCTTCCTATAAAATTCCCAATGTATCCCTACATGTGAAATCACTGTTTTTCCCTTGGTTATTTGAAATTTTCCACATGGTACCCCTTGTTTCTAGCCATTGCCGAATGGCCCTCATTCAATTCGAACAACATTTCAACAAATTCAACCCAACAATTCCAATCAATAACAAATCAAACCAAGTCTCAATCAAGCTCAAATACATCAACCAAAGTTCAATCCATCACACATATCAAAAAATCAACCAAACATTTGTTTCAATCATTTATTTTAAGCTTCAAATATCAAAACATATAAAATCCCGATGGATGGGTAATTACTATTTTAGCCCTCTACTTTTCTATTATTTCCGAAAAAGCACTTGATCTACCTATAAATTTCCCAATGTATCCCTACATGTGAAATGATTGTTTTGCCCTTGGTTATTTGAAAATTTCCACATGCTACCCCTTGTTTATAGCCATGGCCGAATGGCCCTCATTCAATTCCACCAACATTTCAACAAATTCAACCCAACAATTCCAATCAATAACAAATCAAACCAAGTCTCAATCAAGCTCAAATACATCAACCAAAGTTCAATCCATCAAACATATCATAAATTCAACCAAACATTTGTTTCAATCATTTATTTTAAGCTTCAAAATCAAAACATATAAAATTCCCGATGTATGGGTAATTACTATTTTACCCTTATACTTTTCTATTATTTTCGAAGATGCCCTAGATCTTCCTATAAAATTCCCAATGTGTCCCTACATGTGAAATGACTGTTTTGCCCTTGGTTATTTGAAAATTTCCACATGGTACCCCTTATTTCTAGCCATGGGCGAATGACCCTCATTCAATTCCAACAAAATTTCAACAAATTCAACCCAACAATTCCAATCAATAACAAATCAAACCAAGTCTCAATCAAGCTCAAATACATCAACCAAAGTTCAATCCATCACACAGATCATAAAATCGACAAAACATTTGTCTCAATAATTTAGTTTACGCTTCAAACATCAAAACATATAAAATGCCCGATGTATGAGTAATTAATATTTTACTCTTATACTTTTCTATTATTTTCGAAAATGCCCTTGATCTTCCTATAAAATTCCCAATGTATACCTACATGTGAAATTACTGTTTTGCCCTTGGTTATTTGAAATTTTCCACATGGTACCCCTTATTTCTAGCCATGGCTGAATTACCGTCATTCAATTCCAACAACATTTCAACAAATTCAACCCAACAATTCCAATCAATAACAAATCAAACCAAGTCTCCATCAAGCTCAAATACATCAAACAAAGTTCAATAAATCACACATATCATAAAATCAACCAAACATTTGTTTCAATCATTTATTTTAAGCATGAAACACCAAAACATAAAAAATTCCCGATGTATGGGTAATTACTATGTTACCCTTATACTTTTCTGTTATTTCTTAAAATGCCCTTGATCTTCCTATAAAATTCCCAATGTATCCCTACATGTGAAATGACTGTTTTTCCCTTGGTTATTTGAAATTTTCCACATGGTACCCCTTGTTTCTAGCCATTGCCGAATGGCCCTCATTCAATTCGAACAACATTTCAACAAATTCAACCCAACAATTCCAATCAATAACAAATCAAACCAAGTCTCAATCAAGCTCAAATACATCAACCAAAGTTCAATCCATCACACATATCATAAAATCAACCAAACATTTGTTTCAATCATTTATTTTAAGCTTCAAATATCAAAACATATAAAATCCCGATGGATGGGTAATTACTATTTTAGCCCTATACTTTTCGATTATTTCCGAAAAAGCACTTGATCTACCTATAAATTTCCCAATGTATCCCTACATGTGAAATGATTGTTTTGCCCTTGGTTATTTGAAAATTTCCACATGGTACCCCTTGTTTATAGCCATGGCCGAATGGCCCTCATTCAATTCCACCAACATTTCAACAAATTCAACCCAACAATTCCAATCAATAACAAATCAAACCAAGTCTCAATCAAGCTCAAATACATCAACCAAACTTCAATCCATCAAACATATCATAAAATCAACCAAACATTTGTTTCAATCATTTATTTTAAGCTTCAAAATCAAAACATATAAAATTCCCGATGTATGGGTAATTACTATTTTACCCTTATACTTTTCTATTATTTCCGAAAATGCCCTTCATCTTCCTTTAAAATTCCCAATGTATCCCTACATGTGAAATGACTGTTTTGCCCCTGGTTATTTTAGAATTTCCACATGCTACCCCTTGTTTCTAGCCATGGCTGAATGGCCCTCATTCAATTCCAACAACATTTCAACAAATTCAGCCCAACAATTTCAATCAATAACAAATCAAACCAAGTCTCAATCAAGCTCAAATACATCAACCAAAGTTCAATCCATCACACATATCATAAAATCAACCAAACATTTGTTTCAATCATTTATTTTAAGCATGAAACACCAAAACATAAAAAATTCCCGATGTATGGGTAATTACTATTTTACCCTTATACTTTTCTGTTATTTCTTAAAATGCCCTTGATCTTCCTATAAAATTCCCAATGTATCCCTACATGTGAAATGACTGTTTTTCCCTTGGTTATTTGAAATTTTCCACATGGTACCCCTTGTTTCTAGCCATTGCCGAATGGCCCTCATTCAATTCGAACAACATTTCAACAAATTCAACCCAACAATTCCAATCAATAACAAATCAAACAAAGTCTCAATCAAGCTCAAATACATCAACCAAAGTTCAATCCATCACACATATCATAAAATCAACCAAACATTTGTTTGAATCATTTATTTTAAGCTTCAAATATCAAAACATATAAAATCCCGATGGATGGGTAATTACTATTTTAGCCCTATACTTTTCTATTATTTCCGAAAAAGCACTTGATCTACCTATAAATTTCCCAATGTATCCCTACATGTGAAATGATTGTTTTGCCCTTGGTTATTTGAAAATTTCCACATGGTACCCCTTGTTTATAGCCATGGCCGAATGGCCCTCATTCAATTCCACCAACATTTCAACAAATTCAACCCAACAATTCAAATCAATAACAAATCAAACCAAGTCTCAATCAAGCTCAAATACATCAACCAAACTTCAATCCATCAAACATATCATAAAATCAACCAAACATTTGTTTCAATCATTTATTTTAAGCTTCAAAATCAAAACATATAAAATTCCCGATATATGGGTAATTACTATTTTACCCTTATACTTTTCTATTGTTTCCGAAAATGCCCTTGATCTTCCTATAAAATTCCCAATGTATCCCTACATGTGAAATGACTGTTTTGCCCCTGGTGATTTTAGAATTTCCACATGGTACCCCTTGTTTCTAGCCATGGCTGAATGGCCCTCATTCAATTCCAACAACATTTCAACAAATCCAGCCCAACAATTTCAATCAATAACAAATCAAACCAAGTCTCAATCAAGCTCAAATACATCAACCAAAGTTCAATCCATCACACATATCATAAAATCAACCAAACATTTGTTTTAATCATTTATTTTAAGCTTCAAACATCAAAACAAATAAAATTCCCGATGTATGGGTAATTACTATTTTACCCTTATACTTTCTATTATTTCCAAAAATGCCCTTGATCTTCCTATAAAATTCCCAATGTATCCCTACATGTGAAATGACTATTTTGCCCTTGGTTATTTGAAAATTTCCACAAGGTACCCCTTGTTTCTAGCCATGGCCGAATGGCCCTCATTCAATTCCAATAACATTTCAACAAATTCAACCCAACAATTCCAATCAATAGCAAATCAAACCATGTCTCAATCAAGCTCAAATACATCAACCAAAGTTCAATCCATCACACATATCATAAAATCAACCAAACATTTGTTTTAATAATTTATTTTAAGCTTCAAACATCAAAACAAATAAAATTCCCGATGTATGGGTAATTACTATTTTACCCTTATACTTTTCTATTGTTTCCGAAAAAGCCCTTCATCTTCCTATAAAATTCCCAATGTATCCCTACATGTGAAATGACTGTTTTGCTCTTGGTTATTTGAAAAGTTCCACACGGTACCCCTTGATTCTAGCCATGGCCGAATGGCCCTTATTCAATTCCAACAAGATTTCAACAAATTCAACCCAACAATTCCAATCAATAACAAATCAAACCAAGTCTCAATCAAGCTCAAATACATCAACCAAAGTTCAATCCATCACACATATGATAATATCAGCCAAACATTTGTTTCAATCATTTGTTTTAAGCTTCAAACATCAAAACATATAAAATGCACGATGTATGGATGATTATTATTTTACCCATATACTTTTCTATTATTTTCGAAAATGCCCTTGATCTTCCTATAAAATCCCCAATGTATCCCTACATGTGAAATGACTGTTTTGCCCTTGGTTATTTGAAAATTTCCACATGGTACCCCTTGTTTCAAGCCATGGCCGAATGGCCCTCATTCAATTCGAACAACATTTCAACAAATTCAACCCATCAATTCCAATCAACAACAAATCAAACCAAGTCTCAATCAAGCTCAAATACATCAACCAAAGTTCAATCCATCACACATATCATAATATCAGCCAAACATTTGTTTCAATCATTTATTTTAAGCTTCAAACATGAAAACATATAAAATGCACGATGTATGGATGATTATTATTTTACCCATATACTTTTCTATTATTTTTGAAAATGCCCTTGATCTTCCTATAAAATTCCCAATGTATCCCTACATGTGAAATGACAGTTTTGCCCTTGGTTATTTGAAAATTTCCACATGGTACCCCTTGTTTCTAGCCATGGCCGAATGGCCCTCATTCAATTCCAACAACATTTAAACAAATTCAACCCAACAATTTCAATCAATAACAAATCAAACCAAGTCTCAACCAAGCTCAAATACATCAAGCAAAGTTCAATCCATCACACATATCATAAAATCAACCAAACATTTGTTTCAATCATTTATTTTAAGCTTCAAACATCAAAACAAATAAAATTCCCGATGTATGGGTAATTACTATTTTCCCCTTATACTTTTCTATTATTTCCAAAAATGCCCTTGATCTTCCTATAAAATTCCCAATGTATCCCTACATGTGAAATGACTGTTTTGCCCTTGGTAATTTTAAAATTTCCATATGGTACCCCTTGTTAGTAGCCATGGCCGAATGGCCGTCATTCAATTCGAACAACATTTCAACAAATTCAACCCATCAATTCCAATCAATAACAAATCAAACCAAGTCTCAATCAAGCTCAAATACATCAACCAAAGTTCAATCCATCACACATATCATAAAATCAAACAAACATTTGTTACAATCATTTTTTTAAGCTTCAAACATCAAAAACAATAAAATTCCCGATGTACGGGTAATTACTATTTTACCCTTATACTTTTCTATTATTTCCAAAAATGCCCTTGATCTTCCTATAAAATTCCCAATGTATCCCTACATGTGAAATGACTGTTTTACCCTTGGTTATTTGAAAATTTCCACATAGTACCCCTTGTTTCTAGCCATGGCCGAATGACCCTCATTCAATTCCAACAACATTTCAACAAATTCAACCCAACAACTCCAATTAATAACAAATCAAACCAAGTCTCAATCAAGCTCAAATACATCAACCAAAGTTCAATCCATCACACATATAATAAAATCAACCAAACATTTGTTTCAATCAACTATTTTACCCTTATACTTTTCTGTTATTTCTGAAAATGCCCTTGATCTTCCTATAAAATTCCCAATGTATCCCTACATGTGAAATGACAGTTTTGCCCTTGGTTATTTGAAAATTTCCACATGGTACCCCTTGTTTCTAGCCATGGCCGAATGGCCCTCATTCAATTCCAACAACATTTCAACAAATTCAACCCAACAATTTCAATCAATAACAAATCAAACCAAGTCTCAACCAAGCTCAAATATATCAACCAAAGTTCAATCCATCACACATATCATAATATCAGCCAAACATTTGTTTCAATCATTTATTTTAAGCTTCAAACATCAAAACATATAAAATGTGTAACGACCCAACTTCGTTACAGATATGTTATACTAAACTCTCTATTTAATTATTATCATGTGAAAGAACGTATAAATTTTTCACATTTAAAATACATACATATGTACCTACATAAAACGTTCATCACCGCATCGTCCAAATATAATATACCGATTTACACCTTAAAATACGAGGATACGTATAACATCAGAAGAAAGATCTTCTTGTAGAGAACGTTCACACTAATCTTAATATTTATACAAAATCCTAAGTTGGTCCCCCTAATCTGTACATATATACTAGAACAAAATTAGCAAAACAGGAGGATCGTCCAATCTTAGGATCGTCCAATCAACATAGCAGGAGAATCGTCCAATCTTCAATCGTGACTAGCATGAGAGCCAGCACCATCACTGCTACCTGCTCCCGTGTTAACCACACGATCATTGCAGTAAAACAATACAAACACAAATTGCAAGGGTAAGCTTACTTATAAAAAGAATGATATAATATACGCAATTTCAATCAACATCATTCACAATAAACATTCAGTTCACTTCAGGTATCATTCCATACATCAATATCATCATGCAACATTATGCTGACTCAACTCCATGGAGATTTCAACAACTTTCGGGCGGTCCCCATAGGCCCCATCCCCTACCATTAGTCTCGACTTAGACCATTCAGGGAGTCCCTTGAGCCACCATGTGGAGGAAGTGTGAATTTAATCCAATATAGACAAGTGTTGGTATTGGCTTACCTCTGTCAGGTTTGCAAAACCTTCCATCTTTAGGAATTCGCCCACTTGTCTATTCTATATGCCCGCCATTGGCCATCACGAAATCCTCCAGCACTAGGTTGAGAGCCCACCTAGCACCCTCAACTTACGTGCCTACCCGTATGCAATATCATGCACAACTCAACAACTCAGATTACCACATGTTCCGTCTATGTTATAAATTCACCATTTTTCTCAAATCACGCTTATGAACCCATCCAGCAGTTCAATAAGCATAAGTAAGGCATTCTCAACACTTGAATCCTTACTCACAACTCAATATCAACGTTAACCAAAAATGTGAATTTCCTAACATAGTTCTAGAACCAAAATAGTGGCATATCCAACATCCTCATTCGTAACAAGACTAGGTTCTGGTTCCCTACTAAACACACCCTCAGAATTTCACAACCACCGTAACTGGACGTCAGACTTTACTAAACACAAGGTGCCGCTGGACGCGGTTCATTGGACAATAGATCATTGGACGCTAGTCACTAGACACTGGGTCATTGGACACACGGTATTATACAATAAGGTCATTGGACGCTGGTCTTTAGTTGTAGTACACGTAGATGGACGATGGTTTTCTTTGGACGAGGGGTTTTCTGCAGAGTCCAGAACCTTTCAAAACCCATTACGAACACATGTTTCAAAGATTTTGAAACCATTTCCATCACTTACAATATCATTTTATCACAACAAACTCAGCTCAAATCATCAAAACATCAAGAGAGAAAAATCATCACATCATCATAACAAATCTTTAAAGCATACAAACAGAAACAGAATTCCAAACATATCACCACCAGATTATTTCAAACAGTTATGAAGCTTCCCTTACCTACAGCTCTTGACTCAAACCGTGAAGAAGAAAAAGCTAGAGAGGATAACTTTGAGGTTCTCGAGTGATCTGTCCTCAAGTTTTGTTACAGAATCAACTAGGAGACACCTAAAACAACATCAAAGTAAACTCAAAAATCAAGATTTCTCTCATCTATTAAAATCTAACCAAGACCTATTTCTCATGTTCTTGCGAAGAGATGAGAAAGATACGTAGAAATCAAGAATAGAAAGAAACTGGACTTACCAACTTAAAATCAGCTAAGAAATCTCTAGGAAAGAAGAAATCAAGCTTCAAGTTAAAGTAGAAATAAATCTCTCACTCACGGTAAAGAAACTTACAGAAAAGAAAGATAAGGATGAAGGAGAATGGAAGAAACAGGAAGCTTTGCACGTTTAATAAGAAGATTTGCATGGAATTTTGCTATTTGTCTCCACCTTTCCTCTAAAGACACTCCCTTCTCTTATTATTTTCTTCTACAACTTATGGAACTTACGTAAAAATTCCGAAAATCTCTCAATGTAACCCCCCTTCTAATTAATTAATTTCCGTCTAAAAAAAATTCCGAATAAAATAAATACAATCTATTAAAGTTCAAAGTTTGTCATTATAATTTACATTATTAAAATTTACAGAAAATACTACTACCAATTTATTTCTAATTAATACAAAAGTATCTAAAGCCAAAAACACCCATTCCTATAGCTCTGGAAAATATCTGCATCTTTAACTTCTAATTAATCTTCAAAATACCTGCAATTCACACTCCCCTAGAATCTGGGGACAGCATTACCGGATCAGGCATTTAATTTCTCATACAATTAGAATCCATATCAACCATGTACATTTCATATAATAATTAATCAATCACATACATAAGCAAATGCAGTATGATTTATGCAAATGTAGTTTTGACTCAAATTCATTTTTGACCCTGCTCCATGGAGACTTCCCCTTTGAGTGTTTAGTAAGTAACTGGCCTACCATTACATACTGCAATTCAGCTATCAGCCCCTACTAAACGCGAATAAACTAAACAGAATTAGGAGATCAGGATACCCGGAAGGCCACCACGACCGCAACTCAGTCCAGTTTCCAGCCACATGTGGAATTGCCAATATCCTTCACCCCACAGACTATATAATCACAGACTATACAGCCCTGTCTAACTTATTCTGCTCACCCCAAAGATTCAATTCTCAAATCATATTCCTTTCACATGACTACCGCAGTCCCGGTTAGTCAACAAAATCATTTCTCAATCATTTTCATTTCACATGACTACCGCAGTCCCGGTTAGTCAACAAAAGTCATTTCTCATATATCAATTCGTTTCTCATGACTACCGCAGTCCCGGTTAGTCAACATTTATTCTTTCTTTTCTTTCTTTTCTTTTCTTTTCTTTTCCATTTTCATGGCTACCGCAGTCCCGGTTAGCCAACATCAATTATTTTTCACTTGAATCTTTATAAATCCCCCAAAAAGACTCATGCATATGCAATATGTTAATAATTACAATTAAATAAGTAGTTTTAAACAATCACCTACAAAAATATAAACATTCAACAATTTCCAACATCATTCACAACACAATCAAGCCAAATCAAGCAATTTCAATCCAACAACAAACCAACCAATCAATTTCAATCCATCACAACAAATCATCCAATCAATCAAACATGGTTCCAAACAATTATTTCAAGCTTCTAATATCAATTATATAAAAACCCAAAATCAATTTCATCTTTTCATGGTTCTTGATTAAATCTTGAATCTAAACTTAACAACATGTTTTTCTACATTCCAAATGGTCTAAAATGAAATTAAATGCCATGATCCTTACCTAGAATCCTTAGTTTGATAGAGAAACCTTTGAATCCCTTTTCTCCCTTTCTCCTTTGTCTTGAAATTTTAGGATTTATGAGCTCTCACTGATACAAGCAAATGATCTCGGAATTTAAAACTTTTTATATCAAATCGAAGCTCTTGAAATATATTTTATAGAAAGGTATCCCACTTATAAAATCAACATCTAGAAAATTTTATAAAAATTTTCTAAGTCAGCAGCCCTGAATTTTGAGTTCACTGAACATAGCTCAAAGAAATGTAAATTTCTCCCACTTCCCAAACTTGTTTTGAGCTAAACTTTTTACAGTAGAAAGGTAACATCTTTATCTTTCTAAAAAAATAACCCTTGCCCCCAAATTATTTCCCTATTGTTCCCAGTAAATTTTTTTCTAACAGCTTAAGTTTCAGACTCAAAACAGAGCTCAAAACCCCTTGCCCTGTTTCTTTTTAAAAGTTAATTTAGAAATTGGATATGATAATTTTTGTAATTTATATGGTTAAAAATCTTGTTTTGTCTAGTTTTGAATGGTTCAAAAACGAAAAAGAAACATTAAGCACCCAAGTGGGAATTTCAGAAAAACCGAGACATGTTCTAGGGAAACATGAAAACAGAACAGTAATTTTTAAAGCCACGGATGAACTTCAAAACGACGTTTTCTGTCCATGGTGTCAAAATAAAAGTTGTTCCTGTTTGTGTCTATTTTAATTAAAAACAAATTTCGTGAAAAACCAACGGTTAGATCTACCAAAAATCGCAAAACAGTGGGGACTGTCCAGAGCTGGACGAACCAACAGCCACTGCCACTTTTATTGTTAGGATGAATTTCACATTGAAAACCTTGTCATACAATTTTAATAAAATTTGGGCATGATCTCCTTTGTTTTAGGAGCCTTCCCAAGTAATTTAGAGAGTCAAAAACAAAAATAATCAATCCATACACACTCACACAGCCACTGCCAGTAGAATCACAAATACTCAAACACAACACAAACAACAAAAGGGGCAGACATGCTGTATGTAGTTGAGCCCCCTAACTCCCAACTACACTTAACTGAAAATAGAGAAATAGATTAGGGAAGAAGAAAATCCCTCCATACCTCAACGAAATCAAAATCCAATCGGTAGGTTTTGAAGCTCTTGAACTCCTCTATAACATATCCGAATTTAATCGGTGAAAACTTTGATTTGAATACTTAAATCTTAGAAAGAGTGCAAAATTTTAGAGAGAAGAAGAGAGAGCAGAGGGTGTTCGTGAAAAGGAGAATGAAGAATTTTTTTGGAAGAAAGAAGCTGGTTCACGTATATATTTGGGTAAAATTTCATATTTTGCTATTTGCAGCCACCCTTCCTCTAAGGACACCCCCTTCTCTTATTTTTTTTTTCTACAACTTACGGAAGTTACGTAAATGTTCCAAAAATCTCACAATAACACTATAAATTTAAATTTAATTTCCTTTTATGGTATTTATCAAACCCTTAATATACGTTACGAAAAATCACAGTGTTACAATTCTCCCCAACAAGAAAATTTTCTAGTTAAATCTCTCACGTTCATATTTATTGGGTTGTAATTTTCGGGATGTTACAATATTCCCCTCCTTTTAGGAATTTCGTCCCCGAAATTCACTGAGTGTAGGGTTAAGCTAAGTCAGAGCCATAATCTTCTTTGTCTATTCTTAGGGCAATGTATTTTTCTATAACTAGTCTTAGAGTTCTGCCATAAGGAAGTGTTCCTCTTAAGGGCTCGTTTCTAACTTACTATCTCTTTCTCCAACACAAAGTATAGATAAGGTCGTTCACAAAAGGTATATATGGTTTTCATCTAAGCAGATTCACTCTCAAGGCTATAGGCTCACTAACATAGAGTGGATTCGATAGAAATTTATCTAAGCTACTAGGTAGATAGTATAGCTATCTTCAAGGAAATACTTAAATCTACTCAACATTGAAGATTTAGAGTTAATGTATCCTATATAAGTTGTAGGCAAACTACTAGGTAGGTCTCTAGGTCAAGAACAAGTCTTTCACCTAAGGATTTCCCTTGAATTGAGCTTTCTAAGAGGTGACTTTGGGAAGCAACCCTATCATACAGTGATCCTTTCATTTTAAAACCCAAAAACAGATTAAGTTAACTTAAAAACAAGATCGTGTGTTTTTGTTTCATCCAAATCGGAGTTACAGTTTGAAAACTACGCGCAATTTAAGTTTGCAGTTTTAAGAAAGTGTAGAAAACGGTTTTCTACGCCAATTGAGCTACAGAACTTGAAATCCTTTGGGACTTGAAAACAGATTTAATATGCATTAAATGTGACCTAATGGTTTTGGTTTGACTCAAAAACTCAAAGCAGTTTGGAAATGGCGCACACTATAAGTTTGCAAAATGCATGTTTCTAGAAAACGGGTTTTTCTACCAAATTCATTGTATAATGCTTAAACTTATGTGGGACCTCAAAACAGATTTAGAGGGTACAAAAACAAGGTTGTGGGCTTTGATTTCACTCTAAAATCTCGAACGGTTTGAAATTGGCGTACGTTTCAAGTTTCAGGTCAAAAACGGCTTAGAAAAGAGGTGGTTTTCAAAGGTGAATTTAAAATCCATAGGGAGAAACTTTGTAAATCCCAAAAACAGATTTTATATACTTAAAAATAGGATTGTAGGAATTGGTCTCACCTCAAAATTCATCTCGGATCAAGATCTAGGCATTTCGGGTCACTTAAGGAACTAGTTTTGGGTCAAAATGAACTTAGGGATCCAAAATGAGCTACATAAGTCCAATGGCTATGAAATTTTGTGGAGAACTAGAATTTGGTAATACAAAATTGTGGAAAAAGGTTTCGTTCCGAAACTCATTCTATACAAGGAGTTATGCAGTGCCAAAGTTCGCACTTTTACCATTTCGGGTCATTTCTAAGGTACCTAAAATGTGCAGTTTTGACTCTTAACATTTTGTTTTGGTTTTGATAGTTTAAACTCACTATTTTGAGCATGGTATGATACTAAAACACAATGCTTAGCGATGGATTAAGGATATTGATGTTCTACTCCAATTATAGGCTTACCTAAGCACTTGTTAAGGTAAATCTAGTGATTTTGGCTAAAACTTTAAACTATACTTACTAAGTTCATCTAGATGGGTTACTTGCTACTTTGTTTTTGAATAATGACTATAATTCTTAGCTCAACGACACTTCCAACACCCTTCATACATGTCTAGACCTCAACTTTCTATGTCTAAACACTACCAAAGACTTTTCCTATAATTTTCTCACATTTTTCTCTTCATAGAAGGTATTCTAAATATGATTTAAGTCTCTAACTTACAGCTACATCCTATTATCATAATTCCAACCAAATCACCATTTGAATGATTTCTAAATTGTCTCAAACCATTCCAATCTACTATCACCAATTTAATCACTTATTGAATTCGACTTCTAACATCCAAATCACACTCTCCAACTTTGCAATCACTTACTTTCCCATCTTAAACACTCTGCTATTATTCTAGCATTTGTATCTTATTCTACTCACTAAATTATAATTTAACCATCAACAACCCTCACATATACCTACCAATTCAATTCTACAACGTGGGTAATTGATAACCTCAATTATACAGGCCTTAAATCACCATATATTACTATGGTCCATAACGTGACCCCGTTACTAATATCATATATTTGAGTAGATAATTGGGAGCCAAGAATTCCATACCATAATACCTTCCTTTTGTATATAACTAAGTGCCTTATGCTCAATAGCCGCTCAAAAGGAATATGCTCAACCAATTGTAGTAATATTCAATAATCAATCCCCATACTAATAGCCTCATAATTATACATATATATTTAAAAAATTCATATAATAACTAAGAGAATGTATCTAATCTCAAGTTTCATAATCCCTCCGGAAAATCCGGCAGAGTTTGCTCTATTTTTCAGTACTTTCCCTCATACCCCTTTTTCAAAAGGTATGGAAACAAACCACAACAGAAACCTGGTAATCAATTCACAACATAATAAACCTCAACATCACCCATTATATCAAACATTCTAAATTTATTCATCATAACTTTTTGGTCAAATATAAAGTAGCTTTCAAACTCACCATCTATCAATCAATTCTCTTTACCAATTCAAATACAATCAAGTAAATCTAAACTTGTAATTATAAATCAATTACATACAGATATATTCATTACATCACATGACATATTAACTATTCTTTATCTACTCTTAAGCTTCAATTTCGGAATACTCATTTTATATATTAAAATATTTAGTTTTCATCAAGATGATGTATAAATTCATAATCACATACTATTTCCTAAGCCATTTAAATATCACTCGTAAACATCCAACCACACAAGATAATATGATTTATTTTTCACCTTCTATTAACATTTTCAAGTCACAAAACTTCACCAAACTTTGCCCAAACTTTCACCAACCTTTCATACAACTTTGCTAAAGCTTAAAACATGATTTTTGTTCGTTAAAATTCTGCAATAACAGAATTATGCAGCAGCAGAGATACCCCCTGTTATAACAGCAAAATCATGATACAAAATGGCACTAGATCATCACCAAAATCTCTCTAATTAATGTCCAGACTTCCTTAAATTTTAACACAATTTTGCCAAGACCCAAACCATAAATTATAACATGTAAAAACGTATAAATTTTGCATTATGCAGGAACAGAGAGTCCCCTGCTGTCTGCTGCATATCTATGACAGTTTTGGTCTTAATTCTCGCACAAAGCTCATACTGTCATAATACAACACTTTAGGGTTCAAATCACATCATTTTAACTAGCTAATTTTACCAAAATAAGGCTTAAGCGGTATATGGCAGCAGACTAATGTGAACAGTAATTAGATTCCCAAATCAACATTTAATCAAAGAAATATGGCAATAACATGCAATCCTATGGAGAGATAATGGAATTCTATCAATTCTAACATCAAAGGCAATATATCCATTAGAACAATAAGGCAATAACCATACTCTCAACATCTTATCATCCTCCAAACATCAAGGTACCTTCAAAACTTTGTTTCCTTTCCTTTGTCAAACTCACCCTTATCCTATAAACTCAATTATTTGGACCTCTATTCTCAACCTTGATCTACGAACTCGGATCTTTGGATCTCCTTCCTCAACTAACTCAAGGTATAACTCGTAACTTCACAATATAAGGAACATGGAAAATAACATAACTTGGACAATATTTCAATTTAGCATTAGGAGGGAAAAGTCATCTCGACTGAGTCCTGAGTGTGCACCCTCACAACTCTATCAAGATTTCCTTTCTTCCTTTCTGCCATCTCAGCTATACTATTAGTTTCAACTCTAGGATTTATAACTAGCCTTCCTCTTCTCATTTCTACATGTCTTAAAATTTCAGATCTAGTTACTACCCTTTTTCCCATAATATTCTTAACAAACAAACAATTCTAATCAGGGTAACACAGCAAAACACCTAATAGACCCACTACTCGCAAGTCCTAGAGATGCATAACCAGAGCTCTGATACCACTAATGTAACCCCCCTTCTAATTGATTAATTTCCGTCTAAAAAAAATTCCGAATAAAATAAATACAATCTATTAAAGTTCAAAGTTTGTCATTATAATTTACATTATTAAAATTTACAGAAAATACTACTACCAATTTATTTCTAATTAATACAAAAGTATCTAAAGCCAAAAACACCCATTCCTATAGCTCTGGAAAATATCTGCATCTTTAACTTCTAATTAATCTTCAAAATACCTGCAATTCACACTCCCCTAGAATCTGGGGACAGCATTACCGGATCAGGCATTTAATTTCTCATACAATTAGAATCCATATCAACCATGTACATTTCATATAATAATTAATCAATCACATACATAAGCAAATGCAGTATGATTTATGCAAATGTAGTTTTGACTCAAATTCATTTTTGACCCTGCTCCATGGAGACTTCCCCTTTGAGTGTTTAGTAAGTAACTGGCCTACCATTACATACTGCAATTCAGCTATCAGCCCCTACTAAACGCGAATAAACTAAACAGAATTAGGAGATCAGGATACCCGGAAGGCCACCACGACCGCAACTCAGTCCAGTTTCCAGCCACATGTGGAATTGCCAATATCCTTCACCCCACAGACTATATAATCACAGACTATACAGCCCTGTCTAACTTATTCTGCTCACCCCAAAGATTCAATTCTCAAATCATATTCCTTTCACATGACTACCGCAGTCCCGGTTAGTCAACAAAATCATTTCTCAATCATTTTCATTTCACATGACTACCGCAGTCCCGGTTAGTCAACAAAAGTCATTTCTCATATATCAATTCGTTTCTCATGACTACCGCAGTCCCGGTTAGTCAACATTTATTCTTTCTTTTCTTTCTTTTCTTTTCTTTTCTTTTCCATTTTCATGGCTACCGCAGTCCCGGTTAGCCAACATCAATTATTTTTCACTTGAATCTTTATAAATCCCCCAAAAAGACTCATGCATATGCAATATGTTAATAATTACAATTAAATAAGTAGTTTTAAACAATCACCTACAAAAATATAAACATTCAACAATTTCCAACATCATTCACAACACAATCAAGCCAAATCAAGCAATTTCAATCCAACAACAAACCAACCAATCAATTTCAATCCATCACAACAAATCATCCAATCAATCAAACATGGTTCCAAACAATTATTTCAAGCTTCTAATATCAATTATATAAAAACCCAAAATCAATTTCATCTTTTCATGGTTCTTGATTAAATCTTGAATCTAAACTTAACAACATGTTTTTCTACATTCCAAATGGTCTAAAATGAAATTAAATGCCATGATCCTTACCTAGAATCCTTAGTTTGATAGAGAAACCTTTGAATCCCTTTTCTCCCTTTCTCCTTTGTCTTGAAATTTTAGGATTTATGAGCTCTCACTGATACAAGCAAATGATCTCGGAATTTAAAACTTTTTATATCAAATCGAAGCTCTTGAAATATATTTTATAGAAAGGTATCCCACTTATAAAATCAACATCTAGAAAATTTTATAAAAATTTTCTAAGTCAGCAGCCCTGAATTTTGAGTTCACTGAACATAGCTCAAAGAAATGTAAATTTCTCCCACTTCCCAAACTTGTTTTGAGCTAAACTTTTTACAGTAGAAAGGTAACATCTTTATCTTTCTAAAAAAATAACCCTTGCCCCCAAATTATTTCCCTATTGTTCCCAGTAAATTTTTTTCTAACAGCTTAAGTTTCAGACTCAAAACAGAGCTCAAAACCCCTTGCCCTGTTTCTTTTTAAAAGTTAATTTAGAAATTGGATATGATAATTTTTGTAATTTATATGGTTAAAAAGCTTGTTTTGTCTAGTTTTGAATGGTTCAAAAACGAAAAAGAAACATTAAGCACCCAAGTGGGAATTTCAGAAAAACCGAGACATGTTCTAGGGAAACATGAAAACAGAACAGTAATTTTTAAAGCCACGGATGAACTTCAAAACGACGTTTTCTGTCCATGGTGTCAAAATAAAAGTTGTTCCTGTTTGTGTCTATTTTAATTAAAAACAAATTTCGTGAAAAACCAACGGTTAGATCTACCAAAAATCGCAAAACAGTGGGGACTGTCCAGAGCTGGACGAACCAACAGCCACTGCCACTTTTATTGTTAGGATGAATTTCACATTGAAAACCTTATCATACAATTTTAATAAAATTTGGGCATGATCTCCTTTGTTTTAGGAGCCTTCCCAAGTAATTTAGAGAGTCAAAAACAAAAATAATCAATCCATACACACTCACACAGCCACTGCCAGTAGAATCACAAATACTCAAACACAACACAAACAACAAAAGGGGCAGACATGCTGTATGTAGTTGAGCCCCCTAACTCCCAACTACACTTAACTGAAAATAGAGAAATAGATTAGGGAAGAAGAAAATCCCTCCATACCTCAACGAAATCAAAATCCAATCGGTAGGTTTTGAAGCTCTTGAACTCCTCTATAACATATCCGAATTTAATCGGTGAAAACTTTGATTTGAATACTTAAATCTTAGAAAGAGTGCAAAATTTTAGAGAGAAGAAGAGAGAGCAGAGGGTGTTCGTGAAAAGGAGAATGAAGAATTTTTTTGGAAGAAAGAAGCTGGTTCACGTATATATTTGGGTAAAATTTCATATTTTGCTATTTGCAGCCACCCTTCCTCTAAGGACACCCCCTTCTCTTATTTTTTTTTTCTACAACTTACGGAAGTTACGTAAATGTTCCAAAAATCTCACAATAACACTATAAATTTAAATTTAATTTCCTTTTATGGTATTTATCAAACCCTTAATATACGTTACGAAAAATCACAGTGTTACAATTCTCCCCAACAAGAAAATTTTCTAGTTAAATCTCTCACGTTCATATTTATTGGGTTGTAATTTTCGGGATGTTACACTCAACACACACTCTAAGCCCAACACCTCATTAAATTCCAAAAGTAATCCCACAACACATAGCACAACGTATAACTTAAGTTAATTATTATATTATTTCAACATAATTTAATTTTAATTTTTCTCTTGCATTATTGGTCAAACACTTAATCATACAATTAGGAAAAACTACAACGTTACAAAATGCACGATGTATGGATGATTATTATTTTACCCACATACTTTTCTATTATTTTTGAAAATGCCCTTGATCTTCCTATAAAATTCCCAATGTATCCCTACATGTGAAATGACAGTTTTGCCCTTGGTTATTTGAAAATTTCCACATGGTACCCCTTGTTTCTAGCCATGGCCGAATGGCCCTCATTCAATTCCAACAACATTTAAACAAATTCAACCCAACAATTTCAATCAATAACAAATCAAACCAAGTCTCAACCAAGCTCAAATACATCAACCAAAGTTCAATCCATCACACATATCATAAAATCAACCAAACATTTGTTTCAATAATTTATTTTAAGCTTCAAACATCAAAACAAATAAAATTCCCGATGTATGGATGATTATTATTTTACCCATATACTTTTCTATAATTTTCGAAAATGCCCTTGATCTTCCTATAAAATTCCCAATGTGTCCCTACATGTGAAATGACTGTTTTGCCCTTGGTTATTTGAAAATTTCCACATGGTACCCCTTGTTTATAGCCATGGCCGAATGGCCCTCATTCAATTCGAACAACATTTCAACAAATTCAACCCATCAATTCCAATCAATAACAAATCAAACCAAGTCTCAATCAAGCTCAAATACATCAACCAAAGTTCAATCCATCACACATATCATAATATCAGCCAAACATTTGTTTCAATCATTTATTTTAAGCTTCAAACATCAAAACATATAAAATGCACGATGTATGGATGATTATTATTTTACCCATATACTTTTCTATTATTTTTGAAAATGCCCTTGATCTTCCTATAAAATTCCCAATGTATCCCTACATGTGAAATGACAGTTTTGCCCTTGGTTATTTGAAAATTTCCACATGGTACCCCTTGTTTCTACCCATGGCCGAATGGCCCTCATTCAATTCCAACAACATTTCAACATATTCAACCCAACAATTCCAATCAATAACAAATCAAACCAAGTGTCAATCAAGCTCAAATACATCAACCAAAGTTCAATCCATCACACATATCATAATATCAGCCAAACAATTGTTTCAATCATTTATTTTAACCTTCAAACATCAAAACATATAAAATGCACAATGTATGGATGATTATTATTTTACCCATATACTTTTCTATAATTTTCGAAAATGCCCTTGATCTTCCTATAAAATTCCCAATGTATCCCTACATGTGAAATGACAGTTTTGCCCTTGGTTATTTGAAAATTTCCACATGGTACCCCTTGTTTCTAGCCATGGCCGAATGGCCCTCATTCAATTCCAACAACATTTCAACATATTCAACCCAACAATTCCAATCAATAACAAATCAAACCAAGTGTGAATCAAGCTCAAATACATCAACCAAAGTTCAATCCATCACACATATCATAATATCAGCCAAACATTTGCTTCAATCATTTATTTTAAGCTTCAAACATCAAAACATATAAAATGCACGATGTATGGATGATTATTATTTTACCCATATACTTTTCTATTATTTTTGAAAATGCCCTTGATCTTCCTATAAAATTCCCAATGTATCCCTACATGTGAAATGACAGTTTTGCCCTTGGTTATTTGAAAATTTCCACATGATACCCCTTGTTTCTAGCCATGGCCGAATGGCCCTCATTCAATTCCAACAACATTTAAACAAATTCAACCCAACAATTTCAATCAATAACAAATCAAACCAAGTCTCAACCAAGCTCAAATACATCAACCAAAGTTCAATCCATCACACATATCATAAAATCAACCAAACATTTGTTTCAATCATTTATTTTAAGCTTCAAACATCAAAACAAATAAAATTCCCGATGTATGGGTAATTACTATTTTCCCCTTATACTTTTCTATTATTTCCAAAAATGCCCTTGATCATCCTATAAAATTCCCAATGTATCCCTACATGTGAAATGACTGTTTTGCCCTTGGTAATTTTAAAATTTCCATATGGTACCCCTTGTTAGAAGCCATGGCCGAATGGCCGTCATTCAATTCGAACAACATTTCAACAAATTCAACCCATCAATTCCAATCAATAACAAATCAAACCAAGTCTCAATCAAGCTCAAATACATCAACCAAAGTTCAATCCATCACACATATCATAAAATCAAACAAACATTTGTTACAATCATTTTTTTAAGCTTCAAACATCAAAACAAATAAAATTCCCGATGCATGGGTAATTACTATTTTACCCTTATACTTTTCTATTATTTCCAAAAATGCCCTTGATCTTCCTATAAAATTCCCAATGTATCCCTACATGTGAAATGACTGTTTTACCCTTGGTTATTTGAAATTTTCCACATAGTACCCCTTGTTTCTAGCCATGGCCGAATGACCCTCATTCAATTCCAACAACATTTCAACAAATTCAACCCAACAACTCCAATTAATAACAAATCAAACCAAGTCTCAATCAAGCTCAAATACATCAACCAAAGTTCAATCCATCACACATATAATAAAATCAACCAAACATTTGTTTCAATCATTTATTTTAAGCTTCAAACATCAAAACAAATAAAAATCCCGATGTATGGGTAATTACTATTTTACGCTTATACTTTTCTATTATTTCTGACAATTCCCTTGATCTTCCTATAAAATTCCCAATGTATCCCAACATGTGAAATGACTGTTTTACCCTTGGTTATTTGAGAATTTCCACATGGTACCCCTTGTTTCTAGCCATGGACGAATGGCCCTCATTCAATTGCAACAGCATTTCACCAAATTCAACCTAACAATTCCAATCAATAACAAATCAAACCAAGTCTCACTCAAGCTCAAATACATCAACCAAAGTTCAATCCATCACACATATCATAAAATCAACCAAACATTTGTTTCAATCATTTATTTTAAGTTTCAAACATCAAAACATATAAAATTCCTGATGTATGGGTAATTACTATTTTACCCTTATACTTTTCTATTATTTTCGACAACGCCCTTGATCTTCCTATAAAATTCCCAATGTATCCCTAGATGTGAAATGACTGTTTGGCCCTTGGTTATTTGAAAATTTCCACATGGTACCCCTTGTTTCTAGCCACGGCCGAATGGCCCTCATCCAATTCCAACAACATTTCGACAAATTCAACCCAACAATTCCAATCAATAACAAATGAAGCCAAGTCTCAATCAAGCTCAAATACATCAACCAAAGTTCAATCCATCACACATATCACAAAATCAACCAAACATTTGTTTTAATCATTTATTTTAAGCTTCAAACATCAAAACATATAAAATTCCCGATGTATGGGTAATTACTATTTTACCCTTATACTTTTCTGTTATTTCTGAAAATGCCCTTGATCTTCCTATAAAATTCCCAATGTATCCCTACATGTGAAATGACTGTTTTGCCCTTGGTTATTTGAAAATTTCCACATGGTACCCCTTGATTCTAGCCATGGCTGAATGGCCCTCATTCAATTCCAACAACATTTCAACATATTCAACCCAACAATTCCAATCAATAACAAATCAAACCAAGTCTCAATCAAGCTCAAATACATCAACCAAAGTTCAATCCATCACACATATCATAAAATCAGCCAAACATTTGTTTCGATGATTTATTTTGAGCTTCAAACATCAAAACATATAAAATTCCCGATGTATGGGTAATTACTATTTTACCCTTATACTTTTCTATTATTTCCAAAATTGCCCTTGATCTTCCTATGTAATTCCCAATGTATCCCTACATATGAAATGACTGTTTTGCCCTTGGTTATTTGAAAATTTCCACATGGTACCCCTTGTTTCTAGCCATGGCCGAATGACCCTCATTCAATTCCAACAACATTTCAACAAATTCAACCCAACAACTCCAATCAATAACAAATCAAACCAAGTCTCAATCAAGCTCAAATACATCAACCAAAGTTCAATCCATCACACATATAATAAAATCAGCCAAACATTTGTTTCAATCATTTATTTTAAGCTTCAAACATCAAAACAAATAAAATGCACGATGTATGGGTAATTACTATTTTACGCTTATACTTTTCTATTATTTCTGACAATTCCCTTGATCTTCCTATAAAATTCCCAATGTATCCCTACATGTGAAATGACTGTTTTGCCCTTGGTTATTTGAGAATTTCCACATGGTACCCCTTGTTTCTAGCCAAGGGCGAATGGCCCTCATTCAATTCCAACAACATTTCAACAAATTCAACCCAACAATTCCAATCAATAACAAATCAAACCAAGTCTCAATCAAGCTCAAATACATTAACCAAAGTTCAATGCATCACACAAATTATAAAATCAAGCAAACATTTGTTTCAATCATTTATTTTAAGCTTCAAACATCAAAACATATAAAATTCCCGATGTATGGGTAATTACCATTTTACCCTTATACTTTTCTATTATTTTCGAAAACGCCATTTATCTTCCTATAAAATTCCGAATGTATCCCTACATGTGAAATGACTGTTTGGCCCTTGGTTATTTGAAAATTTCCACATGGTACCCCTTGTTTCTAGCCATGGCCGAATGGCCCTCATTCAATTCCAACAACATTTCAACAAATTCAACCCAACAATTCCAATCAATAACAAATGAAGCCAAGTCTCAATCAAGCTCAAATACATCAACCAAAGTTCAATCCATCACACATATCACAAAATCAACCAAACATTTGTTTTAATCATTTATTTTAAGCTTCAAACATCAAAACATATAAAATGCCCGATGTATCGGTAATTACTATTTTACCCTTATACTTTTCTATTATTTTCGAAAATTCTATTGATCTTCCTATAAAGTTCCCAATGTATCCCTACATGTGAAATGACTGTTTTGCCCTTGGTTATTTGAAAATTTTCACATGGTACCCCTTGTTTGTATCCAAGGCCGAATGGCCCTCATTCAATTCCAACTACATTTCAACAAATTCAACCCAACAATTCCAATCAATAACAAATCAAACCAAGTCTTAATCAAGCTCAAATACATCAACCAAAGTTCAATCCATCACACTTATCATAAAATCAACCAAACATGTGTTTCAATCATTTATTTTAAGCTTCAAACATCAAAACATATAAAATGCCCGATGTATCGGTAATTACTATTTTACCCTTATACTTTTCTATTATTTTCAAAAATACTATTGATCTTCCTATAAAATTCCCAATGTATCCCTACATGTGAAATGACTGTTTTGCCCTTGGTTATTTGAGAATTTCCACATGGTACCCCTTGTTTCTAGCCATGGCCGAATGACCCTCATTCAATTCCAACAACATTTCAACAAATTCAACCTAACAATTCCAATCAATAACAGATCAAACCAAGTCATAATCAAGCTCAAATACATCAACCAAAGTTCAATCCATCACACTTATCATAAAATCAACCAAACATTTGTTTCAATAATTTATTTTCAGCTTCAAACATCAAAACATATAAAATGCCCGATGTATCGGTAATTACTATTTTACCCTTATACTTTTCTATTATTTTCGAAAATTCTATTGATCTTCCTATAAAATTCCCAATGTATCCCTACATGTGAAATGACTGTTTTGCCCTTTGTTATTTGAGAATTTTGACATGGTACCCCTTGTTTCTAGCCATGGCCGAATGACCCTCATTCAATTCCAACAACATTTCAACAAATTCAACCCAACAATTCCAATCAATAACAAATCAAACCAAGTCTCAATCAAGCTTAAATACATCAACCAAAGTTCAATCCAACAGACATATCATAAAATCAAGCAAACATTTGTTTCAATCATTTATTTTAAGCTTCAAACATCAAAACACATAAAATGCCCAATGTATGGGTAATTACTATTTTACCCATATACTTTTCTATTATTTCATAAAATGCCCTTGATCTTCCTATAAATTTCCCAATGTATCCCTACATGTGAAATGACTGTTTTACCCTTGGTTATTTGAGAATTTCCACATAGTACCCTTTGTTTCTAGCCATGGCCGAATGGCCCTCATTCAATTCCAACAACATTTCAACAAATTCAACCCAACAATCCCAATCAATAAAATCAAACCAAGTCTCAATCAAGCTCAAATACATCAACCAAAGTTCAATCCATCACACATATCATAAAATCAACCAAACTTTTGTTTTAATCATTTATTTTAAGCTTCAAACATCAAAACATATAAAATGCCCGATGTATCGGTAATTACTATTTTACCCTTATACTTTTCTATTATTTTCGAAAATTCTATTGATCTTCCTATAAAATTCCCAATGTATCCCTACATGTGAAATGACTGTTTTACCCTTGGTTATTTGAAAATTTCCACATGGTACCCCTTGTTTCTAGCCATGGACGAATGGCCCTCATTCAATTGCAACAGCATTTCACCAAATTCAACCTAACAATTCCAATCAATAACAAATCAAACCAAGTCTCACTCAAGCTCAAATACATCAACCAAAGTTCAATCCATCACACATATCATAAAATCAACCAAACATTTGTTTCAATCATTTATTTTAAGTTTCAAACATCAAAACATATAAAATTCCTGATGTATGGGTAATTACTATTTTACCCTTATACTTTTCTATTATTTTCGACAACGCCCTTGATCTTCCTATAAAATTCCCAATGTATCCCTAGATGTGAAATGACTGTTTGGCCCTTGGTTATTTGAAAATTTCCACATGGTACCCCTTGTTTCTAGCCACGGCCGAATGGCCCTCATCCAATTCCAACAACATTTCGACAAATTCAACCCAACAATTCCAATCAATAACAAATGAAGCCAAGTCTCAATCAAGCTCAAATACATCAACCAAAGTTCAATCCATCACACATATCACAAAATCAACCAAACATTTGTTTTAATCATTTATTTTAAGCTTCAAACATCAAAACATATAAAATTCCCGATGTATGGGTAATTACTATTTTACCCTTATACTTTTCTGTTATTTCTGAAAATGCCCTTGATCTTCCTATAAAATTCCCAATGTATCCCTACATGTGAAATGACTGTTTTGCCCTTGGTTATTTGAAAATTTCCACATGGTACCCCTTGATTCTAGCCATGGCTGAATGGCCCTCATTCAATTCCAACAACATTTCAACATATTCAACCCAACAATTCCAATCAATAACAAATCAAACCAAGTCTCAATCAAGCTCAAATACATCAACCAAAGTTCAATCCATCACACATATCATAAAATCAGCCAAACATTTGTTTCGATGATTTATTTTGAGCTTCAAACATCAAAACATATAAAATTCCCGATGTATGGGTAATTACTATTTTACCCTTATACTTTTCTATTATTTCCAAAATTGCCCTTGATCTTCCTATGTAATTCCCAATGTATCCCTACATATGAAATGACTGTTTTGCCCTTGGTTATTTGAAAATTTCCACATGGTACCCCTTGTTTCTAGCCATGGCCGAATGACCCTCATTCAATTCCAACAACATTTCAACAAATTCAACCCAACAACTCCAATCAATAACAAATCAAACCAAGTCTCAATCAAGCTCAAATACATCAACCAAAGTTCAATCCATCACACATATAATAAAATCAGCCAAACATTTGTTTCAATCATTTATTTTAAGCTTCAAACATCAAAACAAATAAAATGCACGATGTATGGGTAATTACTATTTTACGCTTATACTTTTCTATTATTTCTGACAATTCCCTTGATCTTCCTATAAAATTCCCAATGTATCCCTACATGTGAAATGACTGTTTTGCCCTTGGTTATTTGAGAATTTCCACATGGTACCCCTTGTTTCTAGCCAAGGGCGAATGGCCCTCATTCAATTCCAACAACATTTCAACAAATTCAACCCAACAATTCCAATCAATAACAAATCAAACCAAGTCTCAATCAAGCTCAAATACATTAACCAAAGTTCAATGCATCACACAAATTATAAAATCAAGCAAACATTTGTTTCAATCATTTATTTTAAGCTTCAAACATCAAAACATATAAAATTCCCGATGTATGGGTAATTACCATTTTACCCTTATACTTTTCTATTATTTTCGAAAACGCCATTTATCTTCCTATAAAATTCCGAATGTATCCCTACATGTGAAATGACTATTTGGCCCTTGGTTATTTGAAAATTTCCACATGGTACCCCTTGTTTCTAGCCATGGCCGAATGGCCCTCATTCAATTCCAACAACATTTCAACAAATTCAACCCAACAATTCCAATCAATAACAAATGAAGCCAAGTCTCAATCAAGCTCAAATACATCAACCAAAGTTCAATCCATCACACATATCACAAAATCAACCAAACATTTGTTTTAATCATTTATTTTAAGCTTCAAACATCAAAACATATAAAATGCCCGATGTATCGGTAATTACTATTTTACCCTTATACTTTTCTATTATTTTCGAAAATTCTATTGATCTTCCTATAAAGTTCCCAATGTATCCCTACATGTGAAATGACTGTTTTGCCCTTGGTTATTTGAAAATTTCCACATGGTACCCCTTGTTTGTATCCAAGGCCGAATGGCCCTCATTCAATTCCAACTACATTTCAACAAATTCAACCCAACAATTCCAATCAATAACAAATCAAACCAAGTCTTAATCAAGCTCAAATACATCAACCAAAGTTCAATCCATCACACTTATCATAAAATCAACCAAACATGTGTTTCAATCATTTATTTTAAGCTTCAAACATCAAAACATATAAAATGCCCGATGTATCGGTAATTACTATTTTACCCTTATACTTTTCTATTATTTTCAAAAATACTATTGATCTTCCTATAAAATTCCCAATGTATCCCTACATGTGAAATGACTGTTTTGCCCTTGGTTATTTGAGAATTTTCACATGGTACCCCTTGTTTCTAGCCATGGCCGAATGACCCTCATTCAATTCCAACAACATTTCAACAAATTCAACCTAACAATTCCAATCAATAACAGATCAAACCAAGTCATAATCAAGCTCAAATACATCAACCAAAGTTCAATCCATCACACTTATCATAAAATCAACCAAACATTTGTTTCAATAATTTATTTTAAGCTTCAAACATCAAAACATATAAAATGCCCGATGTATCGGTAATTACTATTTTACCCTTATACTTTTCTATTATTTTCGAAAATTCTATTGATCTTCCTATAAAATTCGCAATGTATCCCTACATGTGAAATGACTGTTTTGCCCTTTGTTATTTGAGAATTTTGACATGGTACCCCTTGTTTCTAGCCATGGCCGAATGACCCTCATTCAATTCCAACAACATTTCAACAAATTCAACCCAACAATTCCAATCAATAACAAATCAAACCAAGTCTCAATCAAGCTTAAATACATCAACCAAAGTTCAATCCAACACACATATCATAAAATCAAGCAAACATTTGTTTCAATCATTTATTTTAAGCTTCAAACATCAAAACACATAAAATGCCCAATGTATGGGTAATTACTATTTTACCCCTATACTTTTCTATTATTTCATAAAATGCCCTTGATCTTCCTATAAATTTCCCAATGTATCCCTACATGTGAAATGACTGTTTTGCCCTTTGTTATTTGAGAATTTCGACATGGTACCCCTTGTTTCTAGCCACGGCCGAATGACCCTCATTCAATTCCAACAACATTTCAACAAATTCAACCTAACAATTCCAATCAATAACAGATCAAACCAAGTCATAATCAAGCTCAAATACATCAACCAAAGTTCAATCCATCACACTTATCATAAAATCAACCAAACATTTGTTTCAATAATTTATTTTAAGCTTCAAACATCAAAACATATAAAATGCCCGATGTATCGGTAATTACTATTTTACCCTTATACTTTTCTATTATTTTCGAAAATTCTATTGATCTTCCTATAAAATTCCCAATGTATCCCTACATGTGAAATGACTGTTTTGCCCTTTGTTATTTGAGAATTTTGACATGGTACCCCTTGTTTCTAGCCATGGCCTAATGACCCTCATTCAATTCCAACAACATTTCAACAAATTCAACCCAACAATTCCAATCAATAACAAATCAAACCAAGTCTCAATCAAGCTTAAATACATCAACCAAAGTTCAATCCAACACACATATCATAAAATCAAGCAAACATTTGTTTCAATCATTTATTTTAAGCTTCAAACATCAAAACACATAAAATGCCCAATGTATGGGTAATTACTATTTTACCCATATACTTTTCTATTATTTCATAAAATGCCCTTGATCTTCCTATAAATTTCCCAATGTATCCCTACATGTGAAATGACTGTTTTACCCTTGGTTATTTGAGAATTTCCACATAGTACCCTTTGTTTCTAGCCATGGCCGAATGGCCCTCATTCAATTCCAACAACATTTCAACAAATTCAACCCAACAATCCCAATCAATAAAATCAAACCAAGTCTCAATCAAGCTCAAATACATCAACCAAAGTTCAATCCATCACACATATCATAAAATCAACCAAACTTTTGTTTTAATCATTTATTTTAAGCTTCAAACATCAAAACATATAAAATGCCCGATGTATCGGTAATTACTATTTTACCCTTATACTTTTCTATTATTTTCGAAAATTCTATTGATCTTCCTATAAAATTCCCAATGTATCCCTACATGTGAAATGACTGTTTTACCCTTGGTTATTTGAAAATTTCCACATGGTACCCCTTGTTTCTAGCCATGGACGAATGGCCCTCATTCAATTGCAACAGCATTTCACCAAATTCAACCTAACAATTCCAATCAATAACAAATCAAACCAAGTCTCACTCAAGCTCAAATACATCAACCAAAGTTCAATCCATCACACATATCATAAAATCAGCCAAACATTTGTTTCAATCATTTATTTTAAGTTTCAAACATCAAAACATATAAAATTCCTGATGTATGGGTAATTACTATTTTACCCTTATACTTTTCTATTATTTCCGAAAATGCCCTTGATCTTCCTATAAAGTTCCCAATGTATCCCTACATGTGAAATGACTGTTTTGCCCTAGGTTATTTGAAAATTTCCACATGGTACCCCTTGTTTGTATCCAAGGCCGAATGGCCCTCATTCAATTCCAACTACATTTCAACAAATTCAACCCAACAATTCCAATCAATAACAAATCAAACCAAGTCTTAATCAAGCTCAAATAAATCAACCAAAGTTCAATCCATCACACTTATCATAAAATCAACCAAACATGTGTTTCAATCATTTATTTTAAGCTTCAAACATCAAAACATATAAAATACCCGATGTATCGGTAATTACTATTTTACCCTTATACTTTTCTATTATTTTCAAAAATACTATTGATCTTCCTATAAAATTCCCAATGTATCCCTACATGTGAAATGACTGTTTTGCCCTTGGTTATTTGAGAATTTCCACATGGTACCCCTTGTTTCTAGCCATGGCCGAATGACCCTCATTCAATTCCAACAACATTTCAACAAATTCAACCTAACAATTCCAATCAATAACAAATCAAACCAAGTCATAATCAAGCTCAAATACATCAACCAAAGTTCAATCCATCACACTTATCATAAAATCAACCAAACATTTGTTTCAATAATTTATTTTAAGCTTCAAACATCAAAACATATAAAATGCCCGATGTATCGGTAATTACTATTTTACCCTTATACTTTTCTATTATTTTTGAAAATTCTATTGATCTTCCTATAAAATTCCCAATGTATCCCTACATGTGAAATGACTGTTTTGCCCTTTGTTATTTGAGAATTTTGACATGGTACCCCTTGTTTCTAGCCATGGCCGAATGACCCTCATTCAATTCCAACAACATTTCAACAAATTCAACCCAACAATTCCAATCAATAACAAATCAAACCAAGTCTCAATCAAGCTTAAATACATCAACCAAAGTTCAATCCAACACACATATCATAAAATCAAGCAAACATTTGTTTCAATCATTTATTTTAAGCTTCAAACATCAAAACACATAAAATGCCCAATGTATGGGTAATTACTATTTTACCCATATACTTTTCTATTATTTCATAAAATGCCCTTGATCTTCCTATAAATTTCCCAATGTATCCCTACATGTGAAATGACTGTTTTACCCTTGGTTATTTGAGAATTTCCACATAGTACCCTTTGTTTCTAGCCATGGCCGAATGGCCCTCATTCAATTCCAACAACATTTCAACAAATTCAACCCAACAATCCCAATCAATAAAATCAAACCAAGTCTCAATCAAGCTCAAATACATCAACCAAAGTTCAATCCATCACACATATCATAAAATCAACCAAACTTTTGTTTCAATCATTTATTTTAAGCTTCAAACATCAAAACATATAAAATACCCGATGTATCGGTAATTACTATTTTACCCTTATACTTTTCTATTATTTTCAAAAATACTATTGATCTTCCTATAAAATTCCCAATGTATCCCTACATGTGAAATGACTGTTTTGCCCTTGGTTATTTGAGAATTTCCACATGGTACCCCTTGTTTCTAGCCATGGCCGAATGACCCTCATTCAATTCCAACAACATTTCAACAAATTCAACCTAACAATTCCAATCAATAACAAATCAAACCAAGTCATAATCAAGCTCAAATACATCAACCAAAGTTCAATCCATCACACTTATCATAAAATCAACCAAACATTTGTTTCAATAATTTATTTTAAGCTTCAAACATCAAAACATATAAAATGCCCGATGTATCGATAATTACTATTTTACCCTTATACTTTTCTATTATTTTCGAAAATTCTATTGATCTTCCTATAAAATTCCCAATGTATCCCTACATGTGAAATGACTGTTTTGCCCTTTGTTATTTGAGAATTTCCACATGGTACCCCTTGTTTCTAGCCATGGCCGAATGACCCTCATTCAATTCCAACAACATTTCAACAAATTCAACCCAACAATTCCAATCAATAACAAATCAAACCAAGTCTCAATCAAGCTCAAATACATCAACCAAAGTTCAATCCAACACACATATCATAAAATCAAGCAAACATTTGTTGCAATCATTTATTTTAAGCTTCAAACATCAAAACACATAAAGTGCCCAATGTATGGGTAATTGTTATTTTACCCATATACTTTTCTATTATTTCATAAAATGCCCTTGATCTTCCTATAAATTTCCCAATGTATCCCTACATGTGAAATGACTGTTTTACCCTTGGTTATTTGAGAATTTCCACATAGTACCCTTTGTTTCTAGCCATGGCCGAATGGCCCTCATTCAATTCCAACAACATTTCAACAAATTCAACCCAACAATCCCAATCAATAAAATCAAACCAAGTCTCAATCAAGCTCAAATACATCAACCAAAGTTCAATCCATCACACATATCATAAAATCAACCAAACATTTGTTTCAATAATTTATTTTAAGCTTCAAACATCAAAACATATAAAATGCTCGACGTATGGGTAATTACTATTTTACCCTTCTACTTTTCTATTATTTTCGAAAATGCCCTTGATCTTCCTATAAAATTCCCAATGTATCCCTACATGTGAAATGACTGTTTTGCCCTTGGTTATTTGAAAATTTCAACATGGTACCCCTTGTTTGTAGCCAAGGCCGAATGGCCCTAATTCAATTCCAACCACATTTCAACAAATTCAATCCAACAATTCCAATCAATAACGAATCAAACCAAGTCATAATCAAGCTCAAATACATCAACCAAAGTTCAATCCATCACACTTATCATAAAATCAACCAAACATTTGTTTCAATAATTTATTTTAAGCTTCAAACATCAAAACATATAAAATGCCCGATGTATCGGTAATGACTATTTTACCCTTATACTTTTCTATTATTTTCGAAAATTCTACTGATCTTCCTATAAAATTCCCAATGTATCCCTACATGTGAAATGACTGTTTTGCCCTTGGTTATTTGAGAATTTCCACATGGTACCCCTTGTTTCTAGCCATGGCCGAATGACCCTCATTCAATTCCAACAACATTTCAACAAATTCAACCCAACAATTCCAATCAATAACAAATCAAACCAAGTCTCAATCAAGCTCAAATACATCAACCAAAGTTCAATCCAACACACATATCATAAAATCAAGCAAACATTTGTTTCAATCATTTATTTTAAGCTTCAAACATCAAAACACATAAAATGTCGGATGTATGGGTAATTGCTATTTTACCCTTATACTTTTCTATTATTTCATAAAATGCCCTTGATCTTCCTATAAATTTCCCAATGTATCCCTACATGTGAAATGACTATTTTGCCCTTGGTTATTTGAGAATTTCCACATAGTACCCTTTGTTTCTAGCCATGGCCGAATGGCCCTCATTCAATTCCAACAACATTTCAACAAATTCAACCCAACAATCCCAATCAATAACAAATCAAACCAAGTCTCAATCAAGCTCAAATACATCAACCAAAGTTCAATCCATCATACATATCATAAAATCAACCAAACATTTGATTCAATAATTTATTTTAAGCTTCAAACATCAAAACATATAAAATGTCCGATGTATGGGTAATTTCTATTTTACCCTTATACTTTTCTATTATTTTCGGAAATGCCCTTGATCTTCCTATAAAATTCCCAATGTATCCCTACATGTGAAATGACTATTTTGCCCTTAGTTATTTGAAAATTTCCACATGGTACCCCTTGTTTCTAGCCATGGCCGAATGGCCCTCATTCAATTCCAACAACATTTCAACAAATTGAACCCAACAATTCCAATCAATAACAAATCAAACCAAGTCTAAATCAAGCTCAAATACATCAACCAAAGTTCAATCCATCACACATATCCTAAAATCAACCAAACATTTGTTTCAACAGTTTATTTTATGCTTCAAACATCAAAACATATAAAATTCCTGATGTATGGGTAATTACTATTTTACCCTTATACTTTTCTATTATTTCGGAAAATGCCCTTGATCTTCCTATAAAATTTCCAATGTATCCCTACATGTGAAATGACTGTTTTGCCCTGGTTATTTGAGAATTTCCACATAGTACCCCTTGTTTCTAGCCATGGCCGAATGGCCGTCATTCAATTCCAACCACATTTCAACAAATTCAACCCAACAATTTCAATCAATAACAAATCAAACCAAGTCTTAATCAAGCTCAAATACATCAACCAAAGTTCAATCCATCACACTTATCATAAAATCAACCAAACATTTGTTTCAATCATTTATTTTAACCTTCAAACATCAAAACATATAAAATGCTCGATGTATGGGTAACTACTATTTTACCCTTATACTTTTCTATTATTTCATAAAATGCCCTTGATCTTCCTATAAATTTCCCAGTGTATCCCTACATGTGAAATGACTGTTTTGCCCTTGGTTATTTGAGAATTTCCACATGGTACCCCTTGTTTCTAGCCATGGCCGAATGGCCCTCATTCAATTCCAACAACATTTCAACAAATTCAACCCAACAATTCCAATCAATAACAAATCAAACCAAGTCATAATCAAGCTCAAATACATCAACCAAAGTTCAATCCATCACACTTATCATAAAATCAACCAAACATTTGTTTCGATAATTTATTTTAAGCTTCAAACATCAAAACATATAAAATGCCCGATGTATGTGTAATTACTATTTTACCCTTATATTTTTCTATTATTTTCGAAAATGCCCTTGATCTTCCTATAAAATTCCCAATGTATCCCTACATGTGAAATGACTGTTTTGCCCTTGGTTATTTGAGAATTTCCACATGGTACCCCTTGTTTCTAGCCATGGCCGAATGGCCCTCATTCAATTCCAACAACATTTCAACAAATTCAACCCAACAATTCCAATCAATAACAAATCAAACCAAGTCTCAATCAAGATCAAATACATCAACCAAAGTTCAATCCATCACACATATCATAAAATCAACCAAACTTTTGTTTCAATCATTTATTTTAAGCTTCGAACATCAAAACATATAAGATGGCCGATGTATGGATGATTACTATTTTACCCTTATACTTTTTTATTATTTTCGAAAATGCCCATGATTTTTTTATAAAATTCCCAATGTATCCCGTCATGTGAAATGACTGTTTTGCCCTTGGTTATTTGAGAATTTCCACATAGTACCCCTTGTTTCTAGCCGAATGGCCCTCATTCAATTCCAACAACATTTCAACAAATTCAACCCATCAATTCCAATCAATAACAAATCAAACCAAGTCTCAATCAAGCTCAAATACATCAACCAAAGTTCAATCCAACACATATATCATAAAATCAAGCAAACATTTGTTTCAATCATTTATTTTAAGCTTCAAACATCAAAACACATAAAATGCCCAATGTATGGGTAATTGCTATTTTACCCATATACTTTTCTATTATTTCATAAAATGCCCTTGATCTTCCTATAAATTTCCCAATGTATCCCTACATGTGAAATGACTGTTTTACCCTTGGTTATTTGAGAATTTCCACATAGTACCCTTTGTTTCTAGCCATGGCCGAATGGCCCTCATTCAATTCCAACAACATTTCAACAAATTCAACCCAACAATCCCAATCAATAAAATCAAACCAAGTCTCAATCAAGCTCAAATACATCAACCAAAGTTCAATCCATCACACATATCATAAAATCAACCAAACATTTGTTTCAATAATTTATTTTAAACTTCAAACATCAAAACATATAAAATGCTCGACATATGGGTAATTACTATTTTACCCTTCTACTTTTCTATTATTTTCGAAAATGCCCTTGATCTTCCTATAAAATTCCCAATGTATCCCTACATGTGAAATGACTGTTTTGCCCTTGGTTATTTGAAAATTTCAACATGGTACCCCTTGTTTGTAGCCAAGGCCGAATGGCCCTAATTCAATTCCAACCACATTTCAACAAATTCAACCCAACAATTCCAATCAATAACGAATCAAACCAAGTCATAATCAAGCTCAAATACATCAACCAAAGTTCAATCCATCACACTTATCATAAAATCAACCAAACATTTGTTTCAATAATTTATTTTAAGCTTCAAACATCAAAACATATAAAATGCCCGATGTATCGGTAATTACTATTTTACCCTTATACTTTTCTATTATTTTCGAAAATTCTACTGATCTTCCTATAAAATTCCCAATGTATCCCTACATGTGAAATGACTGTTTTGCCCTTGGTTATTTGAGAATTTCCACATGGTACCCCTTGTTTCTAGCCATGGCCGAATGACCCTCATTCAATTCCAACAACATTTCAACAAATTCAACCCAACAATTCCAATCAATAACAAATCAAACCAAGTCTCAATCAAGCTCAAATACATCAACCAAAGTTCAATCCAACACACATATCATAAAATCAAGCAAACATTTGTTTCAATCATTTATTTTAAGCTTCAAACATCAAAACACATAAAATGTCGGATGTATGGGTAATTGCTATTTTACCCTTATACTTTTCTATTATTTCATAAAATGCCCTTGATCTTCCTATAAATTTCCCAATGTATCCCTACATGTGAAATGACTATTTTGCCCTTGGTTATTTGAGAATTTCCACATAGTACCCTTTGTTTCTAGCCATGGCCGAATGGCCCTCATTCAATTCCAACAACATTTCAACAAATTCAACCCAACAATCCCAATCAATAACAAATCAAACCAAGTCTCAATCAAGCTCAAATACATCAACCAAAGTTCAATCCATCATACATATCATAAAATCAACCAAACATTTGATTCAATAATTTATTTTAAGCTTCAAACATCAAAACATATAAAATGTCCGATGTATGGGTAATTTCTATTTTACCCTTATACTTTTCTATTATTTTCGGAAATGCCCTTGATCTTCCTATAAAATTCCCAATGTATCCCTACATGTGAAATGACTATTTTGCCCTTAGTTATTTGAAAATTTCCACATGGTACCCCTTGTTTCTAGCCATGGCCGAATGGCCCTCATTCAATTCCAACAACATTTCAACAAATTGAACCCAACAATTCCAATCAATAACAAATCAAACCAAGTCTAAATCAAGCTCAAATACATCAACCAAAGTTCAATCCATCACACATATCCTAAAATCAACCAAACATTTGTTTCAACAGTTTATTTTATGCTTCAAACATC
Source organism: Pueraria montana var. lobata (assembly GCA_026413185.1). Taxonomy (NCBI): domain Eukaryota; kingdom Viridiplantae; phylum Streptophyta; class Magnoliopsida; order Fabales; family Fabaceae; genus Pueraria; species Pueraria montana. The sequence goes on along the minus strand of CM048646.1, from coordinate 65,673,756 downwards.
AAAACATATAAAATTCCTGATGTATGGGTAATTACTATTTTACCCTTATACTTTTCTATTATTTCGGAAAATGCCCTTGATCTTCCTATAAATTTCCCAATGTATCCCTACATGTGAAATGACTGTTTTACCCTTGGTTATTTGAGAATTTCCACATAGTACCCTTTGTTTCTAGCCATGGCCGAATGGCCCTCATTCAATTCCAACAACATTTCAACAAATTCAACCCAACAATCCCAATCAATAAAATCAAACCAAGTCTCAATCAAGCTCAAATACATCAACCAAAGTTCAATCCATCACACATATCATAAAATCAACCAAACATTTGTTTCAATAATTTATTTTAAGCTTCAAACATCAAAACATATAAAATGCTCGACGTATGGGTAATTACTATTTTACCCTTCTACTTTTCTATTATTTTCGAAAATGCCCTTGATCTTCCTATAAAATTCCCAATGTATCCCTACATGTGAAATGACTGTTTTGCCCTTGGTTATTTGAGAATTTCCACATGGTACCCCTTGTTTCTAGCCATGGCCGAATGACCCTCATTCAATTCCAACACTATTTCAACAAATTCAACCCAACAATTCCAATCAATAACAAATCAAACCAAGTCTCAATCAAGCTCAAATACATCAACCAAAGTTCAATCCAACACATATATCATAAAATCAAGCAAACATTTGTTTCAATCATTTATTTCAAGCTTCAAACATCAAAACACATAAAATGCCCGATGTATGGGTAATTGCTATTTTACCCTTATACTTTTCTATTATTTCATAAAATGCCCTTGATCTTCCTATAAATTTCCCAATGTATCCCTACATGTGAAATGACTGTTTTGCCCTTGGTTATTTGAGAATTTCCACATAGTACCCGTTGTTTTTAGCCATGGCCGAATGGCCCTCATTCAATTCCAACAACATTTCAACAAATTGAACCCAACAATCCCAATCAATAACGAATCAAACCAAGTCTCAATCAAGCTCAAATACATCAACCAAAGTTCAATACAACACACATATCATAAAATCAAGCAAACATTTGTTTCAATCATTTATTTTAAGCTTCAAACATCAAAACACATAAAATGCCCGATGTATGGGTAATTGCTATTTTACCCTTATACTTTTCTATTATTTCATAAAATGCCCTTGATCTTCCTATAAATTTCCCAATTTATCCCTACATGTGAAATGACTGTTTTGCCCTTGGTTATTTGAGAATTTCCACATAGTACTCGTTGTTTCTAGCCATGGCCGAATGGCCCTCATTCAATTCCAACAACATTTCAACAAATTCAACCCAACAATCCCAATCAATAACGAATCAAACCAAGTCTCAATCAAACTCAAATACATCAACCAAAGTTCAATCCATCACACATATCATAAAATCAACCAAACATTTGTTTCAATAATTTATTTTAAACTTCAAACATCAAAACATATAAAATGCCCGATGTATGGGTAATTACTATTTTACCCTTATATGTAACATCCTCATTTTATTAATTGTACGCATTTATATATGTATATTATTAACATTTATGCACTATATTTTATAGAAACCTTATGTACATATTCTCTTAATGAAATTAATACAGTTCTACTCAGAAGAATTTTCTGAATTTCCAAATGTCTTTATTTTTGCCGAAATTGATAGTTGACTGGACTGCTATGTCAGACAGCTGTCCAGGGTAAATTTTCAAGTATAGAATTTTGAACTCATTTATAACTTAAAAGAAAGGTAATAGAATATAGATTAAAAATATATACAGATAAAGAATTAAAATGCTTATTCAGAATTGTTAGGATTTTCTGAAAGTTAGAACTTTGAGGAATTATTACGGTAAAATTCTAAGACAGAAAATTTAGAGAAAATTCATAGGATATCTATAGAATTATCTAATAATTGTAATATACTTAGAATAATTATTAAAAATGTTTAACCAAGAAAAATTTAAATTAGAACCTTAACCAATCAAAAAGTGACAACTTAGGCTTTTCTAAGATCACTAAATTAAGCTAAATAGGCTTGGATTAAGAGATAAGTAAGACACTACCCCAAGGTTTTTGATAGTGAGGAATCCATTGGTGATGTTATTTTCTTCAAATTCTAATCACATTGTAAAATAATTAGCAGCCCCAATTACCTTCTAGAAATTTCTACAAAGTGCTTGAAATGTTGACTTTTGGGGTAGGCAAGTGACTTGGAACTCCTTGGCTGTCCAAGTGGGCTGGAAAGGCTTGGCAAGTGGACTTCCCTTGGTCCAATTGAGCTGCTGGACGTGCAGGCAGCAGCTGGACTTGAAGGCAAAGTCCAATTTGGTTAATAAAATTTTTTAGAAGCATTTAACTTAAGTAAAAGGAGAAAAAAATCACAAAAAACTCAAAAACAGAACCATGAGTCTCCAAACCCAGCAGCTGCAGTTTTCATTTCAATTTCATCTTAACTTCATCATCTCATCTCAAATTAAGAAACCAAACCATCCAAACTCCCTAAACCCTAAGCTAATCGGCAAAAAGGAAAAGAAATTGGAGGAAATCTCAAAAATTCCTACAAGACCAAGGAGTGAGGGAGAAAGGAATTCAAGGCTTTTTCTTCAATTAAAGAGTCTAAGGTAAGGATCTAGGCATTTAATTTCAATTAGAACCCTTGGAATTAGAAGAAAACATGTTGTAGGGTTAGATTAAATTTGTGACCTAGAATCATGAAAACTTGAAATTGATTTAGGGGTTTTGTGTTTTTGATGCTTGTGATTGTAATTCATGGATTGGAATGATGTGTGATTGAATTTTTAATGTGTTGTGATGGTTGGAATTTGAGTTGCTTGAATTTAATTGAATTGAGATTTGGTTGAATTTTGGTTGAAATTGGAGTTTGTTGCTTCGGAAAATATGTTGAGAATGGTAGTGAGACCATTCGGGCAGCCCTAATTGCAAGGGATATTATGTGGAAATTTTTATAAAACCAAGGGCAAAATGGTCATTTTACATGTAGGGACACATTGGGTATTTTGGAAAAAGATTGAGGGCATTTTCGGAAATTATTAAAAATACTAAGGTTATAATGTAAATTGCTTAAAATTTTGTATCCTTGTATGTTAAGGTGTACAAATTATTTGTTTGATTGTGATCATGAACAAAATCCATTAGCATGAGTCTTTTTGGGGGATTTATAAAAGTATCAAATGAGAAAGAATTATGTTGACTAACCAGGACTGTGGTAGTCATGAGAATTGAGTTGATTTATGAGTAATGACTTTTGTTGACTGACCGGGACTGCGGTAGTCATGTGAAATGAAACTGATTGAGAAATGAATTGTTGACTGACCGGGACTGCGGTAGTCATGTGAAATGAAACTGATTGAGAAATGAATTGTTGACTAACCGGGACTGCAGTAGTCATGTGAAATGAAAATGATTGAGAAAGGATTTTTGGGGTGAGTAGAATTTGTTAAACAGGACCGTATAATCAGTGATTATATAGTCTGTGGGGATAAGGATATTGGCAATTCCACATGTGGCTGTAATTTGGACAGAGATGCTGCCGTGGTGGCCTTCCGGGTATCCTGACCTCCTAATTCTGTTTAGTTTATTCGCGTTTAGTAGGGGCTGATAGCTGAATTACAGATCGTAATGGTAGGCCAGTTTCTTACTAAACACTCAAAGGGGAAGTCTCCATGGAGCAGGGTCAAAACTGAATTTGAGTCAAAAATTGCATTTGCATAAATCATATTGCATTTAATTATGTGTGTAATTAATTAAATTGTTATGATGTGTAATTGTTTGAAATTGTTTTATTCTATGAGAAATTAAATGCCTGATCCTGTAATGCTGTCCCCAGATTCTAGGGGAGTGTGAATTGCAGGTGCTTGAAGATATAGTTAAATGATGAAGATGCAGAAATTCCAGAGCATATAGGATGGGACTATTTTGGGTAGACAATAATTTGTAGTAGTTAGAATTATTTTGTAGCAGTGTTTATATAAATTTTAATGATGTAAATTACAGAACATATTTTGGATTGTAAGATAACGTATCAGAACTTTGAAATAAATATATAAAATAAATTAAATAGTTAAATTATGTTTTATAAGAAAAGGGGGGTTACATTAGTGGTATCAGAGCTCTGGTTATGCATCTCTAGGACTTGTGAGTAGTGGGTCTATTAGGTGTTTTGCTGTGTTACCCTGATTAGAATTGTTTGTTTGTTAAGAATATTATGGGGAAAAGGGTAGTAACTAGATATGAAATTTTAAGACATGTAGAAATGAGAAGAGGAATGCTAGTTATAAATCCTAGAGTTGAAACCAATAGTATAGCTAAGATGGCAGAAAGGAAGAAAGAAAATCTTGATAAAGTTGTGAGGGTGCACACTCAGGACTCAGTCGAGATGACTTTCTCTCCTAATGCTTAAAATTTTATTATTATTAGTATTGTTCAAGTTGGGTTATTTTCCATGTTCCTTATATTGTGAATTTCAGAGTTATACCCTTGAGTTAGTTGAGGAAGGAGATCCAAAGGTCTAGATTCGTAGATCAAGGTTGAGAATAGGGGTCCAAATATTTGAGTTTATAGGATAATAGTTGAGTTTGACAAAAGAAAGAAAACAAAGTTTTGAAGGTACCTTGATGTTTGGAATATGATGAGATGTTGAAAGTATGGTTATTGCCATATTGTTCTAATGGATGTTTTCATGTGTTTTGAAGGCTGAAACAGTGTATCGTAGTATAAATTTGTCACAGGATTGATATCTTAACTATTAGGACTTGAAATTTTGTGTTTTAGACATGAGTTAGAACCAAAATAGTGCATTTTTCTGGTGCAGTAAAATAGCCTACGGGTTTAACATTGTTTAATTACATTACCATGGTGTAAGTGGTGATTAAGAGAGTAGAATGGGACTCAAATGCTAAGTTAGTAGTAGTGGTCCTAAGAATTTTTTTTTAGTTGAAAGAGTAAGTGAGTGGAAGGCCTAAGGGTGTGTGTTTTGATGTTGGAAATTAAGCCCAAGTAACAATGAAATTGGTAGTAGTGAATTTGAGTAATTTAAAGTACTTTGAAAGTCATTCTAATGGGGATTTGTTGGAATTATGGTTTTAAAATACCGCTGTAAGTTGAGGATGTTAATTATGTTTAAAATACCCTATACTTTGTTTGTTTCTGTGCCTACTTTTAAATCAACCCTAACCTCTAAATTATGTTTGAATTGTGTTATAACCATCAGAGATAGAACATTTGTTGTGAACTTGATTTGTTTGCCTTTAACTGGCCTTGATGTGATATTAGGAATGGATTGGTTAGCAACCAACCATATTCTAATAGATTGTGCTTCTAAAACTTTAATTTTTCCTAAACTTGATGTTTCTAGACTTAAGCCTATCCAACCTAAGGAAATATTATTTAAAAGTGAAATTCAAAAATACATGTTATCATCTCTTGGAACTAAGGAGATAAAATTGAAATAGACTCTGTGCTAGTTGTAAATGAATATCCTGAAATTTTCCTGATGATGTTTCTGGTTTGCGTCCTGAAAGAGAATAGAATTTAGTATAGATTTGATGCCTGGTACTAGACCAATTTCTATGCAACCATATAGAATGTCATTATTGAAATTAATCGAGTTAAAGAAACAATTGGAAGAATTATTAGAAAAACAGTTTGTAAGGCCTAGTGTGTCCCTATGGTGAGCCTCAGTATTATTAGTTAAAAAGAAAGATGGAGGATCTAGGTTATGTATAGATTATAGACAATTAAATAAAGTAACTATAACGAATAAATATCCTTTACCTAGAATAGATGATTTAATGGACCAACTTAGAGGAGCAACAATTTTCTCTAAAATAGATTTAAGGTCTGGGTACCAATAAATTACAGTAAAAAGGAGGATATACCCAAGACTGCTTTTAGGACTAGATATGGACATTATGAATATCAAGTGATGCCATTTGGAGTGACTAATGGCCCAGCAGTGTTGGATTATATGAATAGGGTGTTTGGACCATACTTAGATCATTTTGTAGTAGTATTTACAGATGATATATTAATATATTCTAAAAATAAAGAAGAACATGAAAATCATCTTAGAATAATATTAGAAATTTTAAAAGATAGAAAATTATATGCTAAATTGTCTAAGTGTGAATTTTGGTTGGAGGAAGTGAAAATTTTAGGACATTTAATTTCTAAAGATGAACTAGGTGTAGATTTTTCTAAGGTAGAAGCAGTTTTAGAATGGGAAAGGCCTAAGACAGTAACTGAGATTAGTAGTTCTTAAGATTTGATGGATATTATAGAAGATTGATTGAAGGATTTTCTAAGATAGCTGAACCCTTAATAGAATTTTATTTGGAGTGAGAGTTGTGAGAAAATTTTCGAAGAATTGAAACATAAATTGACTACCTCACTAGTTTTAGTTTTACCCGACCTAAATGAATCCTATGAGGTATACTGTGATGTTTCATCTCTAGGGTTAAGATGTGTGTTGATATAAAATAAGAAAGTGGTAGCTTATGCATCTAGGCGGTTGAAATCACATGAGAGAAATTATCCTACTCATGATTTGGAGTTAGCAGCTATAGTTTTTGCTTTGAAGATTTGGAGACATTATTTATATGGATCAATATTTGATGTATATATAGTGATCATAAGTGTTTAAAATATTTGTTTAAAAAAAAAAAAAAAATTGGAAAGGAGAAAAAGAAGATGGATGGAGTTTATTAAAGATTATGATTTTCAATTAAGGTATCATCCAATAGAGGCTAATGTAGTAGAAGATGCTTTAAGTAGGAAAATTGTGCATATGTCAACTATGAGGATTAAAGAATTAGAGTTAATAGAATAATTTAGAGATTTAAATCTATGTACAGTTAGGAAAAAGGATAAAATTCCATTTGGAATTATTACCATCACTAATGAATTTTTGGAAGAAATTAGGAAGAAACAAGATGCAGATGAATGTATTCCAGAAAAGAAAGGATTAATGGGATCAGGTAAGGAAAAAGGATTTAATTTAGGAATGGATATAATTATTAGGTTTAAAATAGAATTTGTGTACCTAATGATCAAGAATTTAAGGAATTAATTTTGAAGGAAGGGCACAAAAGTAAACTTAGTATTCATCCTAGAACAACAAAAATATATAAAGATTTAAAGGGAATGTTTTGGTGGTCTAGGATGAAGAGAGATGTAGCAGAATATGTGGCTAGATGTTTAACATGTTAGAAAGCAAAGATTGAATATCAGAAACCCTTTGATCTGTTACATCCTTTAGAGATACCTATATGGAAACGGAATAGTATATCAATAGATTTTGTGGTAGGATTACCTAGAACACATAGGAATTTTGATACCATTTGAGTAATTGTAGATAGATTAACTAAATTAGTACATTTTGCTTTCAATAAATATTAGGTATTCTTTAGAAAAATTAGCTTAATTGTACTTAAAGGAAATAATTAGATTATCTGGAGTACCTACTAGTATAGAGTCTAATAAAGACCCTAGCTTTGTTTTTAAATTTTTGGAAAGATTTTCAGAACGCTTTAAGAAGTAAAATTTTATCTTAGTTTAGTATAACACCCTAAGATTGATGGTCAAACAGAAAGGACTATCCGGACATTAGAAGATCGCTTAAGAGCCTGTACATTAGAAGAGAAAGGAAAACCTAACATTTGAAACAAAGCCTATTAAGATTGAGGACAGAAGGATTAAGTACCTGAGAGGTAAAGAAATTTCTCTAGTTAAGGTTATTTGGGATGATATCAGAGGTGATGCTACGTGGGAGTTAGAGGAAAAAATGAAAGAAACATATCCTCATTTGTTTGTATAGTTATTTTGTTGTATAGTTGTATGGTTATATATTTGTATTAGAAATTTCGAGGACGAAATTTTTATTAGTAGGGGAGAATTGTAACATCCTCATTTTATTAATTGTACGCATTTATATATGTATATTATTAACATTTATGCACTATATTTTATAGAAACCTTATGTACATATTCTCTTAATGAAATTAATACAGTTCTACTCAGAAGAATTTTCTGAATTTCCAAATGTCTTTATTTTTGCCGAAATTGATAGTTGACTGGACTGCTATGTCAGACAGCTGTCCAGGGTAAATTTTCAAGTATAGAATTTTGAACTCATTTATAACTTAAAAGAAAGGTAATAGAATATAGATTAAAAATATATACAGATAAAGAATTAAAATGCTTATTCAGAATTGTTAGGATTTTCTGAAAGTTAGAACTTTGAGGAATTATTACGGTAAAATTCTAAGACAGAAAATTTAGAGAAAATTCATAGGATATCTATAGAATTATCTAATAATTGTAATATACTTAGAATAATTATTAAAAATGTTTAACCAAGAAAAATTTAAATTAGAACCTTAACCAATCAAAAAGTGACAACTTAGGCTTTTCTAAGATCACTAAATTAAGCTAAATAGGCTTGGATTAAGAGATAAGTAAGACACTACCCCAAGGTTTTTGATAGTGAGGAATCCATTGGTGATGTTATTTTCTTCAAATTCTAATCACATTGTAAAATAATTAGCAGCCCCAATTACCTTCTAGAAATTTCTACAAAGTGCTTGAAATGTTGACTTTTGGGGTAGGCAAGTGACTTGGAACTCCTTGGCTGTCCAAGTGGGCTGGAAAGGCTTGGCAAGTGGACTTCCCTTGGTCCAATTGAGCTGCTGGACGTGCAGGCAGCAGCTGGACTTGAAGGCAAAGTCCAATTTGGTTAATAAAATTTTTTAGAAGCATTTAACTTAAGTAAAAGGAGAAAAAAATCACAAAAAACTCAAAAACAGAACCATGAGTCTCCAAACCCAGCAGCTGCAGTTTTCATTTCAATTTCATCTTAACTTCATCATCTCATCTCAAATTAAGAAACCAAACCATCCAAACTCCCTAAACCCTAAGCTAATCGGCAAAAAGGAAAAGAAATTGGAGGAAATCTCAAAAATTCCTACAAGACCAAGGAGTGAGGGAGAAAGGAATTCAAGGCTTTTTCTTCAATTAAAGAGTCTAAGGTAAGCTAGGCATTTAATTTCAATTAGAACCCTTGGAATTAGAAGAAAACATGTTGTAGGGTTAGATTAAATTTGTGACCTAGAATCATGAAAACTTGAAATTGATTTAGGGGTTTTGTGTTTTTGATGCTTGTGATTGTAATTCATGGATTGGAATGATGTGTGATTGAATTTTTAATGTGTTGTGATGGTTGGAATTTGAGTTGCTTGAATTTAATTGAATTGAGATTTGGTTGAATTTTGGTTGAAATTGGAGTTTGTTGCTTCGGAAAATATGTTGAGAATGGTAGTGAGACCATTCGGGCAGCCCTAATTGCAAGGGATATTATGTGGAAATTTTTATAAAACCAAGGGCAAAATGGTCATTTTACATGTAGGGACACATTGGGTATTTTGGAAAAAGATTGAGGGCATTTTCGGAAATTATTAAAAATACTAAGGTTATAATGTAAATTGCTTAAAATTTTGTATCCTTGTATGTTAAGGTGTACAAATTATTTGTTTGATTGTGATCATGAACAAAATCCATTAGCATGAGTCTTTTTGGGGGATTTATAAAAGTATCAAATGAGAAAGAATTATGTTGACTAACCAGGACTGTGGTAGTCATGAGAATTGAGTTGATTTATGAGTAATGACTTTTGTTGACTGACCGGGACTGCGGTAGTCATGTGAAATGAAACTGATTGAGAAATGAATTGTTGACTGACCGGGACTGCGGTAGTCATGTGAAATGAAACTGATTGAGAAATGAATTGTTGACTAACCGGGACTGCAGTAGTCATGTGAAATGAAAATGATTGAGAAAGGATTTTTGGGGTGAGTAGAATTTGTTAAACAGGACCGTATAATCAGTGATTATATAGTCTGTGGGGATAAGGATATTGGCAATTCCACATGTGGCTGTAATTTGGACAGAGATGCTGCCGTGGTGGCCTTCCGGGTATCCTGACCTCCTAATTCTGTTTAGTTTATTCGCGTTTAGTAGGGGCTGATAGCTGAATTACAGATCGTAATGGTAGGCCAGTTTCTTACTAAACACTCAAAGGGGAAGTCTCCATGGAGCAGGGTCAAAACTGAATTTGAGTCAAAAATTGCATTTGCATAAATCATATTGCATTTAATTATGTGTGTAATTAATTAAATTGTTATGATGTGTAATTGTTTGAAATTGTTTTATTCTATGAGAAATTAAATGCCTGATCCTGTAATGCTGTCCCCAGATTCTAGGGGAGTGTGAATTGCAGGTGCTTGAAGATATAGTTAAATGATGAAGATGCAGAAATTCCAGAGCATATAGGATGGGACTATTTTGGGTAGACAATAATTTGTAGTAGTTAGAATTATTTTGTAGCAGTGTTTATATAAATTTTAATGATGTAAATTACAGAACATATTTTGGATTGTAAGATAACGTATCAGAACTTTGAAATAAATATATAAAATAAATTAAATAGTTAAATTATGTTTTATAAGAAAAGGGGGGTTACATTATACTTTTCTATTATTTTCGAAAATGCCCTTGATCTTCCTATAAAATTCCCAATGTATCCCTACATGTGAAATGACTGTTTTGCCCTTGGTTATTTGAAAATTTCAACATGGTACCCCTTGTTTGTAGCCAAGGCCAAATGGCCCTCATTCAATTCCAACCACATTTCAACAAATTCAACCCAACAATTCCAATCAATAACAAATCAAACCAAGTCATAATCATGCTCAAATACATCAACCAAAGTTCAATCCATCACACTTATCATAAAATCAACCAAACATTTGTTTCAATAATTTATTTTAAGCTTCAAACATCAAAACATATAAAATGCCCGATGTATCGGTAATTACTATTTTACCCTTATACTTTTCTATTATTTTCAAAAATTCTATTGATCTTCCTATAAAATTCCCAATGTATCCCTACATGTGAAATGACTGTTTTGCCCTTGGTTGTTTGAGAATTTCCACATGGTACCCCCTTGTTTCTAGCCATGGCCGAATGACCCTCATTCAATTCCAACAACATTTCAACAAATTCAACCCAACATTTCCAATCAATAACAAATCAAACCAAGCCTCAATCAAGCTCAAATACAATCAACCAAAGTTCAATCCATCACACATATCATAAAATCAACCAAACATTTGTTTCAATCATTTATTTTAAGCTTCGAACATCAAAACATATAAAATGCCCGATGTATGGGTGATTACTAGTTTACCCTTATACTTTTCTATTATTTTTGAAAATGGCCTTGATCTTCCTATAAAATTCCCAATGTATCCCTACATGTGAAATGACTATTTTGCCCTTGGTTATTTGAGAATTTCCACATAGTACCCTTTGTTTCTAGCCATGGCCGAATGGCCCTCATTCAATTCCAACAACATTTCAACAAATTCAACCCAACAATCCCAATCAATAACAAATCAAACCAAGTCTCAATCAAGCTCAAATACATCAACCAAAGTTCAATCCATCATACATATCATAAAATCAACCAAACATTTGATTCAATAATTTATTTTAAGCTTCAAACATCAAAACATATAAAATGTCCGATGTATGGGTAATTTCTATTTTACCCTTATACTTTTCTATTATTTTTGAAAATGGCCTTGATCTTCCTATAAAATTCCCAATGTATCCCTACATGTGAAATGACTATTTTGCCCTTGGTTATTTGAGAATTTCCACATAGTACCCCTTGTTTCTAGCCATGGCCGAATGACCCTCATTCAATTCGAACAATATTTCAACAAATTCAACCCAACAATTCCAATCAATAACAAATCAAACCAAGGCGCAATCAAGCTCAAATACATCAACCATAGTTCAATCCATCACACATATCATAAAATCAACCAAACATTTTGTTTCAATAATTTATTTTAAGCTTCAAACATCAAAACATATAAAATTCCCGATGTATGCGTAATTACTTTTTTACCCTTATACCTTTCTATTATTTCTGAAAATGCCCTTGATCTTCCTATAAAATTCCCAATGTATCCCTACATGTGAAATGACTGTTTTGCCGTTGGTTATTTGAAAATTACCACATGGTACCCCTAGTTTCTAGCCATGGCCGAAAAGCCCTCATTCAATTCCAACAACATTTCAACAAATTCAACCCAACAATTCTAATCAATAACAAATCAAACCAAGTCTCAATCAAGCTCAAATACATCAACCAAAGTTCAATTCATCACACATATCATAAAATCAACCAAACATTTGTTTCAATCATTGATTTTAAGCTTCAAACATCAAAACATCTAAAATGCACGATGGATTGGTAATTACTATTTTACCCTTATACTTTTCTATTATTTTCGAAAATGCCCTTGATCTTCATATAAAATTTCCAATGTATCCCTACATGTGAAATGACTGTTTTGCCCTTGGTTATTTGAAAATTTCCACATGGTACCCCTTGTTTCTAGCCATCTCCGAATGACCCTCATTCAATTCCAAAAACATTTCAACAAATTCAACCCAACAAATCCAATCAATAACAAATCAAACCAGGTGTCAATCAAGCTCAAATACATCAACCAAAGTTCAATCCATCACACATATCATAAAATCAACCAAACATTTGTTTCAATAATTTATTTTAAGCTTCAAACATCAAAACACATAAAATGCCCGATGTATGGGTAATTACTATTTTACCCTTATGCTTTTCTATTATTTTCAAAAATGCCCTTGATCTTCCTATCAAATTCCCAATGTATACCTACATGTGAAATTACTGTTTTGCCCTTGGTTATTTGAAAATTTCCACATGGTACCCCTTATTTCTAGACATGGGTGAATGACCCTCATTCAATTCCAACAACATTTCAACAAATTCAACCCAACAATTCCAATCAATAACAAATCAAACCAATTCTCAATCAAGCTCAAATACATCAACCAAAGTTCAATCCATCACACATATCATAAAATCAACCAAACATTTGTTTCAATAATTTATTTTACGCTTCAAACATCAAAACATATAAAATGCCCGATGTATGAGTAATTAATATTTTACTCTTATACTTTTCTATTATTTTCGAAAATGCCCTTGATCTTCCTATAAAATTCCCAATGTATACCTACATGTGAAATTACTGTTTTGCCCTTGGTTATTTGAAAATTTCCACATGGTACCCCTTATTTCTAGCCATGGGCAAATGACCGTCATTCAATTCCAACAAGATTTCAACAAATTCAACCCAACAATTCCAATCAATAACAAATCAAACCAAGTCTCAATCAAGCTCAAATACATCAACCAAAGTTCAATAAATCACACATATCATAAAATCAACCAAACATTTGTTTCAATCATTTATTTTAAGCTTCAACATCAAAACATATAAAATGCCCGATGTATGGGTAATTACTATTTTACCCTTATACTTTTCTATTATTTTTGAAAATGCCCTTCATTTTCCTATAAAATTCCCAATGTATCCCGTCATCTGAAATCACTGTTTTGCCCTTGGTTATTTGAGAATTTCCACATAGTACCCCTTGTTTCTAGCCATGGCCAATGGCCCTCATTCAATTCCAACAACATTTCAACAAATTCAACCCAACAATTCCAATCAATAACAAATCAAACCAAGTCTCAATCAAGCTCAACTACATCAACCAAGGTTCAATCCATCACACATATCATAAAATCAACCAAACAATTGTTTCAATCATTTATTTTAAGCTTGAAACACCAAAACATAAAAAATTCCGATGTATGGGTAATTACTATTTTACCCTTATACTTTTCTGTTATTTTTGAAAATGCCCGTGATCCTCCTATAAAATTCCCAATGTATCCCTACATGTGAAATGACTGATTTTCCCTTGGTTATTTGAAAATTTCCACATGGTACCCCTTGTTTCTAGCCATGGCCGAATGGCCCTCATTCAATTCGAACAACATTTCAACAAATTCAACCCAACAATTCCAATCAATAACAAATCAAACCAAGTCTCAATCAAGCTCAAATACATCAACCAAAGTTCAATCCATCACACAGATCATAAAATCAACCAAACATTTGTTTCAATAATTTATTTTACGCTTCAAACATCAAAACATATAAAATGCCCGATGTATGAGTAATTAATATTTTACTCTTATACTTTTCTATTATTTTCGGAAATGCCCTTGATCTTCCTATAAAATTCCCAATGTATACCTACATGTGAAATTACTGTTTTGCCCTTGGTTATTTGAAAATTTCCACATGGTACCCCTAGTTTCTAGCCATGGCCGAATGGCTCTCATTCAATTCGAACAACATTTCAACAAATTCAACCCAACAATTCCAATCAATAACAAATCAAACCAAGTCTCAATCAAGCTCAAATACATCAACCAAAGTTCAATCCATGACACATATCATAAAATCAACCAAACATTTGTTTCAATCATTTATTTTAAGCTTCAAATATCAAAACATATAAAATCCCGATGGATGGGTAATTACTATTTTAGCCCTATACTTTTCTATTATTTCCGAAAATGCACTTGATCTTCCTATAAAATTCCCAATGTATCCCTACATGTGAAATGAGTGTTTTGCCCTTGGTTATTTGAAAATTTCCACATGGTACCCCTTGTTTATAGCCATGGCCGAATGGCCCTCATTCAATTCCACCAACATTTCAACAAAGTCAACCCAACAATTCCAATCAATAACAAATCAAACCAAGTCTCAATCAAGCTCAAATACATCAACCAAACTTCAATCCATCAGACATATCATAAAATCAACCAAACATTTGTTTCAATAATTTATTTTAAGCTTCAAAATCAAAACATATAAAATTCCCGATGTATGGGTAATTACTATTTTACCCTTATACTTTTCTATTATTTTCGAAGATGCCCTAGATCTTCCTATAAAATTCCCAATGTGTCCCTACATGTGAAATGACTGTTTTGCCCTTGGTTATTTGAAAATTTCCACATGGTACCCCTTATTTCTAGCCATTGGCGAATGACCCTCATTCAATTCCAACAAAATTTCAACAAATTCAACCCAACAATTCCAATCAATAACAAATCAAACCAAGTCTCAATCAAGCTCAAATACATCAACCAAAGTTCAATCCATCACACAGATCATAAAATCAACCAAACATTTGTTTCAATAATTTATTTTACGCTTCAAACATCAAAACATATAAAATGCCCGATGTATGAGTAATTAATATTTTACTCTTATACTTTTCTATTATTTTCGAAAATGCCCTTGATCTTCCTATAAAATTCCCAATGTATACCTACATGTGAAATTACTGTTTTGCCCTTGGTTATTTGAAAATTTCCACATGGTACCCCTTATTTCTAGCCATGGCCGAATGACCGTCATTCAATTCCAACAACATTTCAACAAATTCAACCCAACAATTCCAATCAATAACAAATCAAACCAAGTCTCCATCAAGCTCAAATACATCAACCAAAGTTCAATAAATCACACATATCATAAAATCAACCAAACATTTGTTTCAATCATTTATTTTAAGCTTCAAACATCAAAACATATAAAATGCCCGATGTATGGGTAATTACTATTTTACCCTTACACTTTTCTATTATTTCCGATAATGCCCTTGATCTTCCTATAAAATTCCAAATGTATCCCTACATGTTAAATGACTATTTTTCCCTTGGTTATTTGAAAATTTTCACATGGTACCCCTTGTTTCTAGCCATGGCCGAACGACCCTCATTCAATTCCAAAAACATTTCAACAAATTCAACCCAACAATTCCAATCAATAACAAATTAAACCAAGTCTCAATCAAGCTCAAATACATCAACCAAAGTTCAATCCATCACACATATCATAAAATCAACCAAACATTTGTTTCAATCATTTGTTTTAAGCTTCAAATATCAAAACACATAAAATCCTGATGGATGGGTAATTACAATTTTAGCCCTATACTTTTCTATTATTTTCGAAAATGCACTTGGTCTTCCTATAAAATTCCCAATGTATCCCCACATGTGAATTGATTGTTTTGCCCTTGGTTATTTAAAAATTTCCACATGGTACCCCTTGTTTATAGCCATGGCCGAATGGCCCTCATTCAATTCCAACAACATTTCAACAAATTCAACCCAACAATTCCAATCAATAAGAAATCAAACCAAGTCTCCATCAAGCTCAAATACATCAACCAAAGTTCAATCCATCACACAGATCATAAAATCAACCAAACATTTGGTTCAATCATTTATTTTAAGCTTCAAACATCAAAACATATAAAATGCCCGATGTATGGGTAATTACTATTTTACCCTTACACTTTTCTATTATTTCCGAAAATGCCCTTGATCTTCATATAAAATTCCCAATGTATCCCTACATGTGAAATGATTGTTTTGTCCTTGGTTATTTGAGAATTTCCACATGATACCCCTTGTTTCTAGCCATGGCCGAATGGACCTCATTCAATTCGAACAACATTTCAACAAATTCAACCCAACAATTCCAATCAATAACAAATTAAAGCAAGTCTCAATCAAGCTCAAATACATCAACCAAAGTTCAATCCATCACACATATCATAAAATAAACCAAACATTTGTTTCGATGATTTATTTTGAGTTTCAAACATCAAAACAAAGAAAATGCCCGATGTATGGGTAATTACTATTTTACCCTTATACTTTTCTATTATTTTCGAAAATGCCCTTGATCTTCCTATAAAATTCCCAATGTATCCCTACATATGAAATTACTGTTTTGCCCTTGGTTATTTGAAAAGTTCCACATGGTACCCCTTGATTCTAGCCATGGCCGAATGGACCTCATTCAATTCCAACAACATTTCAACAAATTCAGCCCAACAATTCCAATCAATAACAAATCAAACCAAGTCTCAATCAAGCTCAAATACATCAACCAAAGTTCAATCTATCACATATATCATAAAATCAACCAAACATTTGTTTTAATAATTTATTTTAAGCTTCAAACATCAAAACATATAAAATTCCCGATGTATGGGTAATTACTATTTTACCCATATACTTTTCTGTTATTTCTGAAAATGCCCTTGATCTTCCTATAAAATTCCCAATGTATCCCTACATGTGAAATGACTGTTTTGCCCTTGGTTATTTGAAAAGTTCCACATGGTACCCCTTGATTCTAGCCATGGCCGAATGGACCTCATTCAATTCCAACAACATTTCAACAAATTCAACCCAACAATTCCAATCAATAACAAATCAAGCCAAGTCTCAATCAAGCTCAAATACATCAACCAAAGTTCAATCCATCACACATATCATAAAATCAGCCAAACATTTGTTTTAATCATTTATTTTAAGCTTCAAACATCAAAACATATAAAATTCCCGATGTATGGATGATTACTATTTTACCCTTATACTTTTCTGTTATTTCTGAAAATGCCCTTGATCTTCATATAAAATTCCCAATGTATCCCTACATGTGAAATGACTGTTTTGCCCTTGGTTATTTGAAAAGTTCCACATGGTACCCCTTGATTCTAGCCATGGCCGAATGGACCTCATTCAATTCCAACAACATTTCAACAAATTCAACCTAACAATTCCAATCAATAACAAATCAAACCAAGTCTCAATCAAGCTCAAATACATCAACCAAAGTTCAATCCATCACACATATCATAAAATGAACCAAACATTTGTTTCGATGATTTATTTTGAGCTTCAAACATCAAAACATATAAAATGCCCGATGTATCGATAATTACTATTTTACCCTTATACTTTTCTATTTTTTCCGAAAATGCCCTTGATCTTCCTATAAAATTCCCAATCTATCGCTACATATGAAATGACAGTTTTGCCCTTGGTTATTTGAAAATTTCCACATGGTACCTCTTGTTTCTAGCCATGGCCGAATGGCCCTCATTCAATTCCAACAACATTTCAACAAATTCAACCCAACAATTCCAATCAATAACAAATCAAACCAAGTCTCAATCAAGCTCAAATACATCAACCAAAGTTCAATCCATCACACATATCATAATATCAGCCAAACATTTGTTTCAATCATTTATTTTAAGCTTCAAACATCAAAACATATAAAATGCACGATGTATGGATAATTATTATTTTACCCATATACTTTTCTATTATTTTCGAAAATGCCCTTGATCTTCCTATAAAATTCCCAATGTATCCCTACATGTGAAATGACTGTTTTGCCCTTGGTTATTTGAAAATTTCCACATGGTACCCCTTGTTTCTAGCCATGGCCGAATGGCCCTCATTCAATTCCAACAACATTTCAACAAATTCAACCCATCAATTCCAATCAATAACAAATCAAACCAAGTCTCAATCAAGCTCAAATACATCAACCAAAGTTCAATCCATCACACATATCATAATATCAGCCAAACATTTGTTTCAATCATTTATTTTAAGTTTCAAACATCAAAACATATAAAATGCACGATGTATGGATGATTATTATTTTACCCATATACTTTTCTATTATTTTTGAAAATGCCCTTGATCTTCCTATAAAATTCCCAATGTATCCCTACATGTGAAATGACAGTTTTGCCCTTGGTTATTTGAAAATTTCCACATGGTACCGCTTGTTAGTAGCCATGGCCGAATGGCCGTCATTCAATTCGAACAATATTTCAACAAATTCAACTCATCAATTCCAATCAATAACAAATCAAACCAAGTCTCAATCAAGCTCAAATACATCAACCAAAGTTCAATCCATCACACATATCATAAAATCAAACAAACATTTGTTACAATCATTTTTTAAGCTTCAAACATCAAAACAAATAAAATTCCCGATGTATGGGTAATTACTATTTTACCCTTATACTTTTCTATTATTTCCAAAAATGCCCTTGATCTTCCTATAAAATTCCCAATGTATCCCTACATGTGAAATGACTCTTTTGCCCTTGGTTATTTGAAAATTTTCACAGAGTACCCCTTGTTTCTAGCCATGGCCGAATGACCCTCATTCAATTCCAACAACATTTCAACAAATTCAACCCAACAACTCCAATTAATAACAAATCAAACCAAGTCTCAATCAAGCTCAAATACATCAACCAAAGTTCAATCCATCACACATATAATAAAATCAACCAAACATTTGTTTCAATCATTTATTTTAAGCTTCAAACATCAAAACAAATAAAATTCCCGATGTATGGGTAATTAGTATTTTACGCTTATACTTTGCTATTATTTCCGACAATTCCCTTGATCTTCCTATAAAATTCCCAATGTATCCCAACATGTGAAATGACTGTTTTGCCCTTGGTTATTTGAGAATTTCCACATGGTACCCCTTGTTTCTAGCCATGGCCGAATGGCCCTCATTCAATTCCAACAACATCTCAACAAATTCAACCCAACAATTCCAATCAATAACAAATCAAACCAAGTCTCAATCAAGCTCAAATACATTTACCAAAGTTCAATGCATCACACATATTATAAAATCAAGCAAACATTTGTTTCAATGATTTATTTTAATCTTCAAACATCAAAACATATAAAATTCCCGATGTATGGGTAATTACCATTTTACCCTTCTACTTTTCTATTATTTTTGAAAACGTCCTTGATCTTCCTATAAAATTCCCAATGTATCGCTACATGTGAAATGACTGTTTGGCCCTTGGTTATTTGAAAATTTCCACATGGTACCCCTTGTTTCTAACCACGGCCGAATGGCCCTCATTCAATTCCAACAACATTTCAACAAATTCAACCCAACAATTCCAATCAATAACAAATGAAGCCAAGTCTGAATCAAGCTCAAATACATCAACCAAAGTTCAATCCATCACACATATCATAAAATCAACCAAACATTTGTTTTAATCATTTATTTTAAGCTTCAAACATCAAAACATATAAAATTCCCGATATATAGGTAATTACTATTTTACCCTTATACTTTTCTGTTATTTCTGAAAATGCCCTTGATCTTCCTATAAAATTCCCAATGTATCCCTACATGTGAAATGACTCTTTTGCCCTTGGTTATTTGAAAATTTCCACATGGTACCCCTTGATTCTAGCCATGGCTGAATGGCCCTCATTCAATTCCAACAACATTTCAACATATTCAACCCAACAATTCCAATCAATAACAAATCAAACCAAGTCTGAATCAAGCTCAAATACATCAACCAAAGTTCAATCCATCACACATATCATAAAATCAGCCAAACATTTGTTTCGATGATTTATTTTGACCTTCAAACATCAAAACATATAAAATGCACGATGTATGGGTAATTACTATTTTACCCTTATACTTTTGTATTATTTCCGAAAATGCCCTTGATCTTCCTATGTAATTCCCAATGTATCCCTACATATGAAATTACTGTTTCGCCCTTGGTTATTTGAAAATTTCCACATGGTACCCCTTGTTTCTAGCCATGGCCGAATGGCCGTCATTCAATTCCAACAACATTTCAACAAATTCAACTCAACAATTCCAATCAATAACAAATCAAACCAAGTCTCAATCAAGCTCAAATACATCAACCAAAGTTCAATCCATCACACAAATCATAAAATCAGCCAAACATTTGTTTCAATCATTTATCTTAAGCTTCAAACATCAAAACATATAAAATGCACGATGGATGGGTAATTACAATTTTACCCTTATACTTTTCTATTATTTTTGAAAATGCCCTTGATCTTCCTATAAAATTCCCAATGTATCCCTATATGTGAAATGACTATTTTGCCCTTGGTTATTTGAAAATTTCCACATGGTACCCCTTGTTTCTAGCCTTGGCCGAATGGCCCTCATTCAATTCCAACAACATTTCAACATATTCAACCCAACAATTCCAATCAATAAAATATCAAACCAAGTCTCAATCAAGCTCAAATACATCAACCAAAGTTCAATCCATCACACATCTCATAAAATCAACCAAACATTTATTTTAATCATTTATTTTAAGCTTCAAACATCAAAACATATAAAATGCCCGATGTATGGGTAATTACAATTTACCCTTATACTTTTCTATTATATTCGAAAATGCCCTTGATCTTCCTATAAAATTCCCAATGTATCCCTACATGTGAAATGACTGTTTTACCCTTGGTTATTTGAGAATTTCCACATGGTACCCCTTGTTTCTAGCCTTGGCCGAATGACCCTCATTCAATTCCAACAACATTTCAACATATTCAACCCATCAATTCCAATATATAACAAATCAAACCAAGTCTCAATCAAGCTCAAATACATCAACCAAAGTTCAATCCATCACACATATCATAAAATCAACCAAACATTTGTTTCAATCATTTATTTTAAGCTTCAAACATCAAAACATATAAAATGCACGATGCATGGATAATTACTATTTTACCCTTATACTTTTCTATTATTTCCGAAAATGTCCTTGATCTTCCTATAAAATTCCCAATGTATCCCTACATATGAAATTACTGTTTTCCCTTGGTTATTTGAAAATTTCCACATGGTACCCCTTGTTTCTAGCCATGGCCGAATCGCCCTCATTCAATTCCAACAACATTTCAACAAATTCAACCCAACAACTAGAATCAATAACAAATCAAACCAAGTCTCAATCAAGCTCAAATACATCAACCAAAGTTCAATCCATCACACATATCATAAAATCAACCAAACATTTGTTTCAATCATTGATTTTAAGCTTCAACCATCAAAACACATAAAATGCCCGATGGATGGGTAATTACTAATTTACCCTTATACTTTTCTATTATTTCTGAAAATGCCCTTGATCTTCATATAAAATTCCCAATGTATCCCTACATGTGAAATGACTGTTTTGCCCTTGGTTATTTGAAAATTTCCACATGGTACCCCTTGTTTCTAGCCATGGCCGAATGGCCCTCATTCAATTCCAACAACATTTCAACAAATTCAACCCAAGAATTCCAATCAATAACAAATCAAACCAAGTCTCAATCAAGCTCAAATACATTAACCAAAGTTCAATCCATCACACATATCATAAAATCAACCAAACATTTGTTTCAATAATTTATTTTAAGCTTCAACCATCAAAACACATAAAATGCACGATGCATGGATAATTACTATTTTACCCTTATACTTTTCAATTATTTTCGAAAATGCCCTTGATCTTCCTATGAAATTCCCAATGTATCCCGACATGTGAAATGACTATTTTGCCCTTGGTTATTTGAAAATTTCCACATGGTACCCCTTGTTTCTAGCCATGGCCGAATGACCCTCATTCAATTCCAACAACATTTCAACATATTCAACCCAACAATTCCAATTAATAACAAATCAAACCAAGTCTCAATCAAGTTCAAATACATCAACCAAAGTTCAATCCATCACACATATCATAAAATCAACCAAACATTTGTTTCAATCATTGATTTTAAGCTTCAAACATCAAAACATATAAAATGCACGATGGATGGGTAATTACAATTTTACCCTTATACTTTTCTATTATTTCCGAAAATGCCCTTGATCTTCATATAAAATTCCCAATGTATCCCTACATGTGAAATGACTGTTTTGCCCTTGGTTATTTGAGAATTTCCACATGGTACCCCTTGTTTCTAGCCATGGCCGAATGGCCCTCATTCAATTCCAACAACATTTCAACAAATTCAACCCAACAATTCCAATCAACAACAAATCAAACCAAGTCTCAATCGTTCTCAAATACATCAACCAAAGTTCAATCCATCACACATATCATAAAATCAACCAAACATTTGTTTCAATCATTTATTTTAAGCTTCAAACATCAAAACATATAAAATGCCCGATGTATGGGTAATTACTATTTTACCCTTATACTTTTCTATTATTTCCGAAAATGCCCTTGATCTTCATATAAAATTCCCAATGTATCCCTACATGTGAAATGACTGTTTTGCCCTTGGTTATTTGAGAATTTCCACATGGTACCCCTTGTTTCTAGCCATGGCCGAATGGTCGTCATTCAATTCCAACAACATTTCAACAAATTCAACCCAACAATTCCAATCAATAACAAATCAAACCAAGTCTCAATCATTCTCAAATACATCAACCAAAGTTCAATCCATCACACATATCATAAAATCAACCAAACATTTGTTTCAATAATTTATTTTATGCTTCAACCATCAAAACACATAAAATGCCCGATGTATGGGAAATTACTATTTTACCCTTATACTTTTTTATTATTTCCGAAAATGCGCTTGATCTTCCTATAAAAATCTCAATGAATCCCTACATGTGAAATGACTCTTTTGCCCTTGGTTATTTGAAAATTTCCACATGGTACCCCTTGTTTATAGCCATGGCCGAATGACCCTCAGTCAATTCCAACAACATTTCAACAAATTCAACCTAAAAATTCCAATCAATAACAAATCAAACCAAGTCTCAATTAAGCTCAAATACATCAACCAAAGTTCAATCCATCACACATATCATAAAATCAACCAAACATTTGTTTCAATCATTTATTTTAGGCTTGAAACATCAAAACATATAAAAATGCCCGATGTATGGGTAATTACTATTTTACCCTTATACTTTTTTATTATTTCCGAAAATGCCCTTGGTCTTCCTATAAAATTCCCAATGTATCCCTGCATGTGAAATGACTGTTTTGCCCTAGGTTATTTTAAAATTTCGACATGGTACCCCTTGTTTCTAGCAATGGCCGAATGGACCTCATTCAATTCCAACAACATTTCAACATATTCAACCCAACAATTCCAATTAATAACAAATCAAACCAAGTCTCAATCAAGCTCAAATACATCAACCAAAGTTCAATCCATCACACATATCATAAAATCAACCAAACATTTGTTTCAATAATTTATTTTAAGCTTCAACCATCAAAACACATAAAATGCCCGATGTATGGGTAATTACTATTTTACCCTTACATTTTTTATTATTTCCGAAAATGCCCTTGATCTTCCTATAAAAATTTCAATGAATCCCTACATGTGAAATGACTCTTTTGCCCTTGGTTATTTGAAAATTTCCACATGGTACCCCTTGTTTATAGCCATGGCCGAATGACCCTCATTCAATTCCAACAACATTTCAACAAATTCAACTAACAATTCCAATCAATAACAAATCAAACCAAGTCTCAATCAAGCTCAAATACATCAACCAAAGTTCAATCCATCACACATATCATAAAATCAACCAAACATTTGTTTCAATCATTTATTTTAAGCTTCAAACATCAAAACATATAAAATGCCCGATGTATGGGTAATTACTATTTTACCCTTATAGTTTTCTATTATTTTCGAAAATGCACTTGATCTTCCTATAAAATTCCCAATGTGTAACCCCCCTTTTCTTATAAAACATAATTTAACTATTTAATTTATTTTATATATTTATTTCAAAGTTCTGATACGTTATCTTACAATCCAAAATATGTTCTGTAATTTACATCATTAAAATTTATATAAACACTGCTACAAAATAATTCTAACTACTACAAATTATTGTCTACCCAAAATAGTCCCATCCTATATGCTCTGGAATTTCTGCATCTTCATCATTTAACTATATCTTCAAGCACCTGCAATTCACACTCCCCTAGAATCTGGGGACAGCATTACAGGATCAGGCATTTAATTTCTCATAGAATTAAAACAATTTCAAACAAATACATATCATAACAATATAATTAGTTACACACATAATTAAATGCAGTATGATTTATGCAATGCAGTTTTTGACTCGAATTCGTTTTGACCCTGCTCCATGGAGACTTCCCCTTTGAGTGTTTAGTAAGTAACTGGCCTACCATTACGTACAGCAATTCAGCCATCAGCCCCTACTAAACGCGAATAAACTAAACAGAATTAGGAGATCAGGATATCCAGGAAGGCCACCACGGCAGCATCTCTGTCCAGATTACAGCCACATATGGAATTGCCAATATCCTTATCCCCACAGACTATATAATCACTGATTATACGGTCCTGTTTAACAAATTCTACTCACCCCAAAAATCCTTTCTCAATCATTTTCATTTCACATGACTACCGCAGTCCCGGTTAGTCAACAATTCATTTCTCAATCAGTTTCATTTCACATGACTACCGCAGTCCCGGTCAGTCAACAATTCATTTCTCAATCAGTTTCATTTCACATGACTACCACAGTCCTGGTTAGTCAACATAATTCTTTCTCATTTGATACTTTTATAAATCCCCCAAAAAGACTCATGCTAATGGATTTTGTTCATGATCACAATCAAACAAATAATTTGTACACCTTAACATACAAGGATACAAAATTTTAAGCAATTTACATTATAACCTTAGTATTTTTAATAATTTCCGAAAATGCCCTCAATCTTTTTCCAAAATACCCAATGTGTCCCTACATGTAAAATGACCATTTTGCCCTTGGTTTTATAAAAATTTCCACATAATATCCCTTGCAATTAGGGCTGCCCGAATGGTCTCACTACCATTCTCAACATATTTTCCAAAGCAACAAACTCCAATTTCAACCAAAATTCAACCAAATCTCAATTCAATTAAATTCAAGCAACTCAAATTTCAACCATCACAACACATTAAAAATTCAATCACACATCATTCCAATCCATGAATTACAATCACAAGCATCAAAAACACAAAACCCCTAAATCAATTTCAAGTTTTCATGATTCTAGGTCACAAATTTAATCTAACCCTACAACATGTTTTCTTCTAATTCCAAGGGTTCTAATTGAAATTAAATGCCTAGATCCTTACCTTAGACTCTTTAATTGAAGAAAAAGCCTTGAATTCCTTTCTCCCTCACTCCTTGGTCTTGTAGGAATTTTTGAGATTTCCTCCAATTTCTTTTCCTTTTTGCCGATTAGCTTAGGGTTTAGGGAGTTTGGATGGTTTGGTTTCTTAATTTGAGATGAGATGATGAAGTTAAGATGAAATTGAAATGAAAACTGCAGCTGCTGGGTTTGGAGACTCATGGTTCTGTTTTTGAGTTTTTGGTGATTTTTTTCTCCTTTTACTTAAGTTAAATGCTTCTAAAAAATTTTATTAACCAAATTGGACTTTGCCTTCAAGTCCAGCTGCTGCCTGCACGTCCAGCAGCTCAATTGGACCAAGGGAAGTCCACTTGCCAAGCCTTTCCAGCCCACTTGGACAGCCAAGGAGTTCCAAGTCACTTGCCTACCCCAAAAGTCAACATTTCAAGCACTTTGTAGAAATTTCTAGAAGGTAATTAGGGCTGCTAATTATTTTACAATGTGATTAGAATTTGAAGAAAATAACATCACCAATGGATTCCTCACTATCAAAAACCTTGGGGTAGTGTCTTACTTATCTCTTAATCCAAGCCTATTTAGCTTAATTTAGTGATCTTAGAAAAGCCTAAGTTGTCACTTTTTGATTGGTTAAGGTTCTAATTTAAATTTTTCTTGGTTAAACATTTTTAATAATTATTCTAAGTATATTACAATTATTAGATAATTCTATAGATATTCTATGAATTTTCTCTAAATTTTCTGTCTTAGAATTTTACCGTAATAATTCCTCAAAGTTCTAACTTTCAGAAAATCCTAACAATTCTGAATAAGCATTTTAATTCTTTATCTGTATATATTTTTAATCTATATTCTATTACCTTTCTTTTAAGTTATAAATGAGTTTAAAATTCTATACTTGAAAATTTATCCTGGACAGCTGTCTGACATAGCAGTCCAGTCAACTATTAATTTCGGCAAAAATAAAGACATTTGGAAAGTCAGAAAATTCTTTTGAGTAGAACTGTATTAATTTCATTAAGAGAATATGTACATAAGGTTTCTATAAAATATAGTGCATAAATGTTAATAATATACATATATAAATGCGTACAATTAATAAAATGAGGATGTTACACAATGTATCCCTACATGTGAAATGACTGTTTTGCCCTTGATTATTTGAAAATTTCCACATGGTACCCCTTGTTTCTAGCCATTGCTGAATTGCCCTCATTCAATTCCAACAACATTTCAACAAATTCAACCCAACAATTCCAATCAATAACAAATCAAACCAAGTCTCAATCAAGCTCAAATACATCAACCAAAGTTCAATCCGTCACACATATCATAAAATCAACCAAACATTTGTTTCAATCATTTATTTTAAGCTTCAAAAATCAAAACATATAAAATGCACGATGTATGGATAATTACTATTTTACCCTTATACTTTTCTATTATTTTTGAAAATGCCCTTGATCTTCCTATGAAATTCCCAATGTATCCCTACATGTGAAATGACTATTTTGCCCTTGATTATTTGAAAATTTCCACATGGTACACCTTGTTTCTAGCCATGGCCGAATGGCCCTCATTCAATTCCAACAACATTTCAACATATTCAACCCATCAATTCCAATTAATAACAAATCAAACCAAGTCTCAATCAAGTTCAAATACATCAACCAAAGTTCAATCCATCACACATATCATAAAATCAACAAAACAGTTGCTTAAATCATTTATTTTAAGCTTCAAACATCAAAACATATAAAATGCCCAATGTATGGGTAATTACTATTTTACCCTTATTCTTTTCTATTATTTCCGAAAATGCCCTTCATCTTCCTATAAAATTTCGAATGTATCCCTACATGTGAAATGACTGTTTTGCCCTTGGATATTTGAAAATTTCCACACAGTACCACTTGTTTCTAGCCATGGCCGAATGGCCCTCATTCAATTCCAACAACATTTCAACAAATTCAACCCAACAACTCCAATCAATAACAAATCAAACCAAGTCTCAATCAAACTCAAATACATCAACCAAAGTTCAATCCGTCACACATATCATAAAATCAACCAAACATTTGTTTCAATCATTTATTTTAAGCTTCAAACAGCAAAACATACAAAATGCCCGATGTATGGGTAATTGCTATTTTACCCTTATACTTTTTTATTATTTCCGAAAATGCCCTTGATCTTCCTATAAAATTCCCAATGTATCCCTGCATGTGAAATGACTGTTTTGCCCTTGGTTATTTTAAAATTTCGATATGGTACCCCTTGTTTCAAGCAATGGCCGAATGGACCTCATTCAATTCCAACAACATTTCAACAAATTCAAACCAACAATTCCAATCAATAACAAATCAATTTAAGTCTCAATCAAGATCAAATACATCAACCAAAGTTCAATCCATTACACATATCATAAAATCAACCAAACATTTGCTTCAATAATTTATTTTAAGCTTCAACCATCAAAACACATAAAATGCCCGATGTATGGGTAATTACCATTTTACCTTTATACTTTTCTATTATTTTTCGAAAAGGCCCTTGATCATCCTAAAAGTTCACAATGTATCCCGACATGTGAACTGACTGTTTTGCCCTTGGTTGTTTGAAAATTTCCACACAGTACCCCTTGTTTCTAGCGATGGCCAAATGGCCTTCATTCAATTCCAACAACATTTCAACAAATTGAACCCAACAATTCCAATCAATAACAAATCAAACCAAGTCTCAATCAAGCTCAAATACATCAACCAAAGTTCAATCCATCACACATATCATAAAATCAACCAAACATTTGCTTCAATAATTTATTTTAAGCTTCATACATCAAAACATATAAAATGCCCGATGTATGGGTAATTACTATTTTACCCTTATACATTTATATTATTTCTGAAAATGCCCATGATCTTCCTATAAAATTCCCAACGTATCCTTACATGTGAAATGACTGTTTTGCCCTTGGTTATTTGAAAATTTCCACATGGTACCCCTTGTTTCCAGCCATGGCCGAATGGCCCTCATTGAATTCCAGCAACATTTCAACAAATTCAACCGAACAATTCCAATCAATAAATATTCAAACCACGTCTCAATCAAGCTCAAATACATCAACCAAAGTTCCATCCATCACACATATCATAAAATCAACCAAACATTTGTTTCAATCATTTATTTTAAACTTCAAACATCAAAACATATAAAATGCCCGATGTATGGGTAATTCCTATTTTACCTTTATACTTTTCTATTATTTTTCGAAAAGGCCCTTGATCATCCTAAAAGTTCACAATGTATCCCTACATGTGGAATGAGTGTTTTGCCCTTGGTTATTTGAAAATTTCCACATGGTACCCCTTGTTTCTAGCCATGGCCGAATGGCCCTCATTCAATTCCAACAACATTTCAACAAATTCAACCCAACAATTCCAATGAATAACAAATCAAACGAAGTCTCAATCAAGCTTAAATACATCAACCAAAGTTCAATCCATCACACATATCATAAAATCAACCAAACATTTGTTTCAATCATTTATTTTAAGCTTCAAACATCAAAACATATAAAATGCCCAAGGTATGGGTAATTCCTATTTTACCCTTATACTTTTGTATTATTTTTCGAAAAGGCCCTTGATCATCCTATAAAATTCCCAATGTATACCTACATGTGAAATGAGTGTTTTGCCCTTAGTTATTTGAAAATTTCCACATGGTACCCCTTGTTTCTAGCCATGGCCGAATGGCTCTCATTCAATTCCAACAACATTTCAACAAATTCAACCCAAAAATTCCAATTGATAACAAATCAAAGCAAGTCTCAATCAAGCTCAAATACATCAACCAAAGTTGAATCTATCACACATATCATAAAATCAACCAAACATTTGTTTCAATCATTTTTGTTAGGCTTCAAACATCAAAACATATATAATGCCCAACGTATGGGTAATTACTATTTTACCCTTATACTTTTCTATTATTTTCGAAAATGCCCTTGATCTTCCTATAAAGTTCCCAATGTATCCCTACTTGTTAGATAACTGTTTTGCCCTTGGTTATTTGAAAATTTCCACATGGTACCCCTTGTTTCTAGCCATGGCCGAGTGGCCCTCATTCAATTCCAACAACATTTCAACAAATTCAAACCAACAATTCCAATCAATAACAAATCAAACCAAGTCTCAATCAACCTCAAATACATCAACCAAAGTTCAATTCATCACACATATCATAAAATCAACCAAACATTTGTTTCAATAATTTGTTTTAAGCTTCAAACATCAAAACATATAAAATGCCCGATGTATGGGTAATTACTATTTTACCCTTATACTTTTCTATTATTTTCGAAAATGCCCTCGATCTTCCTATAAAATTCCCAATGTATCCCTACGTGTGAAATGACTGTTTTGGCCTTGGTTATTTGAAAATTTCCACATGCTACCACTTGTTTCTACCCAAGGCCGAATGGCCCTCATTCAATTCCAACAATATTTCAACAAATTCAACCCAACAATTCCAATCAATAACAAATCAAACCAAGTCTCAATCAAGCTCAAATACATTAACCAAAGTTCAATCCATCACACATATCATAAAATCAACCAAACATTTATTTCAATCATTTATTTTAAGCTTCAAACATCAAAACATATAAAATGCCTGATGTATGGTAATTACTATTTTACCCTTATACTTTTCTATTATTTTCAAAAATGCCCTTGATCTTCCTATAAAATTCCCAATGTATCCGTACGTGTGAAATGACCGTTTTGGCCTTGGTTATTTGAAAATTTCCACATGGTACCCCTTGTTTCTAGCCAAGGCCGAATGTCCCTCATTTAATTCCAACAACATTTCAACAAATTAAACCCAACAATTCCAGTCAATAACAAATCAAACCATGTCTCAATCAAGCTCAAATACATCAACCAAAGTTCAATCCATCACACATATCATAAAATCAACCAAACATTTGTTTCAATAATTTATTTTAAGCTTCAAACATCAAAACATATAAAATGCCCGATGTATGGGTAATTACTATTTTACCCTTATACTTTTCTGTTATTTCCGAAAATGCCCTTGATCTTCCTATAAAATTCCCAATGTATCCCTACATGTGAAATTACTGTTTTGCCCTTGGTTATTTGAAAATTTCCACAAGGTACCCCTTGTTTCAAGCCATGGCCGAATGGCTCTCATTCAATTCCAACAACATTTCAACAAATTCTTCCCAACAATTCCAATCAATAACAAATCAAACCAAGTCTCAATCAAGCTTAAATACATCAACCAAAGTTCAATCCATCACACATATCATAAAATCAACCAAACATTTGTTTCAATCATTTATTTTAAGCTTCAAACATCAAACCATATAAAATGCCCGATGTATGGGTAATTCCTATTTTACCTTTATACTTTTCTATTATTTTTCGAAAAGGCCCTTGATCATCCTATAAAATTCCCAATGTATACCTAAATGTGAAATGAGTGTTTTGCCCTTGGTTATTTGAAAATTTCCACATGGTACCCCTTGTTTCTAACCATGGCAGAATGGCCATCATTCAATTACAACAACATTTCAACAAATTGAACCCAACAATTCCAATCAATAACAAATCAAACCAAGTCTCAATCAAGCTCAAATACATCAACCAAAGTTCAATCCATCACACATATCATAAAATCAACCAAACATTTGCTTCAATAATTTATTTTAAGCTTCATACATCAAAACATATAAAATGCCCGATGTATGGGTAATTACTATTTTACCCTTATATTTTTCTATTATTTCCGAAAATGCCCTTGATCTTCCTATAAAATTCCCAATGTATCCCTACGTGTGAGATGACTGTTTTGCCCTTGGTTATTTGAAAATTTCCACATGGTACCCCTTGTTTCTAGCCATGGTCGAATGGCCCTCATTCAATTCCAACAACATTTCAACAAATTCAACCCAACAATTCCAATCAATAACAAATCAAAGCAAGTCTCAACCAAGCCCAAATACATCAACCAAAGTTCAATCCATCACACATATCGTAAAATCAACCAAACATTTGTTTCAATCATTTATTTTAAGCTTCAAACACCAAAATGCATAAAATGCCCGATGTATGGGTAATTACTATTTTACCCTTATACTTTTCTATTATTTCCAAAAATGCCCTTGATCTTCCTATAAAATTCCCAATGTATCCCTACGTGTGAGATGACTGTTTTGCCATTGGTTATTTGAAAATTTCCACATGGTACCCCTTGTTTCTAGCCATGGCCGAATGGCCCTCATTCAATTCCAACAACATTTCAAGAAATTCAACCCAACAATTCCAATCAATAAGAAATCAAACGAAGTCTCGATCAAGCTCAAATACATCAACCAAAGTTCAATCCCTGACACATCATAAAATCAACCAAACATTTGTTTCAATCATTTATTTTAAGCTTCAAACATGAAAACATATAAAATGCCCGAGGTATGGGTAATTACTATTTTACCCTTATACTTTTCTCTTATTTCCGAAAATGCCCTTGATCTTCCTATAAAATTCCCAATGTATCCCTACATGTGAAATTACTGTTTTGCCCTTGGTTATTTGAAAATTTCCACAAGGTACCCCTTGTTTCAAGCCATGGCCGAATGACTCTCATTCAATTCCAACAACATTTCAACAAATTCTTCCCAACAATTCCAATCAATAACAAATCAAACCAAGTCTCAATCAAGCTTAAATACATCAACCAAAGTTCAATCCATCACACATATCATAAAATCAACCAAACATTTGTTTCAATCAATTATTTTAAGCTTCAAACATCAAACCATATAAAATGCCCGATGTATGGGTAATTCCTATTTTACCTTTATACTTATCTATTACTTTTCGAAAAGGCCCTTGATCATCCTATAAAATTCCCAATGTATACCTACATGTGAAATGACTGTTTTGCCCTTGGTTATTTGAAAATTTCCACATGGTACCCCTTGTTTCTAGCCATGGCAGAATGGCCATCATTCAATTACAACAACATTTCAACAAATTCAACCCAACAATTCCAATCAATAACAAATCAAAGCAAGTCCCAACCAAGCCCAAATACATCAACCAAAGTTCAATCCATCACACATATCGTAAAATCAACCAAACATTTGTTTCAATCATTTATTTTAAGCTTCAAACACCAAAATGCATAAAATGCCCGATGTATGGGTAATTACTATTTTACCCTTATACTTTTCTATTATTTCCAAAAATGCCCTTGATCTTCCTATAAAATTCCCAATGTATCCCTACGTGTGAGATGACTGTTTTGCCCTTGATTATTTGAAAATTTCCACATGGTACCCCTTGTTTCTAGCCATGGCCGAATGGCCCTCATTCAATTCCAACAACATTTCAAGAAATTCAACCCAACAATTCCAATCAATAAGAAATCAAACGAAGTCTCGATCAAGCTCAAATACATCAACCAAAGTTCAATCCATCACACATCATAAAATCAACCAAACATTTGTTTCAATCATTTATTTTAAGCTTCAAACATGAAAACATATAAAATGCCCGAGGTATGGGTAATTACTATTTTACCCTTATACTTTTCTCTTATTTCCGAAAATGCCCTTGATCTTCCTATAAAATTCCCAATGTATCCCTACATGTGAAATTACTGTTTTGCCCTTGGTTATTTGAAAATTTCCACAAGGTACCCCTTGTTTCAAGCCATGGCCGAATGACTCTCATTCAATTCCAACAACATTTCAACAAATTCTTCCCAACAATTCCAATCAATAACAAATCAAACCAAGTCTCAATCAAGCTTAAATACATCAACCAAAGTTCAATCCATCACACATATCATAAAATCAACCAAACATTTGTTTCAATCAATTATTTTAAGCTTCAAACATCAAACCATATAAAATGCCCGATGTATGGGTAATTCCTATTTTACCTTTATACTTATCTATTACTTTTCGAAAAGGCCCTTGATCATCCTATAAAATTCCCAATGTATACCTACATGTGAAATGACTGTTTTGGCCTTGGTTATTTGAAAATTTCCACATGGTACCCCTTGTTTCTAGCCATGGCAGAATGGCCATCATTCAATTACAACAACATTTCAACAAATTCAACCCAACAATTCCAATCAATAACAAATCAAAGCAAGTCTCAACCAAGCCCAAATACATCAACCAAAGTTCAATCCATCACACATATCGTAAAATCAACCAAACATTTGTTTCAATCATTTATTTTAAGCTTCAAACACCAAAACACATAAAATGCCCGATGTATGGGTAATTACTATTTTACCCTTATACTTTTCTTTTATTTCCAAAAATGCCCTTGATCTTCCTATAAAATTCCCAATGTATCCCTACGTGTGAGATGACTGTTTTGCCCTTGATTATTTGAAAATTTCCACATGGTACCCCTTGTTTCTAGCCATGGCCGAATGGCCCTCATTCAATTCCAACAACATTTCAAGAAATTCAACCCAACAATTCCAATCAATAAGAAATCAAACGAAGTCTCGATCAAGCTCAAATACATCAACCAAAGTTCAATCCATCACACATCATAAAATCAACCAAACATTTGTTTCAATCATTTATTTTAAGCTTCAAACATGAAAACATATAAAATGCCCAAGGTATGGGTAATTACTATTTTACCCTTATACTTTTCTATTATTTCCGAAAATGCCCTTGATCTTCCTATAAAATTCCCAATGTATCCCTACATGTGAAATCACTGTTTTGCCCTTGGTTATTTGAGAATTTCCACATGGTACCCCTTGTTTCTAGCCATGGCCGAATGGCCCTCATTCAATTCCAAAAACATTTCAACAAATTCAACCCAACAATTCCAATCAATAACAAATCAAAGCAAGTCTCAATCAAGCTCAAATACATCAACCAAAGTTCAATCCATCACACATATCATAAAATCAACCAAACATTTGTTTCAATCATTTATTTTAAGCTTCAAACATGAAAACATATAAAATGCCCGATGTATGGGTAATTACTATTTTACCCTGATACTTTTCTGTTATTTCCGAAAATGCCCTTGATCTTCCTATAAAATTCCCAATGTATCCCTACATGTGAAATTACTGTTTTGCCCTTGGTTATTTGAAATTTTCCACAAGGTACCCCTTGTTTCAAGCCATGGCCGAATGGCTCTCATTCAATTCCAACAACATTTCAACAAATTCTTCCCAACAATTCCAATCAATAACAAATCAAACCAAGTCTCAATCAAGCTTAATACATCAACCAAAGTTCAATCCATCACACATATCATAAAATTAACCAAACATTTGTTTCAATAATTTATTTTAAGCTTCAAATATCAAAACATATAAAATGTCCGATGTATGGGTAATTACTATTTTACCCTTACACTTTTCTCTTATTTCCAAAAATGCCCTTGATCTTCCTATAAAATTCCCAATGTATCCCTACATGTGAAATCACTGTTTTTCCCTTGGTTATTTGAGAATTTCCACATGGTACCCGTTGTTTCTAGCCATGGCCGAATGGCCCTCATTCAATTCCAACAACATTTCAACAAATTCAACCCAACAATTCCAATCAATAACAAATCAAACCAAGTCTCAATCAAGCTCAAATACATTAACCAAAGTTCAATCCATCACACATATCATAAAATCAACCAAACATTTATTTCAATCATTTATTTTAAGCTTCAAACATCAAAACATATAAAATGCCTGATGTATGGTAATTACTATTTTACCCTTATACTTTTCTATTATTTTCAAAAATGCCCTTGATCTTCCTATAAAATTCCCAATGTATCCCTACGTGTGAAATGACCGTTTTGGCCTTGGTTATTTGAAAATTTCCACATGGTACCCCTTGTTTCTAGCCATGGCCGAATGTCCCTCATTTAATTCCAACAACATTTCAACAAATTAAACCCAACAATTCCAATCAATAACAAATCAAACCATGTCTCAATCAAGCTCAAATACATCAACCAAAGTTCAATCCATCACACATATCA
The DNA here is from genome assembly GCA_026413185.1 of Pueraria montana var. lobata. Classification (NCBI taxonomy): domain Eukaryota; kingdom Viridiplantae; phylum Streptophyta; class Magnoliopsida; order Fabales; family Fabaceae; genus Pueraria; species Pueraria montana. The sequence goes on along the minus strand of CM048646.1, from coordinate 65,637,815 downwards.
TAAAATCAACCAAACATTTGTTTCAATCATTTATTTTAAGCTTCAAACATCAAAACATATAAAATGCCCGATGTATGGGTAATTACTATTTTACCCTTATACTTTTCTGTTATTTCCGAAAATGCCCTTGATCTTCCTATAAAATTCCCAATGTATCCCTACATGTGAAATTACTGTTTTGCCCTTGGTCATTTGAAAATTTCCACAAGGTACCCCTTGTTTCAAGCCATGGCCGAATGGCTCTCATTCAATTCCAACAACATTTCAACAAATTCTTCCCAACAATTCCAATCAATAACAAATCAAACCAAGTCTCAATCAAGCTTAAATACATCAACCAAAGTTCAATCCATCACACATATCATAAAATTAACCAAACATTTGTTTCAATAATTTATTTTAAGCTTCAAACATCAAAACATATAAAATTCCCGATGTATGGGTAATTACTATTTTACCCTTATACTTTTCTATTATTTTCGAAAATGCCCTTGATGTTCCTTTAAGATTCCCAATGTATCCCTACGTGTGAAATGACCGTTTTGGCCTTGGTTATTTGAAAATTTCCACATGGTACCCCTTGTTTCTAGCCAAGGCCGAATGTCCCTCATTTAATTCCAAAAACATTTCAACAAATTGAACCCAACAATTCCAATCAATAACAAATCAAACCAAGTCTCAATCAAGCTCAAATACATCAACCAAAGTTCAATCCATCACACATATCATAAAATCAACCAAACATTTGTTTCAATCATTTATTTTAAGCTTCAAACATGAAAACATATAAAATGCCCGATGTATGGGTAATTACTATTTTACCCTGATACTTTTCTGTTATTTCCGAAAATGCCCTTGATCTTCCTATAAAATTCCCAATGTATCCCTACATGTGAAATTACTGTTTTGCCCTTGGTTATTTGAAATTTTCCACAAGGTACCCCTTGTTTCAAGCCATGGCCGAATGGCTCTCATTCAATTCCAACAACATTTCAACAAATTCTTCCCAACAATTCCAATCAATAACAAATCAAACCAAGTCTCAATCAAGCTTAATACATCAACCAAAGTTCAATCCATCACACATATCATAAAATTAACCAAACATTTGTTTCAATAATTTATTTTAAGCTTCAAATATCAAAACATATAAAATGTCCGATGTATGGGTAATTACTATTTTACCCTTACACTTTTCTCTTATTTCCAAAAATGCCCTTGATCTTCCTATAAAATTCCCAATGTATCCCTACATGTGAAATCACTGTTTTGCCCTTGGTTATTTGAGAATTTCCACATGGTACCCGTTGTTTCTAGCCATGGCCGAATGGCCCTCATTCAATTCCAACAACATTTCAACAAATTCAACCCAACAATTCCAATCAATAACAAATCAAACCAAGTCTCAATCAAGCTCAAATACATTAACCAAAGTTCAATCCATCACACATATCATAAAATCAACCAAACATTTATTTCAATCATTTATTTTAAGCTTCAAACATCAAAACATATAAAATGCCTGATGTATGGTAATTACTATTTTACCCTTATACTTTTCTATTATTTTCAAAAATGCCCTTGATCTTCCTATAAAATTCCCAATGTATCCCTACGTGTGAAATGACCGTTTTGGCCTTGGTTATTTGAAAATTTCCACATGGTACCCCTTGTTTCTAGCCATGGCCGAATGTCCCTCATTTAATTCCAACAACATTTCAACAAATTAAACCCAACAATTCCAATCAATAACAAATCAAACCATGTCTCAATCAAGCTCAAATACATCAACCAAAGTTCAATCCATCACACATATCATAAAATCAACCAAACATTTGTTTCAATCATTTATTTTAAGCTTCAAACATCAAAACATATAAAATGCCCGATGTATGGGTAATTACTATTTTACCCTTATACTTTTCTGTTATTTCCGAAAATGCCCTTGATCTTCCTATAAAATTCCCAATGTATCCCTACATGTGAAATTACTGTTTTGCCCTTGGTCATTTGAAAATTTCCACAAGGTACCCCTTGTTTCAAGCCATGGCCGAATGGCTCTCATTCAATTCCAACAACATTTCAACAAATTCTTCCCAACAATTCCAATCAATAACAAATCAAACCAAGTCTCAATCAAGCTTAAATACATCAACCAAAGTTCAATCCATCACACATATCATAAAATTAACCAAACATTTGTTTCAATAATTTATTTTAAGCTTCAAACATCAAAACATATAAAATTCCCGATGTATGGGTAATTACTATTTTACCCTTATACTTTTCTATTATTTTCGAAAATGCCCTTGATGTTCCTTTAAGATTCCCAATGTATCCCTACGTGTGAAATGACCGTTTTGGCCTCGGTTATTTGAAAATTTCCACATGGTACCCCTTGTTTCTAGCCAAGGCCGAATGTCCCTCATTTAATTCCAAAAACATTTCAACAAATTGAACCCAACAATTCCAATCAATAACAAATCAAACCAAGTCTCAATCAAGCTCAAATACATCAACCAAAGTTCAATCCATCACACATATCATAAAATCAACCAAACATTTGTTTCAATCATTTATTTTAAGCTTCAAACATCAAAACATATAAAATGCCCGATGTATGGGTAATTACTATTTTACCCTTATACTTTTCTATTATTTCCGAAAATGCCCTTGATCTTCATATAAAATTCCCAATGTATCCCTACATGTGAAATGACTGTTTTGCCCTTGGTTATTTGAGAATTTCCACATGGTACCCCTTGTTTCTAGCCATGGCCGAATGGTCGTCATTCAATTCCAACAACATTCCAACAAATTCAACCCAACAATTCCAATCAATAACAAATCAAACCAAGTCTCAATCATTCTCAAATACATCAACCAAAGTTCAATCCATCACACATATCATAAAATCAACCAAACATTTGTTTCAATAATTTATTTTCTGCTTCAACCATCAAAACACATAAAATGCCCGATGTATGGGAAATTACTATTTTACCCTTATACTTTTTTATTATTTCCGAAAATGCGCTTGATCTTCCTATAAAAATCTCAATGAATCCCTACATGTGAAATGACTCTTTTGCCCTTGGTTATTTGAAAATTTCCACATGGTACCCCTTGTTTATAGCCATGGCCGAATGACCCTCAGTCAATTCCAACAACATTTCAACAAATTCAACCTAACAATTCCAATTAATAACAAATCAAACCAAGTCTCAATTAAGCTCAAATACATCAACCAAAGTTCAATCCATCACACATATCATAAAATCAACCAAACATTTGTTTCAATCATTTATTTTAGGCTTGAAACATCAAAACATATAAAAATGCCCGATGTATGGGTAATTACTATTTTACCCTTATACTTTTTTATTATTTCCGAAAATGCCCTTGGTCTTCCTATAAAATTCCCAATGTATCCCTGCATGTGAAATGACTGTTTTGCCCTAGGTTATTTTAAAATTTCGACATGGTACCCCTTGTTTCTAGCAATGGCCGAATGGACCTCATTCAATTCCAACAACATTTCAACATATTCAACCCAACAATTCCAATTAATAACAAATCAAACCAAGTCTCAATCAAGCTCAAATACATCAACCAAAGTTCAATCCATCACACATATCATAAAATCAACCAAACATTTGTTTCAATAATTTATTTTAAGCTTCAACCATCAAAACACATAAAATGCCCGATGTATGGGTAATTACTATTTTACCCTTACATTTTTTATTATTTTTGAAAATGCCCTTGATCATCCTATAAAATTCCCAATGTATCCCTACATGTGAAATGACTGTTTTCCCCTTGGTTATTTGAAAATTTCCACATGGTACCCCTTGTTTCAAGCCATGGCCGAATGGCTCTCATTCAATTCCAACAACATTTCAACAAATTCTTCCCAACAATTCCAATCAATAACAAATCAAACCAAGTCTCAATCAAGCTCAAATACATCAACCAAAGTTCAATCCATCACACATATCATAAAATCAACCAAACATTTGTTTCAATCATTTATTTTAAGCTTCAAACATCAAAGCATATAAAATGCCCGATGTATGGTTAATCACTATTTTACCCTGATACGTTTCTATTATTTTTGAAAATACCCTTGATCTTCCTATAAAATTCCCAATGTATCCCTACATGTGTAATGACTATTTTACCCTTGGTTATTTGAAATTTTCGCATAGTACCCCTTGTTTCTAGCCATGGCCGAATGCCCCTCATTCAATTCCAACAACATTTCAACAAATTCAACCCAACAATTCCGATCAATAACAAATCAAACCAAGTCTCAATCAAGCTCAAATACATCAACCAAAGTTCAATCCATCACACATATCATAAAATCAACCAAACATTTGTTTCAATCATTTATGTTAGGCTTCAAACATCAAAACATATATAATGCCCGACGTATGGGTAATTTCTATTTTACGCTTATACTTTTCGATTATTTTTGAAAATGCCCTTGATCTTCTATAAAATTCCCAATGTATCCCTACATGTTAAATAACTATTTTGCCCTTGGTTATTTGAAAATTTCCACATGGTACCCCTTGTTTCTAGCCATGGCCGAATGGCCCTCATTCAATTCCAACAACATTTCAACAAATTCAAACCAACAATTCCAACCAATAACAAATCAAACCAAGTCTCAATCAAGCTCAAATACATCAACCAAAGTTCAATCCATCACACATATCATAAAATCAACCAAACATTTGTTTCAATAATTTATTTTAAGGTTCAAACATCAAAACATGTAAAATGCCCAATGAATGGGTAACTACTATTTTACCCTTATACTTTTCTATTTTTTCCGAAAATGCCCTTGATCTTCCTATAAAATTCCCAATCTATCGCTACATATGAAATGACAGTTTTGCCCTTGGTTATTTGAAAATTTCCACATGGTACCTCTTGTTTCTAGCCATGGCCGAATGGCCCTTATTCAATTCCAACAACATTTCAACAAATTCAACCCAACAATTCCAATCAATAACAAATCAAACCAAGTCTCAATCAAGCTCAAATACATCAACCAAAGTTCAATCCATCACACATATCATAAAATCAACAAAACATTTGTTTAAATCATTTATTTTAAGCTTCAAACATCAAAACATATAAAATGCCCAATGTATGGGTAATTACTATTTTACCCTTATTCTTTTCTATTATTTTCGAAAATACCCTTAATCTTCCTATAAAATTTTGAATGTATCCCTACATGTGAAATGACTATTTTGCCCTTGGATATTTGAAAATTTCCACACAGTACCACTTGTTTCTAGCCATGGCCGAATGGCCCTCATTCAATTCCAACAACATTTCAACAAATTCAACCCAACAATTCCAATCAATAACAAATCAAACCAAGTTTCAATTAAACTCAAATACATCAACCAAAGTTCAATCCATCACGCATATCATAAAATCAACCAAACATTTTTTTCAATCATTTATTTTAAGCTTCAAACATCAAAACATATAAAATGCCCGATGTATGGGTAATTACTATTTTACCCTTATACTTTTCTATTATTTTTGAAAATGCCCATGATGTTCCTATAAAATTCCCAACGTATCCTTACATATGAAATGACTGTTTTGCCCTTGGTTATTTGAAAATTTCCACATGGTAACACTTGTTTCCAGCCACGGCCGAATGGCCGTCATTCAATTCCAACAACATTTCAACAAATTCAAACCAACAATTCCAATCAATAACAAATCAAACCAAGTCTCAATCAACGTCAAATACATCAACCAAAGTTCAATCCATCACACATATCATAAAATCAACCAAACATTTGTTTAAATAATTTATTTTAAGCTTCAAACATCAAAACATATAAAATGCCCGATGTATGGGTAATTCCTATTTTACCTTTATACTTTTCTATTATTTTTCGAAAAGGCCCTTGATCATCCTATAAAATTCCCAATGTATCCCTACATGTGAAATGAGTGTTTTGCCCTTGGTTATTTGAAAATTTCCACATGGTACCCCTTGTTTCTAGCCGTGGCCGAATGGCCCTCATTCAATTACAACAACATTTCAACAAATTCAACCCAACAATTCCAATCAATAACAAATCAAACAACGTCTCAATCAAGCTCAAATACAACAACCAAAGTTAAATCCATCACACATATCATAAAATCAACCAAACATTTGTTTCAATCATTTATTTTAAGCTTCAAACATCAAAACATATAAAATGCCCGATGTATGGGTAATTACTGTTTTACCCTTATACTTTTCTATTATTTCCGAAAATGCCCTTGATCTTCCTATAAAATTCCCAATGTATCCCTACAAATTAAATTACTGTTTTCCCTTGGTTATTTGAAAATTTCCACATGGTACCCCTTGTTTCTAGCCATGGCCGAATGGCCCTCATTCAATTCCAACAACATTTCAACAAATTCAACCCAACAATTCTAATCAATAACAAATCAAACCAAATCTCAATGAAGCTCAAATACATCAACCAAAGTTCAATACATCACACATATCATAAAATCAATCAGACATTTGTTTCAATCATTTATTTTAAGCTTCAAACATCAAAACATATAAAATGCACAATGTATGGATAATTACTATTTTACCCTTATACTTTTCAATTATTTTCGAAAATGCCCTTGATCTTCCTATGAAATTCCCAATGTATCTCTACATGTGAAATGACTGTTTTGCCCTTGGTTATTTGAAAATTTCCACATGGTACCCCTTGTTTCTAGCCATGGCCGAATGGCCCTCATTCAATTCCAACAACATTTCAACAAATTCAACCCAACAATTCCAATCAATAGCAAATCAAACCAAGTCTCAATCAAGCTCAAATACATCAACCAAAGTTCAATCCATCACACATATCATAAAATCAACCAAACATTTGTTTCAATCATTGATTTTAAGCTTCAAACATCAAAACATATAAAATGCACGATGGATGGGTAATTACTATTTTACCCTTATACTTTTCTATTATTTCCGAAAATGCCCTTGATCTTCATATAAAATTTCCAATGTATCCCTACATGTGAAATGACTGTTTTGCCCTTGGTTATTTGAGAATTTCCACATGGTACCCCTTGTTTCTAGCCATGGCCGAATGGCCCTCATTCAATTCCAACAACATTTCAACAAATTCAACCCAACAATTCCAATCAATAACAAATCAAACCAAGTCTCAATCAAGCTCAAATACATCAACCAAAGTTCAATCCATCACACATATCGTAAAATCAACCAAACATTTGTTTCAATAATTTATTTTAAGCTTCAACCATCAAAACACATAAAATGCCCGATGTATGGGTAATTACTATTTTACCCTTATACTTTTTTATTATTTCCGAAAATGCCCTTGATCTTCCTATAAAATTCCCAATGTATCCCTGCATGTGAAATGACTGTTTTACCCTTGGTTATTTTAAAATTTCGACATGGTACCCCTTGTTTCTAGCAATTCCGAATGGACCTCATTCAATTCCAACAACATTTCAACAAATTCAAACCACAATTCCAATCAATAACAAATCAATCCAAGTCTCAATCAAGCTCAAATACATCAACCAAAGTTCAATCCATCACACATATCATAAAATCAACCAAACATTTGCTTCAATAATTTATTTTAAGCTTCAACCATCAAAACACATAAAATGCCGGTGTATGGGTAATTACTGTTTTACCCTTATACTTTTTTATTATTTTCGAAAATGTCCTTGATCTTCCTATAAAAATCCCAACGAATCCCTACATGTGAAATGACTCTTTTGCCCTTGGTTATTTGAAAATTTTAACATGGTACCCCTTGTTTATAGCCATGGCCGAATGACCCTAATTCAATTCCAACAACATTTCAACAAATTCCACCTAACAATTCCAATCAATAACAAATCAAACCAAGTCTCAATCAAGCTCAAATACATCAACCAAAGTTCAATCCATCACACATATCCTAAAATCAACCAAACATTTGTTTCAATCATTTATTTTAAGCTTCAAACATCAAAACATATAAAATGCCCGATGTATGGGTAATTACTATTTTACCCTTATACTTTTCTATTATTTTTTGAAAAGGCCCTTGATCTTCCTATAAAATTCCCAATGTATCCCTACATGTGAAAAGACTATTTTTCCCTTGGTCATTTGAAAATTTCCACATGGTACCCCTTGTTTCTAGCCATGGCCGAATGGCCCTCATCCAATTCCAACAACATTTCAACAAATTCAACCCAACAATTCCAATCAATAACAAATCAAACCACGTCTCAATCAAGCTCAAATACATCAACCAAAGTTCAATCCAGCACACATATCATAAAATCAACCAAATTTTTGTTTCAATAATTTATTTTAAGCTTCAAACATCAAAACATATAAAATGCACAATGTATGGGTAATTACTATTTTACCCTTATACTTTTCTAATATTTCCGAAAATGCCCTTGATCTTCCTATAAAATTCCCAATGTATCCCTACATGTGAAATGACTGTTTTGCCGTTGGTTATTTGAAAATTTCCACATAGTACCCTTTGTTTCTAGCCATGGCCGAATGGCCCTCATTCAATTCCAACAACATTTCAACAAATTCAAGCCAACAATTCCAATTAGTAACAAATCAAACAAAGTCTCAATCAAGCTCAAATACAACAACCAAAGTTCAATCCATCACACATATCATAAAATCAACCAAATTTTTGTTTCAATAATTTATTTTAAGCTTCAAACATCAAAACATATAAAATGCACAATGTATGGGTAATTACTATTTTACCCTTATACTTTTCTAATATTTCTGAAAATGCCCTTGATCTTCCTATAAAATTCCCAATACATGTGAAATGACTGTTTTGCCCTTGGTTATTTGAAAATTTCCACATAGTACCCCTTGTTTCTAGCCATGGCCGAATGGCCCTCATTCAATTCCAACAACATTTCAACAAATTCAAGCCAACAATTCCAATTAGTAACAAATCAAACCAAGTCTCAATCAAGCTCAAATACAACAACCAAAGTTCAATCCATCACACATATCATAAAATCAACCAAACATTTGTTTCAATTATTTATTTTAAGCTTCAAACATCAAAACATATAAAATGCCCGATGTGTGGGTAATTACTATTTTACCCTTATACTTTTCTAATATTTCCGAAAATGCCCTTTGTAACGACCCATCTTCGTTACAAATTTGTTATACTAAAGATTTTATTTCATTAAATTTTAAAAACTCTCTAATTAGTTTATTGATAAAATATTGGATAATTTTTTTTTTCGCGATTCCCAAAACTGACAGATAAAAATTAAAGCTTAATTTATAAATATCTCTTATACAAAACTTAACTAAATAAAACTATGTGTACATACATCTTTTCACATGATAAATACATAATACGCCTAACTGGTTCATTTTATACATAAGACCAAACAAAGAAATGGAAAGAAATGATAATGTCTTTAATCCCTCGAACACGATGTCCGAGATCATCACAGGCACGAACCACATGTGCAAACATTGCAAGGGTAAGCTTACCAAACAAAACTATACATATAAGAAAGTAAGTGAATTTCCAATTATTAAGGAAAAGGACGAAAAACTAGATTTTGTATACTTCAAAATACTATATATAATAACTGAAAATGTTATACAAAACTTAGTTCATAAACATATTTATAACATGAATCATCAACAAGATCAACCACATACACCATCACCACTAATCACAATGAGTCATAACATCATAAGTCACACAATTAAAACAATTGCAGTATGATTTATGCAAATGCAGTTTTGACTCAAAATCATTTTGACCCTGCTCCATGGAGACTTCCCCTTTGAGTGTTTAGTAAGTAACTGGCCTACCATTACCTCATGTAATTCAGCTATCAGCCCCTACTAAACGCGAATAAACTAAACAGAATTAAGAGGTCAGGATACCCGGAAGGCCACCACGACAGTATCTGCACTCCAGATTACGGTCCTCTGTGGAATTGCCAATATCCTTCACCCCACAGACTATATAATCACAGACTATACAGCCCTGTCTAACTTATTTTGCTCACCCCAAAGATTCAATTATCAAATCATATTCCTTTCACATGACTACCGCAGTCCCGGTTAGTCAACAAAATCATTTCTCAATCATTTTCATTTCACATGACTACCGCAGTCCCGGTTAGTCAACTAAATCATTTCTCATATATCAACTTGTTTCTCATGACTACCGCAGTCTCGGTTAGTCAACATTTAATCTTTCTTTTCTTTCTTTTCTTTCTTTTCTTTTCTTTTCTTTCTTTTCATGGCTACCGCAGTCCCGGTTAGCCAACATCAATTATTTTTCACTTGAATCTTTGTAAAACCCCCAAAAAGACTCATGCATATGCAATATGTTAATAATCACAATTAAATAAGTAATTTTAAACAATCACCTACAAAAATATAAATATTCAACAATTTCCAACATCATTCATAACACAATCAAGCCAAATCAAGCAATTTCAATCCAACAATAAACCAACCAATCAATTTCAATCCATCAAAACACATCATCCAATCAATCAAACATGATTCCAAACAATTATTTCAAGCTTCTAATATCAATTATATAAATCAATTTAATCTTTTTATGGCTCTTGATCAAATCTTGAATCTAAACCTAACAACATGTTTTTCTACATTCCAAATGGTCTAAAATGAAATTAAATGCCATGATCCTTACATTCTTAGATACGGCATCTCAGTACCCGCCATCTCCAATGGCCAGACGAACCTAACAGCCACTGCCACTTTGTTTTGTGATTTGATTTTCACATGCAAAGCTTATCAAATAATTTCAAGAAAATTTGGGCATGGTCTCCTTTGTTTTAGGAGCCTTTCCAAGTAATTTAGAGAATCAAAAACAAAAACAATCAGTCCATACACACTCACACAGCCACTGCCAGGAGAATCAAATACCCATTTTTCATCAATTTTAAATTCAACCACCAATCAACTCAACATAAACAGAAAAAGGGGCAGGCATGCTATATGTGATTGAGCCCCCTAACTCTCAACCACACTTAAACTGAAAATATAAATCACAATGAAGCTTCCCTTACCTTGAATCCTTTTTCTCCTTTTCTCCTTTGTCTTCTTTAAATTTTTGGATTTTTCTCCCAAATATTTCTCTCTGAATATAAGATCTCACTGATACAAGCAATTCACATGCACAACAATTTTCAGCACTCTTTGCCCGAGGATCACATTCCTCCCGGTCTCCAATTCACAGTTAATAACAGAACAATCATTAATAACCAATAATCCAATAACTCAAACTCAATCCATCACAAATCATTGCATTCATATTTCTATGGAAACTTCCCTTTTTAGGTGAAATTATTCCTTAACAAGTACAATTAAAGGCATTAAAACCAAATACACAATTAATATAATTAAATTTCATGTGGACACATAGAGCTGTACACACACACCAAAAATTATTTGATGCATCATATCAATTTGAAATTTCATGAGATTTTACAGAGAAACTATACATCATTCATATTTCATCATATAAATTTATCTCACGAAAATTCAACCCACAAATATTATTTTTGAATTAAAAACAGTGGCTGGACATACTCTGTCAAACACAATTCCATATTTTTAGAAAATAGCATATCAAATTCGTTTTATGTGAAATTTTACAGAGAATATCTCCAACATGTGGACCATCATATATAATTTCCTCAGTACCAAAAATCCACCAAAAATACCTTTTTTGAATTTCCAAATCATTATTTCTCCAGAACACAGTTTTCAATAAGAAAATGTAATTAATTACAAAAGGTACTTACAAAATTCTGAGAAAATCCATGGATATTACATATGGTCAAAACAGTATTACTAAATTTTCTCAAGACCAAATTCTCACAAAAAGTAATTTTCTACATTTAATTTCTCTACTGTCCAGCTTTTTCGGTTTTTCCAACATTAAATCACTAAAAATACTTCCCAGGCTTTTCTGACCTTACAAAAATTCAGAGATGACCCTCATGATGCATAAAATGAACTCATGGTTCCAGTTTTCCAAAATCATGTCCCAAAATTCTTGTAAAAATCAAAATAGTCCCATTCTCAGAATCAACAGTTTTTAAAAATAATTCCGGTAAAAATAGTTACAGTGCTCAAAAAAATCTGAAAAAAATACCATGATATCCAGAGGCATCAAAACATAAGAAAATGTATTTACATCCTCAAAAACCTGCACGAAAACCGAGACGAAAAATCCACACAGTCACAGGACCCAAATCTCAAGTAGCTTATTTCGGGTTTTCAAAATTATTTACAGACCATCAACAACAGCCACAATCCATATTTAACAAGAAAACAAGGAAATAGCTTAGGAAAAAAAAAGAAACCCCTACATACCTCGATGAAATCGAAATCCAATCGGTTGGTTTTGAAGCTCTAGTCTCCCTCTATGATATATCCAATTTTAATCGGTAGAAACTTTGATTTGGAGGCTCAAATATTAGAGAGATGCAGAATATTTAGAGAGAAGGAGAGACAGCAGAGGGTTCTCAGCGAGGAAGAAGAGAAGAACGAAGAAATGACGGGAAGAGAAGCGGTTCACGTTTCTTATTTGGCATAATTTTACAATTTTGCTATTTGCAGCCACACTTCCTCTAAGGACACCCCTCTTCTCTTATTTTTTTTTTCTACAACTTACGGAACTTACGTAAAAGTCCCAAAAATCTCACAATAACACTATGAATTAATTTAATTTCCTTTTACGGTATTTATCAAACACTTAATATACGTTACGAAAAATCACAGTGTTACAATTCTCTCCAACAAGAAAATTTATAATTAAATCTCTCACTTTCATACTTATTGGGTTTTAATTTTCGGGATGTTACACCCTTGATCTTCCTATAAAATTCCCAATACATGTGAAATGACTGTTTTGCCCTTGGTTATTTGAAAATTTCCACATAGTACCCCTTGTTTCTAGCCATGGCCGAATGGCCCTCATTCAATTCCAACAACATTTCAACAAACTCAAGCCAACAATTCCAATTAGTAACAAATCTAACCAAGTCTCAATCAAGCTCAAATACAACAACCAAAGTTCAATCGATCACACATATCATAAAATCAACCAAACATTTGTTTCAATTATTTATTTTAAGCTTCAAACATCAAAACATATAAAATGCCCGATGTGTGGGTAATTACTATTTTACCCTTATACTTTTCTAATATTTCTGAATATGCCCTTGATCTTCCTATAAAATTCCCAATACATGTGAAATGACTGTTTTGCCCTTGGTTATTTGAAAATTTCTACATAGTACCCCTTGTTTCTAGCCATGGCCGAATGGCCCTCATTCAATTCCAACAACATTTCAACAAATTCAAGCCAACAATTCCAATTAGTAACAAATCAAACCAAGTCTCAATCAAGCTCAAATACAACAACCAAAGTTCAATCCATCACACATATCATAAAATCAACCAAACATTTGTTTCAATCATTTATTTTAAGCTTCAAACATCAAAACATATAAAATGCCCGATGTATGGGTAATTACTATTTTACCCTTATACTTTTTTATTATTTCCGAAAATGTCCTTGATCTTCCTATAAAAATCCCAATGAATCCCTACATGTGAAATGACTCTTTTGCCCTTGGTTATTTGAAAATTTTAACATGGTACCCCTTGTTTATAGCCATGGCCGAATGACCCTAATTCAATTCCAACAACATTTCAACAAATTCAACCTAACAATTCCAATCAATAACAAATCAAACCAAGTCTCAATCAAGCTCAAATACATCAACCAAAGTTCAATCCATCACACATATCCTAAAATCAACCAAACATTTGTTTCAATCATTTATTTTAAGCTTCAAACATCAAAACATATAAAATGCCCGATGTATGGGTAATTACTATTTTACCCTTATACTTTTCTATTATTTTTTGAAAAGGCCCTTGATCTTCCTATAAAATTCCCAATGTATCCCTACATGTGAAAAGACTATTTTTCCCTTGGTCATTTGAAAATTTCCACATGGTACCCCTTGTTTCTAGCCATGGCCGAATGGCCCTCATCCAATTCCAACAACATTTCAACAAATTCAACCCAACAATTCCAATCAATAACAAATCAAACCACGTCTCAATCAAGCTCAAATACATCAACCAAAGTTCAATCCATCACACATATCATAAAATCAACCAAATTTTTGTTTCAATAATTTATTTTAAGCTTCAAACATCAAAACATATAAAATGCACAATGTATGGGTAATTACTATTTTACCCTTATACTTTTCTAATATTTTCGAAAATGCCCTTGTTCTTCCTATAAAATTCCCAATGTATCCCTACATGTGAAATGACTGTTTTGCCCTTGGTTATTTGAAAATTTCCACATAGTACCCCTTGTTTCTAGCCATGGCCGAATGGCCCTCATTCAATTCCAACAACATTTCAACAAACTCAAGCCAACAATTCCAATTAGTAACAAATCTAACCAAGTCTCAATCAAGCTCAAATACAACAACCAAAGTTCAATCGATCACACATATCATAAAATCAACCAAACATTTGTTTCAATTATTTATTTTAAGCTTCAAACATCAAAACATATAAAATGCCCGATGTGTGGGTAATTACTATTTTACCCTTATACTTTTCTAATATTTCTGAATATGCCCTTGATCTTCCTATAAAATTCCCAATACATGTGAAATGACTGTTTTGCCCTTGGTTATTTGAAAATTTCCACATAGTACCCCTTGTTTCTAGCCATGGCCGAATGGCCCTCATTCAATTCCAACAACATTTCAACAAATTCAAGCCAACAATTCCAATTAGTAACAAATCAAACCAAGTCTCAATCAAGTTCAAATACAACAACCAAAGTTCAATCCATCACACATATCATAAAATCAACCAAACATTTGTTTCAATTATTTATTTTAAGCTTCAAACATCAAAACATATAAAATGCCCGATGTGTGGGTAATTACTATTTTACCCTTATACTTTTCTAATATTTCCGAAAATGCCCTTGATCTTCCTATAAAATTCCCAATACATGTGAAATGACTGTTTTGCCCTTGGTTATTTGAAAATTTCCACATAGTACCCCTTGTTTCTAGCCATGGCCGAATGGCCCTCATTCAATTCCAACAACATTTCAACAAACTCAAGCCAACAATTCCAATTAGTAACAAATCTAACCAAGTCTCAATCAAGCTCAAATACAACAACCAAAGTTCAATCGATCACACATATCATAAAATCAACCAAACATTTGTTTCAATTATTTATTTTAAGCTTCAAACATCAAAACATATAAAATGCCCGATGTGTGGGTAATTACTATTTTACCCTTATACTTTTCTAATATTTCTGAATATGCCCTTGATCTTCCTATAAAATTCCCAATACATGTGAAATGACTGTTTTGCCCTTGGTTATTTGAAAATTTCCACATAGTACCCCTTGTTTCTAGCCATGGCCGAATGGCCCTCATTCAATTCCAACAACATTTCAACAAATTCAAGCCAACAATTCCAATTAGTAACAAATCAAACCAAGTCTCAATCAAGTTCAAATACAACAACCAAAGTTCAATCCATCACACATATCATAAAATCAACCAAACATTTGTTTCAATTATTTATTTTAAGCTTCAAACATCAAAACATATAAAATGCCCGATGTGTGGGTAATTACTATTTTACCCTTATACTTTTCTAATATTTCCGAAAATGCCCTTGATCTTCCTATAAAATTCCCAATACATGTGAAATGACTGTTTTGCCCTTGGTTATTTGAAAATTTCCACATAGTACCCCTTGTTTCTAGCCATGGCCGAATGGCCCTCATTCAATTCCAACAACATTTCAACGAATTCAAGCCAACAATTCCAATTAGTAACAAATCAAACCAAGTCTCAATCAAGCTCAAATACAACAACCAAAGTTCAATCCATCACACATATCATAAAATCAACCAAACATTTGTTTCAATTATTTATTTTAAGCTTCAAACATCAAAACATATAAAATGCCCGATGTGTGGGTAATTACTATTTTACCCTTATACTTTTCTAATATTTCCGAAAATGCCCTTGATCTTCCGATAAAATTCCCAATACATGTGAAATGACTGTTTTGCCCTTGGTTATTTGAAAATTTCCACATAGTACCCCTTGTTTCTAGCCATGGCCGAATGGCCCTCATTCAATTCCAACAACATTTCAACAAACTCAAGCCAACAATTCCAATTAGTAACAAATCTAACCAAGTCTCAATCAAGCTCAAATACAACAACCAAAGTTCAATCGATCACACATATCATAAAATCAACCAAACATTTGTTTCAATTATTTATTTTAAGCTTCAAACATCAAAACATATAAAATGCCCGATGTGTGGGTAATTACTATTTTACCCTTATACTTTTCTAATATTTCTGAATATGCCCTTGATCTTCCTATAAAATTCCCAATACATGTGAAATGACTGTTTTGCCCTTGGTTATTTGAAAATTTCTACATAGTACCCCTTGTTTCTAGCCATGGCCGAATGGCCCTCATTCAATTCCAACAACATTTCAACAAATTCAAGCCAACAATTCCAATTAGTAACAAATCAAACCAAGTCTCAATCAAGCTCAAATACAACAACCAAAGTTCAATCCATCACACATATCATAAAATCAACCAAAGATTTGTTTCAATCATTTATTTTAAGCTTCAAACATCAAAACATATAAAATGCCCGATGTGTGGGTAATTACTATTTTACCCTTATACTTTTCTAATATTTCTGAATATGCCCTTGATCTTCCTATAAAATTCCCAATACATGTGAAATGACTGTTTTGCCCTTGGTTATTTGAAAATTTCCACATAGTACCCCTTGTTTCTAGCCATGGCCGAATGGCCCTCATTCAATTCCAACAACATTTCAACAAATTCAAGCCAACAATTCCAATTAGTAACAAATCAAACCAAGTCTCAATCAAGTTCAAATACAACAACCAAAGTTCAATCCATCACACATATCATAAAATCAACCAAACATTTGTTTCAGTTATTTATTTTAAGCTTCAAACATCAAAACATATAAAATGCCCGATGTGTGGGTAATTACTATTTTACCCTTATACTTTTCTAATATTTCCGAAAATGCCCTTGATCTTCCTATAAAATTCCCAATACATGTGAAATGACTGTTTTGCCCTTGGTTATTTGAAAATTTCTACATAGTACCCCTTGTTTCTAGCCATGGCCGAATGGCCCTCATTCAATTCCAACAACATTTCAACAAATTCAACCCAACAATTCCAATTAGTAACAAATCAAACAAAGTCTCAATCAAGCTCAAATACATCAACCAAAGTTCAATCCATCACACATATCATAAAATCAACCAAATTTTTGTTTCAATAATTTATTTTAAGCTTCAAACATCAAAACATATAAAATGCACAATGTATGGGTAATTACTATTTTACCCTTATACTTTTCTAATATTTCCGAAAATGGCCTTGATCTTCCTATAAAATTCCCAATGTATCCCTACATGTGAAATGACTGTTTTGCCCTTGGTTATTTGAAAATTTCCACATAGTACCCTTTGTTTCTAGCATTGGCCGAATGGCCCTCATTCAATTCCAACAACATTTCAACAAATTCAAGCCAACAATTCCAATTAGAAACAAATCAAACCAAGTCTCAATCAAGCTCAAATACAACAACCAAAGTTCAATCCATCACAAATATCATAAAATCAACCAAACATTTGTTTCAATCATTTATTTTAAGCTTCAAACATCAAAACCTATAAAATGCCCGATGTTTGGGTAATTACTATTTTACCCTTATACTTTTCTATTATTTTTTGAAAAGGCCCTTGATCTTCCTATAAAATTCCCAATGTATCCCTACATGTGAACAGACTGTTTTGCCCTTGGTCATTTGAAAATTTCCACATGGTACCCCTTGTTTGTAGCCATGGCCGAATGGCCCTCATTGAATTCCAACAACATTTCAACAAATTCAACCCAACAATTCCAATGAATAACAAATCAAACCACGTCTCAATCAAGCTTAAATACAACAACCAAAGTTCAATCCATCACACATATCATAAAATCAACCAAATTTTTGTTTCAATAATTAATTTTAAGCTTAAAACATCAAAACATATAAAACGCACGATGTATGGGTAATTACTATTTTACCCTTATACTTTTCTAATATTTCCGAAAATGCCCTTGATCTTCCTATAAAATTCCCAATGTATCCCTACATGTGAAATGACTATTTTGCCCTTGGTTATTTGAGAATTTCCACATGGTACCCCTTGTTTCTAGCCATGGCCGAATGGCCCTCATTCAATTCCAACAACATTTCAACAAATTCAACCCAACAATTCCAATCAATAACAAATCAAACCAAGTCTCAATCAAGCTCAAATACATCAACCAAAGTTCAATCCATCACAAATATCGTAAAATCAACCAAACATTTGTTTCAATAATTTATTTTAAGCTTCAACCATCAAAACACATAAAATGCCCGATGTATGGGTAATTACTATTTTACACTTATACTTTTTTATTATTTCCGAAAATGCCCTTGATCTTCCTATAAAAATCTCATGAATCCCTACATGTGAAATGACTCTTTTGCCCTTGGTGATTTGAAAATTTCCACATGGTACCCCTTGTGTATAGCCATGGCCGAATGACCCTCAGTCAATTCCAACAACATTTCAACAAATTCAACCTAACAATTCCAATCAATAACAAATCAAACCAAGTCTCAATTAAGCTCAAATACATAAACCAAAGTTCAATCCATCACACATATCATAAAACCAACCAAACATTTGTTTCAATCATTTATTTTAAGCTTCAAACATCAAAACATATAAAATGCCCGATGTGTGGGTAATTACTATTTTACCCTTATACTTTTCTAATATTTCCGAAAATGCCCTTGATCTTCCTATAAAATTCCCAATACTTGTGAAATGACTGTTTTGCCCTTGGTTATTTGAAAATTTCCACATAGTACCCCTTGTTTCTAGCCATGGCCGAATGGCCCTCATTCAATTCCAACAACATTTCAACGAATTCAAGCCAACAATTCCAATTAGTAACAAATCAAACCAAGTCTCAATCAAGCTCAAATACAACAACCAAAGTTCAATCCATCACACATATCATAAAATCAACCAAACATTTGTTTCAATTATTTATTTTAAGCTTCAAACATCAAAACATATAAAATGCCCGATGTGTGGGTAATTACTATTTTACCCTTATACTTTTCTAATATTTCCGAAAATGCCCTTGATCTTCCTATAAAATTCCCAATACTTGTGAAATGACTGTTTTGCCCTTGGTTATTTGAAAATTTCCACATAGTACCCCTTGTTTCTTGCCATGGCCGAATGGCCCTCATTCAATTCCAACAACATTTCAACAAACTCAAGCCAACAATTCCAATTAGTAACAAATCAAACCAAGTCTCAATCAAGCTCAAATACAACAACCAAAGTTCAATCCATCACACATATCATAAAATCAACCAAACATTTGTTTCAATTATTTATTTTAAGCTTCAAACATCAAAACATATAAAATGCCCGATGTGTGGGTAATTACTATTTTACCCTTATACTTTTCTAATATTTCTGAAAATGCCCTTGATCTTCCTATAAAATTCCCAATACATGTGAAATGACTGTTTTGCCCTTGGTTATTTGAAAATTTCCACATAGTACCCCTTGTTTCTAGCCATGGCCGAATGGCCCTCATTCAATTCCAACAACATTTCAACAAATTCAAGCCAACAATTCCAATTAGTAACAAATCAAACCAAGTCTCAATCAAGCTCAAATACAACAACCAAAGTTCAATCCATCACACATATCATAAAATCAACCAAACATTTGTTTCAATCATTTATTTTAAGCTTCAAACATCAAAACATATAAAATGCCCGATGTATGGGTAATTACTATTTTACCCTTATACTTTTCTATTATTTCGAAAATGCCCTTGATCTTCCTATAAAATTCCCAACGTATCCCTACATGTGAAATGACTGTTTTGCCCTTGGTTATTTGAAAATTTCCACATGGTAGCCCTTGTTTCCGGCCATGGCCGAATGGCCCTCATTGAATTTCAACAACATTTCAACAAATTCAACCCAACAATTCCAATCAATAACAAATCAAACCACGTCTCAATAGAGCTCAAATACAACAACCAAAGTTCAATCCATCACACATCTCATAAAATCAACCAAACATTTGTTTCAATAATTTATCTTAAGCTTCAAACATCAAAACATATAAAATGCCCGATGTGTGGGTAATTACGATTTTACCCTTATACTTTTTTATTATTTCCGAAAATGCCCTTGATCTTCCTATAAAATTCCAAAAGTATCCCTACATGTGAAATGACTGTTTTGCCCTTGGTTATTTCAAAATTTCCACATGATACCCCTTGTTTCCAGCCATGGTCGAATGGCCCTCATTCAATTCCAACAACATTTCAACAAATTCAACCCAACAATTCCAATCAATAACAAAATCAAACCACGTCTCAATCAAGCTCAAATACAACAACCAAAGTTCAATCCATCACACATCTCATAAAATCAACCAAATTTTTGTTTCAATCATTAATTTTAAGCTTAAAACATCAAAACATATAAAACGCACGATGTATGGGTAATTACTATTTTACCCTTATACTTTTCTAATATTTTCGAAAATGCCCTTGATCTTCCTATAAAATTCCCAATGTATCCCTACATGTGAAATGACTGTTTTGCCCTTGGTTATTTGAGAATTTCCACATGGTACCCCTTGTTTCTAGCCACGGCCGAATGGCCCTCATTCAATTCCAACAACATTTCAACAAATTCAACCCAACAATTCCAATCAATAACAAATCAAACCAAGTCTCAATCAAGCTCAAATACATCAACCAAAGTTCAATCCATCACACATCGTAAAATCAACCAAACATTTGTTTCAATAATTTATTTTAAGCTTCAACCATCAAAACACATAAAATGCCCGATGTATGGGTAATTACTATTTTACCCTTATACTTTTTTATTATTTCCGAAAATGCCCTTGATCTTCCTATAAAAATCTCAATGAATCCCTACATGTGAAATGACTCATTTGCCCTTGGTTATTTGAAAATTTCCACATGGTACCCCTTGTGTATAGCCATGGCCGAATGACCCTCAGTCAATTCCAACAACATTTCAACAAATTCAACCTAACAATTCCAATCAATAACAAATCAAACCAAGTCTCAATTAAGCTCAAATACATCAACCAAAGTTCAATCCATCACACATATCATAAAATCAACCAAACATTTGTTTCAATCATTTATTTTAAGCTTCAAACATCAAAACATATAAAATGCCCGATGTATGGGTAATTACTATTTTACCCTTATACTTTTTTATTATTTCCGAAAATGCCCTTGATCTTCCTATAAAATTCCCAATGTATCCCTGCATGTGAAATGACTGTTTTGCCCTTGGTTATTTTAAAATTTCGACATGGTACCCCTTGTTTCTAGCAATTCCGAATGGACCTCATTCAATTCCAACAACATTTCAACAAATTCAAACCAACAATTCCAATCAATAACAAATCAATCCAAGTCTCAATCAAGCTCAAATACATCAACCAAAGTTCAATCCATCACACATATCATAAAATCAACCAAACATTTGCTCCAATAATTTATTTTAAGCTTCAACCATCAAAACACATAAAATGCCCGATGTATGGGTAATTACTATTTTACCCTTATACTTTTTTATTATTTTCGAAAATGCCCTTGATCTTCCTATAAAAATCTCAATGAATCCCTACATGTGAAATGACTCTTTTGCCCTTGGTTATTTGAAAATTTCCACATGGTACCCCTTGTGTATAGCCATGGCCGAATGACCCTCAGTCAATTCCAACAACATTTCAACAAATTCAACCTAACAATTCCAATCAATAACAAATCAAACCAAGTCTCAATTAAGCTCAAATACATCAACCAAAGTTCAATCCATCACACATATCATAAAATCAACCAAACATTTGTTTCAATCATTTATTTTAAGCTTCAAACATCAAAACATATAAAATGCCCGATGTATGGGTAATTACTATTTTACCCTTATACTTTTTTATTATTTCCGAAAATGCCCTTGATCTTCCTATAAAATTCCCAATGTATCCCTGCATGTGAAATGACTGTTTTGCCCTTGTTTATTTTAAAATTTCGACATGGTACCCCTTGTTTCTAGCAATTCCGAATGGACCTCATTCAATTCCAACAACATTTCAACAAATTCAAACCAACAATTCCAATCAATAACAAATCAATCCAAGTCTCAATCAAGCTCAAATACATCAACCAAAGTTCAATCCATCACACATATGCTAAAATCAACCAAACATTTGTTTCAATCATTTATTTTAAGCTTCAAACATCAAAACATATAAAATGCCCGATGTATGGGTAATTACTATTTTACCCTTATACTTTTCTATTATTTTTTGAAAAGGCCCTTGATCTTCCTATAAAATTCCCAATGTATCCCTACATGTGAAAAGACTGTTTTGCCCTTGGTCATTTGAAAATTTCCACATGGTACCCCTTGTTTCTAGCCATGGCCGAATGGCCCTCATCCAATTCCAACAACATTTCAACAAATTCAACCCAACAATTCCAATCAATAACAAATCAAACCACGTCTCAATCAAGCTCAAATACATCAACCAAAGTTCAATCCATCACACATATCATAAAATCAACCAAATTTTTGTTTCAATAATTTATTTTCAGCTTCAAACATCAAAACATATAAAATGCACAATGTATGGGTAATTACTATTTTACCCTTATACTTTTCTAATATTTCCGAAAATGCCCTTGATCTTCCTATAAAATTCCCAATGTATCCCTACATGTGAAATGACTGTTTTGCCCTTGGTTATTTGAAAATTTCCACATAGTACCCTTTGTTTCTAGCCATGGCCGAATGGCCCTCATTCAATTCCAACAACATTTCAACAAATTCAAGCCAACAATTCCAATTAGTAACAAATCAAACCAAGTCTCAATCAAGCTCAAATACAACAACCAAAGTTCAATCCATCACAAATATCATAAAATCAACCAAACATTTGTTTCAATCATTTATTTTAAGCTTCAAACATCAAAACATATAAAATGCCCGATGTTTGGGTAATTACTATTTTACCCTTATACTTTTCTATTATTTTTTGAAAAGGCCCTTGATCTTCCTATAAAATTCCCAATGTATCCCTACATGTGAAAAGACTGTTTTGCCCTTGGTCATTTGAAAATTTCCACATGGTACCCCGTGTTTCTAGCCATGGCCGAATGGCCCTCATTGAATTCCAACAACATTTCAACAAATTCAACCCAACAATTCCAATGAATAACAAATCAAACCACGTCTCAATCAAGCTTAAATACAACAAGCAAAGTTCAGTCCATCACACATATCATAAAATCAACCAAATTTTTGTTTCAATAATTAATTTTAAGCTTAAAACATCAAAACATATAAAACGCACGATGTATGGGTAATTACTATTTTACCCTTATACTTTTCTAATATTTCCGAAAATGCCCTTGATCTTCCTATAAAATTCCCAATACATGTGAAATGACTGTTTTGCCCTTGGTTATTTGAAAATTTCCACATAGTACCCTTTGTTTCTAGCCATGGCCGAATGGCCCTCATTCAATTCCAACAACATTTCAACAAATTCAACCTAACAATTCCAATCAATAACAAATCAAACCAAGTCTCAATCAAGCTCAAATACATCAACCAAAGTTCAATCCATCACACATATCCTAAAATCAACCAAACATTTGTTTCAATCATTTATTTTAAGCTTCAAACATCAAAACATATAAAATGCCCGATGTATGGGTAATTACTATTTTACCCTTATACTTTTCTATTATTTTTTGAAAAGGCCCTTGATCTTCCTATAAAATTCCCAATGTATCCCTACATGTGAAAAGACTATTTTGCCCTTGGTCATTTGAAAATTTCCACATGGTACCCCTTGTTTCTAGCCATGGCCGAATGGCCCTCATCCAATTCCAACAACATTTCAACAAATTCAACCCAACAATTCCAATCAATAACAAATCAAACCAAGTCTCAATCAAGCTCAAATACAACAACCAAAGTTCAATCCATCACACATATCATAAAATCAACCAAACATTTGTTTCAATCATTTATTTTAAGCTTCAAACATCAAAACATATAAAATGCCCGATGTATGGGTAATTACTATTTTACCCTTATACTTTTCTATTATTTATGAAAATGCCCTTGATCTTCCTATAAAATTCCCAACGTATCCCTACATGTGAAATGACTGTTTTGCCCTTGGTGATTTGAAAATTTCCACATGGTACCCCTTGTTTCCAGCCATGGCCGAATCGCCCTCATTGAATTCCAGCAACATTTCAACAAATTCAACCGAACAATTCCAATCAATAAATATTCAAACCACGTCTCAATCAAGCTCAAATACATCAACCAAAGTTCCATCCATCACACATATCATAAAATCAACCAAACATTTGTTTCAATCATTTATTTTAAACTTCAAACATCAAAACATATAAAATGCCCGATGTATGGGTAATTCCTATTTTACCTTTATACTTTTCTATTATTTTTCGAAAAGGCCCTTGATCATCCTAAAAGTTCACAATGTATCCCTACATGTGGAATGAGTGTTTTGCCCTTGGTTATTTGAAAATTTCCACATGGTACCCCTTGTTTCTAGCCATGGCCGAATGGCCCTCATTCAATTCCAACAACATTTCAACAAATTCAACCCAACAATTCCAATGAATAACAAATCAAACGAAGTCTCAATCAAGCTTAAATACATCAACCAAAGTTCAATCCATCACACATATCATAAAATCAACCAAACATTTGTTTCAATCATTTATTTTAAGCTTCAAACATCAAAACATATAAAATGCCCAAGGTATGGGTAATTCCTATTTTACCCTTATACTTTTGTATTATTTTTCGAAAAGGCCCTTGATCATCCTATAAAATTCCCAATGTATACCTACATGTGAAATGAGTGTTTTGCCCTTAGTTATTTGAAAATTTCCACATGGTACCCCTTGTTTCTAGCCATGGCCGAATGGCTCTCATTCAATTCCAACAACATTTCAACAAATTCAACCCAAAAATTCCAATTGATAACAAATCAAAGCAAGTCTCAATCAAGCTCAAATACATCAACCAAAGTTGAATCTATCACACATATCATAAAATCAACCAAACATTTGTTTCAATCATTTTTGTTAGGCTTCAAACATCAAAACATATATAATGCCCAACGTATGGGTAATTACTATTTTACCCTTATACTTTTCTATTATTTTCGAAAATGCCCTTGATCTTCCTATAAAGTTCCCAATGTATCCCTACTTGTTAGATAACTGTTTTGCCCTTGGTTATTTGAAAATTTCCACATGGTACCCCTTGTTTCTAGCCATGGCCGAGTGGCCCTCATTCAATTCCAACAACATTTCAACAAATTCAAACCAACAATTCCAATCAATAACAAATCAAACCAAGTCTCAATCAACCTCAAATACATCAACCAAAGTTCAATTCATCACACATATCATAAAATCAACCAAACATTTGTTTCAATAATTTGTTTTAAGCTTCAAACATCAAAACATATAAAATGCCCGATGTATGGGTAATTACTATTTTACCCTTATACTTTTCTATTATTTTTGAAAATGCCCTCGATCTTCCTATAAAATTCCCAATGTATCCCTACGTGTGAAATGACTGTTTTGGCCTTGGTTATTTGAAAATTTCCACATGCTACCACTTGTTTCTACCCAAGGCCGAATGGCCCTCATTCAATTCCAACAATATTTCAACAAATTCAACCCAACAATTCCAATCAATAACAAATCAAACCAAGTCTCAATCAAGCTCAAATACATTAACCAAAGTTCAATCCATCACACATATCATAAAATCAACCAAACATTTATTTCAATCATTTATTTTAAGCTTCAAACATCAAAACATATAAAATGCCTGATGTATGGTAATTACTATTTTACCCTTATACTTTTCTATTATTTTCAAAAATGCCCTTGATCTTCCTATAAAATTCCCAATGTATCCGTACGTGTGAAATGACCGTTTTGGCCTTGGTTATTTGAAAATTTCCACATGGTACCCCTTGTTTCTAGCCAAGGCCGAATGTCCCTCATTTAATTCCAACAACATTTCAACAAATTAAACCCAACAATTCCAGTCAATAACAAATCAAACCATGTCTCAATCAAGCTCAAATACATCAACCAAAGTTCAATCCATCACACATATCATAAAATCAACCAAACATTTGTTTCAATAATTTATTTTAAGCTTCAAACATCAAAACATATAAAATGCCCGATGTATGGGTAATTACTATTTTACCCTTATACTTTTCTGTTATTTCCGAAAATGCCCTTGATCTTCCTATAAAATTCCCAATGTATCCCTACATGTGAAATTACTGTTTTGCCCTTGGTTATTTGAAAATTTCCACAAGGTACCCCTTGTTTCAAGCCATGGCCGAATGGCTCTCATTCAATTCCAACAACATTTCAACAAATTCTTCCCAACAATTCCAATCAATAACAAATCAAACCAAGTCTCAATCAAGCTTAAATACATCAACCAAAGTTCAATCCATCACACATATCATAAAATCAACCAAACATTTGTTTCAATCATTTATTTTAAGCTTCAAACATCAAACCATATAAAATGCCCGATGTATGGGTAATTCCTATTTTACCTTTATACTTTTCTATTATTTTTCGAAAAGGCCCTTGATCATCCTATAAAATTCCCAATGTATACCTAAATGTGAAATGAGTGTTTTGCCCTTGGTTATTTGAAAATTTCCACATGGTACCCCTTGTTTCTAACCATGGCAGAATGGCCATCATTCAATTACAACAACATTTCAACAAATTGAACCCAACAATTCCAATCAATAACAAATCAAACCAAGTCTCAATCAAGCTCAAATACATCAACCAAAGTTCAATCCATCACACATATCATAAAATCAACCAAACATTTGCTTCAATAATTTATTTTAAGCTTCATACATCAAAACATATAAAATGCCCGATGTATGGGTAATTACTATTTTACCCTTATATTTTTCTATTATTTCCGAAAATGCCCTTGATCTTCCTATAAAATTCCCAATGTATCCCTACGTGTGAGATGACTGTTTTGCCCTTGGTTATTTGAAAATTTCCACATGGTACCCCTTGTTTCTAGCCATGGTCGAATGGCCCTCATTCAATTCCAACAACATTTCAACAAATTCAACCCAACAATTCCAATCAATAACAAATCAAAGCAAGTCTCAACCAAGCCCAAATACATCAACCAAAGTTCAATCCATCACACATATCGTAAAATCAACCAAACATTTGTTTCAATCATTTATTTTAAGCTTCAAACACCAAAATGCATAAAATGCCCGATGTATGGGTAATTACTATTTTACCCTTATACTTTTCTATTATTTCCAAAAATGCCCTTGATCTTCCTATAAAATTCCCAATGTATCCCTACGTGTGAGATGACTGTTTTGCCATTGGTTATTTGAAAATTTCCACATGGTACCCCTTGTTTCTAGCCATGGCCGAATGGCCCTCATTCAATTCCAACAACATTTCAAGAAATTCAACCCAACAATTCCAATCAATAAGAAATCAAACGAAGTCTCGATCAAGCTCAAATACATCAACCAAAGTTCAATCCCTGACACATCATAAAATCAACCAAACATTTGTTTCAATCATTTATTTTAAGCTTCAAACATGAAAACATATAAAATGCCCGAGGTATGGGTAATTACTATTTTACCCTTATACTTTTCTCTTATTTCCGAAAATGCCCTTGATCTTCCTATAAAATTCCCAATGTATCCCTACATGTGAAATTACTGTTTTGCCCTTGGTTATTTGAAAATTTCCACAAGGTACCCCTTGTTTCAAGCCATGGCCGAATGACTCTCATTCAATTCCAACAACATTTCAACAAATTCTTCCCAACAATTCCAATCAATAACAAATCAAACCAAGTCTCAATCAAGCTTAAATACATCAACCAAAGTTCAATCCATCACACATATCATAAAATCAACCAAACATTTGTTTCAATCAATTATTTTAAGCTTCAAACATCAAACCATATAAAATGCCCGATGTATGGGTAATTCCTATTTTACCTTTATACTTATCTATTACTTTTCGAAAAGGCCCTTGATCATCCTATAAAATTCCCAATGTATACCTACATGTGAAATGACTGTTTTGCCCTTGGTTATTTGAAAATTTCCACATGGTACCCCTTGTTTCTAGCCATGGCAGAATGGCCATCATTCAATTACAACAACATTTCAACAAATTCAACCCAACAATTCCAATCAATAACAAATCAAAGCAAGTCCCAACCAAGCCCAAATACATCAACCAAAGTTCAATCCATCACACATATCGTAAAATCAACCAAACATTTGTTTCAATCATTTATTTTAAGCTTCAAACACCAAAATGCATAAAATGCCCGATGTATGGGTAATTACTATTTTACCCTTATACTTTTCTATTATTTCCAAAAATGCCCTTGATCTTCCTATAAAATTCCCAATGTATCCCTACGTGTGAGATGACTGTTTTGCCCTTGATTATTTGAAAATTTCCACATGGTACCCCTTGTTTCTAGCCATGGCCGAATGGCCCTCATTCAATTCCAACAACATTTCAAGAAATTCAACCCAACAATTCCAATCAATAAGAAATCAAACGAAGTCTCGATCAAGCTCAAATACATCAACCAAAGTTCAATCCATCACACATCATAAAATCAACCAAACATTTGTTTCAATCATTTATTTTAAGCTTCAAACATGAAAACATATAAAATGCCCGAGGTATGGGTAATTACTATTTTACCCTTATACTTTTCTCTTATTTCCGAAAATGCCCTTGATCTTCCTATAAAATTCCCAATGTATCCCTACATGTGAAATTACTGTTTTGCCCTTGGTTATTTGAAAATTTCCACAAGGTACCCCTTGTTTCAAGCCATGGCCGAATGACTCTCATTCAATTCCAACAACATTTCAACAAATTCTTCCCAACAATTCCAATCAATAACAAATCAAACCAAGTCTCAATCAAGCTTAAATACATCAACCAAAGTTCAATCCATCACACATATCATAAAATCAACCAAACATTTGTTTCAATCAATTATTTTAAGCTTCAAACATCAAACCATATAAAATGCCCGATGTATGGGTAATTCCTATTTTACCTTTATACTTATCTATTACTTTTCGAAAAGGCCCTTGATCATCCTATAAAATTCCCAATGTATACCTACATGTGAAATGACTGTTTTGGCCTTGGTTATTTGAAAATTTCCACATGGTACCCCTTGTTTCTAGCCATGGCAGAATGGCCATCATTCAATTACAACAACATTTCAACAAATTCAACCCAACAATTCCAATCAATAACAAATCAAAGCAAGTCTCAACCAAGCCCAAATACATCAACCAAAGTTCAATCCATCACACATATCGTAAAATCAACCAAACATTTGTTTCAATCATTTATTTTAAGCTTCAAACACCAAAACACATAAAATGCCCGATGTATGGGTAATTACTATTTTACCCTTATACTTTTCTTTTATTTCCAAAAATGCCCTTGATCTTCCTATAAAATTCCCAATGTATCCCTACGTGTGAGATGACTGTTTTGCCCTTGATTATTTGAAAATTTCCACATGGTACCCCTTGTTTCTAGCCATGGCCGAATGGCCCTCATTCAATTCCAACAACATTTCAAGAAATTCAACCCAACAATTCCAATCAATAAGAAATCAAACGAAGTCTCGATCAAGCTCAAATACATCAACCAAAGTTCAATCCATCACACATCATAAAATCAACCAAACATTTGTTTCAATCATTTATTTTAAGCTTCAAACATGAAAACATATAAAATGCCCAAGGTATGGGTAATTACTATTTTACCCTTATACTTTTCTATTATTTCCGAAAATGCCCTTGATCTTCCTATAAAATTCCCAATGTATCCCTACATGTGAAATCACTGTTTTGCCCTTGGTTATTTGAGAATTTCCACATGGTACCCCTTGTTTCTAGCCATGGCCGAATGGCCCTCATTCAATTCCAAAAACATTTCAACAAATTCAACCCAACAATTCCAATCAATAACAAATCAAAGCAAGTCTCAATCAAGCTCAAATACATCAACCAAAGTTCAATCCATCACACATATCATAAAATCAACCAAACATTTGTTTCAATCATTTATTTTAAGCTTCAAACATGAAAACATATAAAATGCCCGATGTATGGGTAATTACTATTTTACCCTGATACTTTTCTGTTATTTCCGAAAATGCCCTTGATCTTCCTATAAAATTCCCAATGTATCCCTACATGTGAAATTACTGTTTTGCCCTTGGTTATTTGAAATTTTCCACAAGGTACCCCTTGTTTCAAGCCATGGCCGAATGGCTCTCATTCAATTCCAACAACATTTCAACAAATTCTTCCCAACAATTCCAATCAATAACAAATCAAACCAAGTCTCAATCAAGCTTAAATACATCAACCAAAGTTCAATCCATCACACATATCATAAAATTAACCAAACATTTGTTTCAATAATTTATTTTAAGCTTCAAACATCAAAACATATAAAATTCCCGATGTATGGGTAATTACTATTTTACCCTTATACTTTTCTATTATTTTCGAAAATGCCCTTGATGTTCCTTTAAGATTCCCAATGTATCCCTACGTGTGAAATGACCGTTTTGGCCTTGGTTATTTGAAAATTTCCACATGGTACCCCTTGTTTCTAGCCAAGGCCGAATGTCCCTCATTTAATTCCAAAAACATTTCAACAAATTGAACCCAACAATTCCAATCAATAACAAATCAAACCAAGTCTCAATCAAGCTCAAATACATCAACCAAAGTTCAATCCATCACACATATCATAAAATCAACCAAACATTTGTTTCAATCATTTATTTTAAGCTTCAAACATGAAAACATATAAAATGCCCGATGTATGGGTAATTACTATTTTACCCTGATACTTTTCTGTTATTTCCGAAAATGCCCTTGATCTTCCTATAAAATTCCCAATGTATCCCTACATGTGAAATTACTGTTTTGCCCTTGGTTATTTGAAATTTTCCACAAGGTACCCCTTGTTTCAAGCCATGGCCGAATGGCTCTCATTCAATTCCAACAACATTTCAACAAATTCTTCCCAACAATTCCAATCAATAACAAATCAAACCAAGTCTCAATCAAGCTTAATACATCAACCAAAGTTCAATCCATCACACATATCATAAAATTAACCAAACATTTGTTTCAATAATTTATTTTAAGCTTCAAATATCAAAACATATAAAATGTCCGATGTATGGGTAATTACTATTTTACCCTTACACTTTTCTCTTATTTCCAAAAATGCCCTTGATCTTCCTATAAAATTCCCAATGTATCCCTACATGTGAAATCACTGTTTTGCCCTTGGTTATTTGAGAATTTCCACATGGTACCCGTTGTTTCTAGCCATGGCCGAATGGCCCTCATTCAATTCCAACAACATTTCAACAAATTCAACCCAACAATTCCAATCAATAACAAATCAAACCAAGTCTCAATCAAGCTCAAATACATTAACCAAAGTTCAATCCATCACACATATCATAAAATCAACCAAACATTTATTTCAATCATTTATTTTAAGCTTCAAACATCAAAACATATAAAATGCCTGATGTATGGTAATTACTATTTTACCCTTATACTTTTCTATTATTTTCAAAAATGCCCTTGATCTTCCTATAAAATTCCCAATGTATCCCTACGTGTGAAATGACCGTTTTGGCCTTGGTTATTTGAAAATTTCCACATGGTACCCCTTGTTTCTAGCCATGGCCGAATGTCCCTCATTTAATTCCAACAACATTTCAACAAATTAAACCCAACAATTCCAATCAATAACAAATCAAACCATGTCTCAATCAAGCTCAAATACATCAACCAAAGTTCAATCCATCACACATATCATAAAATCAACCAAACATTTGTTTCAATCATTTATTTTAAGCTTCAAACATCAAAACATATAAAATGCCCGATGTATGGGTAATTACTATTTTACCCTTATACTTTTCTGTTATTTCCGAAAATGCCCTTGATCTTCCTATAAAATTCCCAATGTATCCCTACATGTGAAATTACTGTTTTGCCCTTGGTCATTTGAAAATTTCCACAAGGTACCCCTTGTTTCAAGCCATGGCCGAATGGCTCTCATTCAATTCCAACAACATTTCAACAAATTCTTCCCAACAATTCCAATCAATAACAAATCAAACCAAGTCTCAATCAAGCTTAAATACATCAACCAAAGTTCAATCCATCACACATATCATAAAATTAACCAAACATTTGTTTCAATAATTTATTTTAAGCTTCAAACATCAAAACATATAAAATTCCCGATGTATGGGTAATTACTATTTTACCCTTATACTTTTCTATTATTTTCGAAAATGCCCTTGATGTTCCTTTAAGATTCCCAATGTATCCCTACGTGTGAAATGACCGTTTTGGCCTCGGTTATTTGAAAATTTCCACATGGTACCCCTTGTTTCTAGCCAAGGCCGAATGTCCCTCATTTAATTCCAAAAACATTTCAACAAATTGAACCCAACAATTCCAATCAATAACAAATCAAACCAAGTCTCAATCAAGCTCAAATACATCAACCAAAGTTCAATCCATCACACATATCATAAAATCAACCAAACATTTGTTTCAATCATTTATTTTAAGCTTCAAACATCAAAACATATAAAATGCCCGATGTATGGGTAATTACTATTTTACCCTTATACTTTTCTATTATTTCCGAAAATGCCCTTGATCTTCATATAAAATTCCCAATGTATCCCTACATGTGAAATGACTGTTTTGCCCTTGGTTATTTGAGAATTTCCACATGGTACCCCTTGTTTCTAGCCATGGCCGAATGGTCGTCATTCAATTCCAACAACATTCCAACAAATTCAACCCAACAATTCCAATCAATAACAAATCAAACCAAGTCTCAATCATTCTCAAATACATCAACCAAAGTTCAATCCATCACACATATCATAAAATCAACCAAACATTTGTTTCAATAATTTATTTTCTGCTTCAACCATCAAAACACATAAAATGCCCGATGTATGGGAAATTACTATTTTACCCTTATACTTTTTTATTATTTCCGAAAATGCGCTTGATCTTCCTATAAAAATCTCAATGAATCCCTACATGTGAAATGACTCTTTTGCCCTTGGTTATTTGAAAATTTCCACATGGTACCCCTTGTTTATAGCCATGGCCGAATGACCCTCAGTCAATTCCAACAACATTTCAACAAATTCAACCTAACAATTCCAATTAATAACAAATCAAACCAAGTCTCAATTAAGCTCAAATACATCAACCAAAGTTCAATCCATCACACATATCATAAAATCAACCAAACATTTGTTTCAATCATTTATTTTAGGCTTGAAACATCAAAACATATAAAAATGCCCGATGTATGGGTAATTACTATTTTACCCTTATACTTTTTTATTATTTCCGAAAATGCCCTTGGTCTTCCTATAAAATTCCCAATGTATCCCTGCATGTGAAATGACTGTTTTGCCCTAGGTTATTTTAAAATTTCGACATGGTACCCCTTGTTTCTAGCAATGGCCGAATGGACCTCATTCAATTCCAACAACATTTCAACATATTCAACCCAACAATTCCAATTAATAACAAATCAAACCAAGTCTCAATCAAGCTCAAATACATCAACCAAAGTTCAATCCATCACACATATCATAAAATCAACCAAACATTTGTTTCAATAATTTATTTTAAGCTTCAACCATCAAAACACATAAAATGCCCGATGTATGGGTAATTACTATTTTACCCTTACATTTTTTATTATTTTTGAAAATGCCCTTGATCATCCTATAAAATTCCCAATGTATCCCTACATGTGAAATGACTGTTTTCCCCTTGGTTATTTGAAAATTTCCACATGGTACCCCTTGTTTCAAGCCATGGCCGAATGGCTCTCATTCAATTCCAACAACATTTCAACAAATTCTTCCCAACAATTCCAATCAATAACAAATCAAACCAAGTCTCAATCAAGCTCAAATACATCAACCAAAGTTCAATCCATCACACATATCATAAAATCAACCAAACATTTGTTTCAATCATTTATTTTAAGCTTCAAACATCAAAGCATATAAAATGCCCGATGTATGGTTAATCACTATTTTACCCTGATACGTTTCTATTATTTTTGAAAATACCCTTGATCTTCCTATAAAATTCCCAATGTATCCCTACATGTGTAATGACTATTTTACCCTTGGTTATTTGAAATTTTCGCATAGTACCCCTTGTTTCTAGCCATGGCCGAATGCCCCTCATTCAATTCCAACAACATTTCAACAAATTCAACCCAACAATTCCGATCAATAACAAATCAAACCAAGTCTCAATCAAGCTCAAATACATCAACCAAAGTTCAATCCATCACACATATCATAAAATCAACCAAACATTTGTTTCAATCATTTATGTTAGGCTTCAAACATCAAAACATATATAATGCCCGACGTATGGGTAATTTCTATTTTACGCTTATACTTTTCGATTATTTTTGAAAATGCCCTTGATCTTCTATAAAATTCCCAATGTATCCCTACATGTTAAATAACTATTTTGCCCTTGGTTATTTGAAAATTTCCACATGGTACCCCTTGTTTCTAGCCATGGCCGAATGGCCCTCATTCAATTCCAACAACATTTCAACAAATTCAAACCAACAATTCCAACCAATAACAAATCAAACCAAGTCTCAATCAAGCTCAAATACATCAACCAAAGTTCAATCCATCACACATATCATAAAATCAACCAAACATTTGTTTCAATCATTTATTTTAAGGTTCAAACATCAAAACATGTAAAATGCCCAATGAATGGGTAACTACTATTTTACCCTTATACTTTTCTATTTTTTCCGAAAATGCCCTTGATCTTCCTATAAAATTCCCAATCTATCGCTACATATGAAATGACAGTTTTGCCCTTGGTTATTTGAAAATTTCCACATGGTACCTCTTGTTTCTAGCCATGGCCGAATGGCCCTTATTCAATTCCAACAACATTTCAACAAATTCAACCCAACAATTCCAATCAATAACAAATCAAACCAAGTCTCAATCAAGCTCAAATACATCAACCAAAGTTCAATCCATCACACATATCATAAAATCAACAAAACATTTGTTTAAATCATTTATTTTAAGCTTCAAACATCAAAACATATAAAATGCCCAATGTATGGGTAATTACTATTTTACCCTTATTCTTTTCTATTATTTTCGAAAATACCCTTAATCTTCCTATAAAATTTTGAATGTATCCCTACATGTGAAATGACTATTTTGCCCTTGGATATTTGAAAATTTCCACACAGTACCACTTGTTTCTAGCCATGGCCGAATGGCCCTCATTCAATTCCAACAACATTTCAACAAATTCAACCCAACAATTCCAATCAATAACAAATCAAACCAAGTTTCAATTAAACTCAAATACATCAACCAAAGTTCAATCCATCACGCATATCATAAAATCAACCAAACATTTTTTTCAATCATTTATTTTAAGCTTCAAACATCAAAACATATAAAATGCCCGATGTATGGGTAATTACTATTTTACCCTTATACTTTTCTATTATTTTTGAAAATGCCCATGATGTTCCTATAAAATTCCCAACGTATCCTTACATATGAAATGACTGTTTTGCCCTTGGTTATTTGAAAATTTCCACATGGTAACACTTGTTTCCAGCCACGGCCGAATGGCCGTCATTCAATTCCAACAACATTTCAACAAATTCAAACCAACAATTCCAATCAATAACAAATCAAACCAAGTCTCAATCAACGTCAAATACATCAACCAAAGTTCAATCCATCACACATATCATAAAATCACCCAAACATTTGTTTAAATAATTTATTTTAAGCTTCAAACATCAAAACATATAAAATGCCCGATGTATGGGTAATTCCTATTTTACCTTTATACTTTTCTATTATTTTTCGAAAAGGCCCTTGATCATCCTATAAAATTCCCAATGTATCCCTACATGTGAAATGAGTGTTTTGCCCTTGGTTATTTGAAAATTTCCACATGGTACCCCTTGTTTCTAGCCGTGGCCGAATGGCCCTCATTCAATTACAACAACATTTCAACAAATTCAACCCAACAATTCCAATCAATAACAAATCAAACAACGTCTCAATCAAGCTCAAATACAACAACCAAAGTTAAATCCATCACACATATCATAAAATCAACCAAACATTTGTTTCAATCATTTATTTTAAGCTTCAAACATCAAAACATATAAAATGCCCGATGTATGGGTAATTACTGTTTTACCCTTATACTTTTCTATTATTTCCGAAAATGCCCTTGATCTTCCTATAAAATTCCCAATGTATCCCTACAAATTAAATTACTGTTTTCCCTTGGTTATTTGAAAATTTCCACATGGTACCTGTAACATCCTCATTTTATTAATTGTACGCATTTATATATGTATATTATTAACATTTATGCACTATATTTTATAGAAACCTTATGTACATATTCTCTTAATGAAATTAATACAGTTCTACTCAAAAGAATTTTCTGAATTTCCAAATGTCTTTATTTTTGCCGAAATTAA
The DNA here is from genome assembly GCA_026413185.1 of Pueraria montana var. lobata. Classification (NCBI taxonomy): domain Eukaryota; kingdom Viridiplantae; phylum Streptophyta; class Magnoliopsida; order Fabales; family Fabaceae; genus Pueraria; species Pueraria montana. Next base: position 65,600,698 of record CM048646.1, on the reverse strand, counting down.
TAGTTGACTGGACTGCTATGTCAGACAGCTGTCCAGGATAAATTTTCAAGTATAGAATTTTGAACTCAATTATAACTTAAAAGAAAGGTAATAGAATATAGATTAAAAATATATACAGATAAGGAATTAAAATGCTTATTCAGAATTGTTAGGATTTTCTGGAAGTTAGAACTTTGAGGAATTATTACGGTAAAATTCTAAGACAGAAAATTTAGAGAAAATTCATAGGATATCTATAGAATTATCTAATAATTGTAATATACTTAGAATAATTATTAAAAATGTTTAACCAAGAAAATTTTAATTTAGAACCTTAACCAATCAAAAAGTGACAACTTAGGCTTTTCTAAGATCACTAAATTAAGCTAATTAGGCTTGGATTAAGAGATAAGTAAGACACTACCCCAAGGTTTTTGATAGTGAGGAATCCAATGGTGGTGTTATTTTCTTCAAATTCTAATTAGTTTGTAAGATAATTAACAGCCCTAAATTATTCTAGAAAATTCCATTAAATTACCTACAAATGTTGACTTTTGACCTTTTGGAAGGCAAGTCACTTGCTGCACTCCTTTGGCTGTCCAAGTGGATGGGGAAGCTTGGAGAACTGATCTCCCTTGGCCAATAGGGGCTGCTGGACGTGCAGGAGCTGCTGGATGTGAAGGAAACATCCAATTTGGTTAATTCTTGGTTTAATGAAGCAAATAACTTAAGAAAAAAGGCAAAAAGTCACAAAAGCTATTTTTCTCTCCAAAACAGAACCGTGAGCTTCCTTACCCAGCAGCTGCAGCTCTTGACTTCATTTCATCTTAACTTCATCATCTCATCCCAAATTAAGAAACCAAACCATCCAAACTTCCAAAACACAAAGCTTATTCGGCTAGTAGAGAAAGAATTGGAGAAAATCTCAAAAATTCCTACAAGACCAAGGAGTGAGGGAGAAAGGAATTCAAGGCTTTTTCTTCAATTAAAGAGTTTAAGGTAAGGATCTAGGCATTTAATTTCAATTAGAACCCTTGGAATTAGAAGAAAACATGTTGTAGGCTTAGATTAAAAATTTGAACTAGAATCATGAAAACTTGAAATTGATTTAGGGGTTTTGTGTTTTTGATGCTTGTGATTGCAATTCATGGATTGGAATGATGTTTGATTGAATTTTTAAGGTGTTGTAATGGTTGAAATTTGGTTTGTTGAATTTTGATTGAAATTGTGATTTGATTGAATTTTGGTTGGAATTGGAGTTTGTAGCTTTGGAAGAATTGTTGAGAATGGCTTGTAGACCATTCGGCCAGCCCTAAAATGCAAGGGATATTATGTGGAAATTTTTATAAAACCAAGGGCAAAATGGTCATTTTACATGTAGGGACACATTGGGTATTTTGGAAAAAGATTGAGGGCATTTTCGGAAATTATTAAAATACTAATGTTATAAGGTAAATTGCTTAATTTTTGTATTCTTGTATATTAATGTGTACAAATTATTTATTTAATTGTGATCATGAACATAATTCGTTGCATGAGTCTTTTTGGGGGATTTATAAAGATTCAAGTGAAAAATAATTGATGTTGGCTAACCGGGATTTCGGTAGCCATGAAAAGAAAGAAAAGAAAAGAAAAGAAAGAAAAGAAAAGAAAAGAAAGAAAAGAAAGAATTATGTTGACTAACCGGGACTGCGGTAGTCATGTGAAATGAAAATGATTGAGAAAGAATTATGTTGACTAACCGAGACTGCGGTAGTCATGAGAATTGAGTTGATCTATGAGAAATGATTTTGTTGACTAACCGAGACTGCGGTAGTCATGTGAAATGAATATGATTTGAGAATTGAATCTTTGGGGTGAGCAGAATAAGTTAGACAGGACTGTATAGTCTGTGATTATATAGTCTGTGGGGTGAGGGATATTGGCAATTCCACATGTGGCTGTAATCTGGACAGAGATGCTGCCGTGGTGGCCTTCCGGGTATCCTGACCTCCTAATTCTGTTTAGTTTATTCGCGTTTAGTAGGGGCTGATAGCTGAATTACAGATCGTAATGGTAGGCCAGTTTCTTACTAAACACTCAAAGGGGAAGTCTCCATGGAGCAGGGTCAAAACGAATTTGAGTCAAAAACTGCATTGCATAAATCATACTGCATTTAATTATGTGTGTAACTAATTAATTTGTTATGATATGTATTTGTTTGAAATTGTTTTAATTCTATGAGAAATTAAATGCCTGACCTTGTAATGCTGTCCCCAGATTCTAGGGGAGTGTGAATTGCAGGTGCTTGAAGATATAGTTATATGATGAAGATGCAGAAATTCCAGAGCATATAGGATGGGACTATTTTGGGTAGACAATAATTTGTAGTAGTTAGAATTATTTTGTAGCAGTGTTTATATAAATTTTAATGATGTAAATTACAGAACATATTTTGGATTGTAAGAGATCGTATCAGAACTTTGAAATAAATATATAAAATGAATTAAATAGTTAAATTATGTTTTATAAAAAAAAAGGGGGTTACATTAGTGGTATCAGAGCTCTGGTTATGCATCTCTAGGACTTGCGAGTAGTGGGTCTATTAGGTGTTTTGCTGTGTTACCCTGATTAGAATTTTTGTTTGTTAAGAATATTATGGGAAAAAGGGTAGTAACTAGATCTGAAATTTTAAGACATGTAGAAATGAGAAGAGGAAGGCTAGTTATAAATCCTAGAGTTGAAACTAATAGTATAGCTGAGATTCTAAGAAAGGAAGGGATGGCAGAAAGGAAGAAAGGAAATCTTGATAGAGTTGTGAGGGTGCACACTCAGGACTCAATCGAGATGACTTTTCCCTCCTAATGCTAAATTTTAATATTGTTCAAGTTGGGTTATTTTCCATGTTACTTATATTGTGAATTTAAGACTTATAATCTTGAGTTAGTTGAGAAAGGAGATCTAAAGACCTGAGTTCGTAGATCAAGGTTGAGAATAGAGGTCCAAATATTTGAGTTTATAGGATAATAGTTGAGTTTGATAAAAGAAAGAAAACAAAGTTTTGAAGGTACCTTGATGTGTGGAATATAATGAGATGTTGAAAGTATGGTTATTGCCATATTGTTCTAATGGATGTTTTCATGTGTTTTGAAGGCTGAAACAGTGTATCGTAGTATAAATTTGTCACAGGATTGATATCTTAACTATTAGGACTTGAAATTTTGTGTTTTAGACATGAATTAGAACCAAAATAGTGCATTTTTCTGGTGCAGTAAATTAGCCTGCGGGTTTAATATGTTTAATTACATTCCCATGGTGTAAGTGATGATTTAAGACTTGTATAATTGAGGTTATCAAGGATCCATGTTGTAGGTCTTAGTTGGTAGGTATATATATATGAGAATTCTTGTTGGTCAAACCTTGATTAAGAAAGTAGAATAGGACCCAAATACTAAGTTAGTAGAAGTTGTCCTAAGAATATTTTTAGTTGAAAGAGTAAGTGATTGGAAGGCCTAAGGGTGTGTGTCTTGATGTTGGATATTGAACCCAAGTAAAAAAAATAAAAAAATAAATAAATAAATAAATAAATTGGTAGTAGTGAATTGGAGTAATTTGAGGATGTTAATCATGTTTAACATGCCCTATACCTTGCTTGTTTCTGTGCCTACATCTAACCCAATCCTAACCTCTAAAATATGTTTGCATTATGTGATAACCATCAGAGATAGATCATTTGTTGTGAACTTGATTTGTTTGCCTTTAACTGACCTTGATGTGATATTAGGAATGGATTGGTTAGCAGCCAACCGTATTCTAATAGATTGTGTTTCTAAAACTTTAATTTTTCCTAAACTTGATGTTTCTAGACTTAAGCCTATCCAACCTAAGGAAATATTATTTAAAAGTGAAATTCAAAAATACATGTTATCATCTCTTGGAACTAAGGAGATAAAATTGAAATAGACTCTGTGCTAGTTGTAAATGAATATCCTGAAATTTTCCTGATGATGTTTCTGGTTTGCGTCCTGAAAGAGAATAGAATTTAGTATAGATTTGATGCCTGGTACTAGACCAATTTCTATGCAACCATATAGAATGTCATTATTGAAATTAATCGAGTTAAAGAAACAATTGGAAGAATTATTAGAAAAACAGTTTGTAAGGCCTAGTGTGTCCCTATGGTGAGCCTCAGTATTATTAGTTAAAAAGAAAGATGGAGGATCTAGGTTATGTATAGATTATAGACAATTAAATAAAGTAACTATAAAGAATAAATATCCTTTACCTAGAATAGATGATTTAATGGACCAACTTAGAGGAGCAACAATTTTCTCTAAAATAGATTTAAGGTCTGGGTACCAATAAATTACAGTAAAAAGGAGGATATACCCAAGACTGCTTTTAGGACTAGATATGGACATTATGAATATCAAGTGATGCCATTTGGAGTGACTAATGGCCCAGCAGTGTTGGATTATATGAATAGGGTGTTTGGACCATACTTAGATCATTTTGTAGTAGTATTTACAGATGATATATTAATATATTCTAAAAATAAAGAAGAACATGAAAATCATCTTAGAATAATATTAGAAATTTTAAAAGATAGAAAATTATATGCTAAATTGTCTAAGTGTGAATTTTGGTTGGAGGAAGTGAAAATTTTAGGACATTTAATTTCTAAAGATGAACTAAGTGTAGATTTTTCTAAGGTAGAAGCAGTTTTAGAATGGGAAAGGCCTAAGACAGTAACTGAGATTAGTAGTTCTTAAGATTTGATGGATATTATAGAAGATTGATTGAAGGATTTTCTAAGATAGTTGAACCCTTAATAGAATTTTATTTGGAGTGAGAGTTGTGAGAAAATTTTCGAAGAATTGAAACATAAATTGACTACCTCACTAGTTTTAGTTTTACCCGACCTAAATGAATCCTATGAGGTATACTGTGATGTTTCATCTCTAGGGTTAAGATGTGTGTTGATATAAAATAAGAAAGTGGTAGCTTATGCATCTAGGCGGTTGAAATCACATGAGAGAAATTATCCTACTCATGATTTGGAGTTAGCAACTATAGTTTTTGCTTTGAAGATTTGGAGATATTATTTATATGGATCAAGATTTGATGTATATAGTGATCATAAGAGTTTAAAATATTTGTTTGGAAAAAAAATTGGAAAGGAGAAAAAGAAGATGGATGGAGTTTATTAAAGATTATGATTTTCAATTAAGGTATCATCCAATAGAGGCTAATGTAGTAGAAGATGCTTTAAGTAGGAAAATTGTGCATATGTCAACTATGAGGATTAAAGAATTAGAGTTAATAGAATAATTTAGAGATTTAAATCTATGTACAGTTAGGAAAAAGGATAAAATTCCATTTGGAATTATTACCATCACTAATGAATTTTTGGAAGAAATTAGGAAGAAACAAGATGCAGATGAATGTATTCCAGAAAAGAAAGGATTAATGGGATCAGGTAAGGAAAAAGAATTTAATTTAGGAATGGATATAATTATTAGGTTTAAAATAGAATTTGTGTACCTAATGATCAAGAATTTAAGGAATTAATTTTGGAGGAAGGGCACAAAAGTAAACTTAGTATTCATCCTAGAACAACAAAAATATATAAAGATTTAAAGGGAATGTTTTGGTGGTCTAGGATGAAGAGAGATGTAGCAGAATATGTGGCTAGATGTTTAACATGTTAGAAAGCAAAGATTGAATATCAGAAACCCTTTGATCTGTTACATCCTTTAGAGATACCTATATGGAAACGGAATAGTATATCAATAGATTTTGTGGTAGGATTACCTAGAACACATAGGAATTTTGATACCATTTGAGTAATTGTAGATAGATTAACTAAATTAGTACATTTTGCTTTCAATAAATATTAGGTATTCTTTAGAAAAATTAGCTTAATTGTACTTAAAGGAAATAATTAGATTATCTGGAGTACCTACTAGTATAGAGTCTAATAAAGACCCTAGCTTTGTTTTTAAATTTTTGGAAAGATTTTCAGAACACTTTAAGAAGTAAAATTTTATCTTAGTTTAGTATAACACCCTAAGATTGATGGTCAAACAGAAAGGACTATTCGGACATTAGAAGATCTCTTAAGAGCCTGTACATTAGAAGAGAAAGGAAAACCTAACATTTGAAACAAAGCCTATTAAGATTGAGGATAGAAGGATTAAGTACCTGAGAGGTAAAGAAATTTCTCTAGTTAAGGTTATTTGGGATGATATCAGAGGTGATGCTACATGGGAGTTAGAGGAAAAAAAAATGAAAGAAACATATCCTCATTTGTTTGTATAGTTATTTTGTTGTATAGTTGTATGGTTATATATTTGTATTAGAAATTTCGAGGACGAAATTTTTATTAGTAGGGGAGAATTGTAACATCCTCATTTTATTAATTGTACGCATTTATATATGTATATTATTAACATTTATGCACTATATTTTATAGAAACCTTATGTACATATTCTCTTAATGAAATTAATACAGTTCTACTCAAAAGAATTTTCTGAATTTCCAAATGTCTTTATTTTTGCCGAAATTAATAGTTGACTGGACTGCTATGTCAGACAGCTGTCCAGGATAAATTTTCAAGTATAGAATTTTGAACTCAATTATAACTTAAAAGAAAGGTAATAGAATATAGATTAAAAATATATACAGATAAGGAATTAAAATGCTTATTCAGAATTGTTAGGATTTTCTGGAAGTTAGAACTTTGAGGAATTATTACGGTAAAATTCTAAGACAGAAAATTTAGAGAAAATTCATAGGATATCTATAGAATTATCTAATAATTGTAATATACTTAGAATAATTATTAAAAATGTTTAACCAAGAAAATTTTAATTTAGAACCTTAACCAATCAAAAAGTGACAACTTAGGCTTTTCTAAGATCACTAAATTAAGCTAATTAGGCTTGGATTAAGAGATAAGTAAGACACTACCCCAAGGTTTTTGATAGTGAGGAATCCAATGGTGGTGTTATTTTCTTCAAATTCTAATTAGTTTGTAAGATAATTAACAGCCCTAAATTATTCTAGAAAATTCCATTAAATTACCTACAAATGTTGACTTTTGACCTTTTGGAAGGCAAGTCACTTGCTGCACTCCTTTGGCTGTCCAAGTGGATGGGGAAGCTTGGAGAACTGATCTCCCTTGGCCAATAGGGGCTGCTGGACGTGCAGGAGCTGCTGGATGTGAAGGAAACATCCAATTTGGTTAATTCTTGGTTTAATGAAGCAAATAACTTAAGAAAAAAGGCAAAAAGTCACAAAAGCTATTTTTCTCTCCAAAACAGAACCGTGAGCTTCCTTACCCAGCAGCTGCAGCTCTTGACTTCATTTCATCTTAACTTCATCATCTCATCCCAAATTAAGAAACCAAACCATCCAAACTTCCAAAACACAAAGCTTATTCGGCTAGTAGAGAAAGAATTGGAGAAAATCTCAAAAATTCCTACAAGACCAAGGAGTGAGGGAGAAAGGAATTCAAGGCTTTTTCTTCAATTAAAGAGTTTAAGGTAAGGATCTAGGCATTTAATTTCAATTAGAACCCTTGGAATTAGAAGAAAACATGTTGTAGGCTTAGATTAAAAATTTGAACTAGAATCATGAAAACTTGAAATTGATTTAGGGGTTTTGTGTTTTTGATGCTTGTGATTGCAATTCATGGATTGGAATGATGTTTGATTGAATTTTTAAGGTGTTGTAATGGTTGAAATTTGGTTTGTTGAATTTTGATTGAAATTGTGATTTGATTGAATTTTGGTTGGAATTGGAGTTTGTAGCTTTGGAAGAATTGTTGAGAATGGCTTGTAGACCATTCGGCCAGCCCTAAAATGCAAGGGATATTATGTGGAAATTTTTATAAAACCAAGGGCAAAATGGTCATTTTACATGTAGGGACACATTGGGTATTTTGGAAAAAGATTGAGGGCATTTTCGGAAATTATTAAAATACTAATGTTATAAGGTAAATTGCTTAATTTTTGTATTCTTGTATATTAATGTGTACAAATTATTTATTTAATTGTGATCATGAACATAATTCGTTGCATGAGTCTTTTTGGGGGATTTATAAAGATTCAAGTGAAAAATAATTGATGTTGGCTAACCGGGATTTCGGTAGCCATGAAAAGAAAGAAAAGAAAAGAAAAGAAAGAAAAGAAAAGAAAAGAAAGAAAAGAAAGAATTATGTTGACTAACCGGGACTGCGGTAGTCATGTGAAATGAAAATGATTGAGAAAGAATTATGTTGACTAACCGAGACTGCGGTAGTCATGAGAATTGAGTTGATCTATGAGAAATGATTTTGTTGACTAACCGAGACTGCGGTAGTCATGTGAAATGAATATGATTTGAGAATTGAATCTTTGGGGTGAGCAGAATAAGTTAGACAGGACTGTATAGTCTGTGATTATATAGTCTGTGGGGTGAGGGATATTGGCAATTCCACATGTGGCTGTAATCTGGACAGAGATGCTGCCGTGGTGGCCTTCCGGGTATCCTGACCTCCTAATTCTGTTTAGTTTATTCGCGTTTAGTAGGGGCTGATAGCTGAATTACAGATCGTAATGGTAGGCCAGTTTCTTACTAAACACTCAAAGGGGAAGTCTCCATGGAGCAGGGTCAAAACGAATTTGAGTCAAAAACTGCATTGCATAAATCATACTGCATTTAATTATGTGTGTAACTAATTAATTTGTTATGATATGTATTTGTTTGAAATTGTTTTAATTCTATGAGAAATTAAATGCCTGATCCTGTAATGCTGTCCCCAGATTCTAGGGGAGTGTGAATTGCAGGTGCTTGAAGATATAGTTATATGATGAAGATGCAGAAATTCCAGAGCATATAGGATGGGACTATTTTGGGTAGACAATAATTTGTAGTAGTTAGAATTATTTTGTAGCAGTGTTTATATAAATTTTAATGATGTAAATTACAGAACATATTTTGGATTGTAAGAGATCGTATCAGAACTTTGAAATAAATATATAAAATGAATTAAATAGTTAAATTATGTTTTATAAAAAAAAAGGGGGTTACAGTACCCCTTGTTTCTAGCCATGGCCGAATGGCCCTCATTCAATTCCAACAACATTTCAACAAATTCAACCCAACAATTCTAATCAATAACAAATCAAACCAAATCTCAATGAAGCTCAAATACATCAACCAAAGTTCAATACATCACACATATCATAAAATCAATCAGACATTTGTTTCAATCATTTATTTTAAGCTTCAAACATCAAAACATATAAAATGCACAATGTATGGATAATTACTATTTTACCCTTATACTTTTCAATTATTTTCGAAAATGCCCTTGATCTTCCTATGAAATTCCCAATGTATCTCTACATGTGAAATGACTGTTTTGCCCTTGGTTATTTGAAAATTTCCACATGGTACCCCTTGTTTCTAGCCATGGCCGAATGGCCCTCATTCAATTCCAACAACATTTCAACAAATTCAACCCAACAATTCCAATCAATAGCAAATCAAACCAAGTCTCAATCAAGCTCAAATACATCAACCAAAGTTCAATCCATCACACATATCATAAAATCAACCAAACATTTGTTTCAATCATTGATTTTAAGCTTCAAACATCAAAACATATAAAATGCACGATGGATGGGTAATTACTATTTTACCCTTATACTTTTCTATTATTTCCGAAAATGCCCTTGATCTTCATATAAAATTTCCAATGTATCCCTACATGTGAAATGACTGTTTTGCCCTTGGTTATTTGAGAATTTCCACATGGTACCCCTTGTTTCTAGCCATGGCCGAATGGCCCTCATTCAATTCCAACAACATTTCAACAAATTCAACCCAACAATTCCAATCAATAACAAATCAAACCAAGTCTCAATCAAGCTCAAATACATCAACCAAAGTTCAATCCATCACACATATCGTAAAATCAACCAAACATTTGTTTCAATAATTTATTTTAAGCTTCAACCATCAAAACACATAAAATGCCCGATGTATGGGTAATTACTATTTTACCCTTATACTTTTTTATTATTTCCGAAAATGCCCTTGATCTTCCTATAAAATTCCCAATGTATCCCTGCATGTGAAATGACTGTTTTGCCCTTGGTTATTTTAAAATTTCGACATGGTACCCCTTGTTTCTAGCAATTCCGAATGGACCTCATTCAATTCCAACAACATTTCAACAAATTCAAACCACAATTCCAATCAATAACAAATCAATCCAAGTCTCAATCAAGCTCAAATACATCAACCAAAGTTCAATCCATCACACATATCATAAAATCAACCAAACATTTGCTTCAATAATTTATTTTAAGCTTCAACCATCAAAACACATAAAATGCCGGTGTATGGGTAATTACTGTTTTACCCTTATACTTTTTTATTATTTTCGAAAATGTCCTTGATCTTCCTATAAAAATCCCAACGAATCCCTACATGTGAAATGACTCTTTTGCCCTTGGTTATTTGAAAATTTTAACATGGTACCCCTTGTTTATAGCCATGGCCGAATGACCCTAATTCAATTCCAACAACATTTCAACAAATTCCACCTAACAATTCCAATCAATAACAAATCAAACCAAGTCTCAATCAAGCTCAAATACATCAACCAAAGTTCAATCCATCACACATATCCTAAAATCAACCAAACATTTGTTTCAATCATTTATTTTAAGCTTCAAACATCAAAACATATAAAATGCCCGATGTATGGGTAATTACTATTTTACCCTTATACTTTTCTATTATTTTTTGAAAAGGCCCTTGATCTTCCTATAAAATTCCCAATGTATCCCTACATGTGAAAAGACTATTTTTCCCTTGGTCATTTGAAAATTTCCACATGGTACCCCTTGTTTCTAGCCATGGCCGAATGGCCCTCATCCAATTCCAACAACATTTCAACAAATTCAACCCAACAATTCCAATCAATAACAAATCAAACCACGTCTCAATCAAGCTCAAATACATCAACCAAAGTTCAATCCAGCACACATATCATAAAATCAACCAAATTTTTGTTTCAATAATTTATTTTAAGCTTCAAACATCAAAACATATAAAATGCACAATGTATGGGTAATTACTATTTTACCCTTATACTTTTCTAATATTTCCGAAAATGCCCTTGATCTTCCTATAAAATTCCCAATGTATCCCTACATGTGAAATGACTGTTTTGCCGTTGGTTATTTGAAAATTTCCACATAGTACCCTTTGTTTCTAGCCATGGCCGAATGGCCCTCATTCAATTCCAACAACATTTCAACAAATTCAAGCCAACAATTCCAATTAGTAACAAATCAAACAAAGTCTCAATCAAGCTCAAATACAACAACCAAAGTTCAATCCATCACACATATCATAAAATCAACCAAATTTTTGTTTCAATAATTTATTTTAAGCTTCAAACATCAAAACATATAAAATGCACAATGTATGGGTAATTACTATTTTACCCTTATACTTTTCTAATATTTCTGAAAATGCCCTTGATCTTCCTATAAAATTCCCAATACATGTGAAATGACTGTTTTGCCCTTGGTTATTTGAAAATTTCCACATAGTACCCCTTGTTTCTAGCCATGGCCGAATGGCCCTCATTCAATTCCAACAACATTTCAACAAATTCAAGCCAACAATTCCAATTAGTAACAAATCAAACCAAGTCTCAATCAAGCTCAAATACAACAACCAAAGTTCAATCCATCACACATATCATAAAATCAACCAAACATTTGTTTCAATTATTTATTTTAAGCTTCAAACATCAAAACATATAAAATGCCCGATGTGTGGGTAATTACTATTTTACCCTTATACTTTTCTAATATTTCCGAAAATGCCCTTTGTAACGACCCATCTTCGTTACAAATTTGTTATACTAAAGATTTTATTTCATTAAATTTTAAAAACTCTCTAATTAGTTTATTGATAAAATATTGGATAATTTTTTTTTTCGCGATTCCCAAAACTGACAGATAAAAATTAAAGCTTAATTTATAAATATCTCTTATACAAAACTTAACTAAATAAAACTATGTGTACATACATCTTTTCACATGATAAATACATAATACGCCTAACTGGTTCATTTTATACATAAGACCAAACAAAGAAATGGAAAGAAATGATAATGTCTTTAATCCCTCGAACACGATGTCCGAGATCATCACAGGCACGAACCACATGTGCAAACATTGCAAGGGTAAGCTTACCAAACAAAACTATACATATAAGAAAGTAAGTGAATTTCCAATTATTAAGGAAAAGGACGAAAAACTAGATTTTGTATACTTCAAAATACTATATATAATAACTGAAAATGTTATACAAAACTTAGTTCATAAACATATTTATAACATGAATCATCAACAAGATCAACCACATACACCATCACCACTAATCACAATGAGTCATAACATCATAAGTCACACAATTAAAACAATTGCAGTATGATTTATGCAAATGCAGTTTTGACTCAAAATCATTTTGACCCTGCTCCATGGAGACTTCCCCTTTGAGTGTTTAGTAAGTAACTGGCCTACCATTACCTCATGTAATTCAGCTATCAGCCCCTACTAAACGCGAATAAACTAAACAGAATTAAGAGGTCAGGATACCCGGAAGGCCACCACGACAGTATCTGCACTCCAGATTACGGTCCTCTGTGGAATTGCCAATATCCTTCACCCCACAGACTATATAATCACAGACTATACAGCCCTGTCTAACTTATTCTGCTCACCCCAAAGATTCAATTATCAAATCATATTCCTTTCACATGACTACCGCAGTCCCGGTTAGTCAACAAAATCATTTCTCAATCATTTTCATTTCACATGACTACCGCAGTCCCGGTTAGTCAACTAAATCATTTCTCATATATCAACTTGTTTCTCATGACTACCGCAGTCTCGGTTAGTCAACATTTAATCTTTCTTTTCTTTCTTTTCTTTCTTTTCTTTTCTTTTCTTTCTTTTCATGGCTACCGCAGTCCCGGTTAGCCAACATCAATTATTTTTCACTTGAATCTTTGTAAAACCCCCAAAAAGACTCATGCATATGCAATATGTTAATAATCACAATTAAATAAGTAATTTTAAACAATCACCTACAAAAATATAAATATTCAACAATTTCCAACATCATTCATAACACAATCAAGCCAAATCAAGCAATTTCAATCCAACAATAAACCAACCAATCAATTTCAATCCATCAAAACACATCATCCAATCAATCAAACATGATTCCAAACAATTATTTCAAGCTTCTAATATCAATTATATAAATCAATTTAATCTTTTTATGGCTCTTGATCAAATCTTGAATCTAAACCTAACAACATGTTTTTCTACATTCCAAATGGTCTAAAATGAAATTAAATGCCATGATCCTTACATTCTTAGATACGGCATCTCAGTACCCGCCATCTCCAATGGCCAGACGAACCTAACAGCCACTGCCACTTTGTTTTGTGATTTGATTTTCACATGCAAAGCTTATCAAATAATTTCAAGAAAATTTGGGCATGGTCTCCTTTGTTTTAGGAGCCTTTCCAAGTAATTTAGAGAATCAAAAACAAAAACAATCAGTCCATACACACTCACACAGCCACTGCCAGGAGAATCAAATACCCATTTTTCATCAATTTTAAATTCAACCACCAATCAACTCAACATAAACAGAAAAAGGGGCAGGCATGCTATATGTGATTGAGCCCCCTAACTCTCAACCACACTTAAACTGAAAATATAAATCACAATGAAGCTTCCCTTACCTTGAATCCTTTTTCTCCTTTTCTCCTTTGTCTTCTTTAAATTTTTGGATTTTTCTCCCAAATATTTCTCTCTGAATATAAGATCTCACTGATACAAGCAATTCACATGCACAACAATTTTCAGCACTCTTTGCCCGAGGATCACATTCCTCCCGGTCTCCAATTCACAGTTAATAACAGAACAATCATTAATAACCAATAATCCAATAACTCAAACTCAATCCATCACAAATCATTGCATTCATATTTCTATGGAAACTTCCCTTTTTAGGTGAAATTATTCCTTAACAAGTACAATTAAAGGCATTAAAACCAAATACACAATTAATATAATTAAATTTCATGTGGACACATAGAGCTGTACACACACACCAAAAATTATTTGATGCATCATATCAATTTGAAATTTCATGAGATTTTACAGAGAAACTATACATCATTCATATTTCATCATATAAATTTATCTCACGAAAATTCAACCCACAAATATTATTTTTGAATTAAAAACAGTGGCTGGACATACTCTGTCAAACACAATTCCATATTTTTAGAAAATAGCATATCAAATTCGTTTTATGTGAAATTTTACAGAGAATATCTCCAACATGTGGACCATCATATATAATTTCCTCAGTACCAAAAATCCACCAAAAATACCTTTTTTGAATTTCCAAATCATTATTTCTCCAGAACACAGTTTTCAATAAGAAAATGTAATTAATTACAAAAGGTACTTACAAAATTCTGAGAAAATCCATGGATATTACATATGGTCAAAACAGTATTACTAAATTTTCTCAAGACCAAATTCTCACAAAAAGTAATTTTCTACATTTAATTTCTCTACTGTCCAGCTTTTTCGGTTTTTCCAACATTAAATCACTAAAAATACTTCCCAGGCTTTTCTGACCTTACAAAAATTCAGAGATGACCCTCATGATGCATAAAATGAACTCATGGTTCCAGTTTTCCAAAATCATGTCCCAAAATTCTTGTAAAAATCAAAATAGTCCCATTCTCAGAATCAACAGTTTTTAAAAATAATTCCGGTAAAAATAGTTACAGTGCTCAAAAAAATCTGAAAAAAATACCATGATATCCAGAGGCATCAAAACATAAGAAAATGTATTTACATCCTCAAAAACCTGCACGAAAACCGAGACGAAAAATCCACACAGTCACAGGACCCAAATCTCAAGTAGCTTATTTCGGGTTTTCAAAATTATTTACAGACCATCAACAACAGCCACAATCCATATTTAACAAGAAAACAAGGAAATAGCTTAGGAAAAAAAAAGAAACCCCTACATACCTCGATGAAATCGAAATCCAATCGGTTGGTTTTGAAGCTCTAGTCTCCCTCTATGATATATCCAATTTTAATCGGTAGAAACTTTGATTTGGAGGCTCAAATATTAGAGAGATGCAGAATATTTAGAGAGAAGGAGAGACAGCAGAGGGTTCTCAGCGAGGAAGAAGAGAAGAACGAAGAAATGACGGGAAGAGAAGCGGTTCACGTTTCTTATTTGGCATAATTTTACAATTTTGCTATTTGCAGCCACACTTCCTCTAAGGACACCCCTCTTCTCTTATTTTTTTTTTCTACAACTTACGGAACTTACGTAAAAGTCCCAAAAATCTCACAATAACACTATGAATTAATTTAATTTCCTTTTACGGTATTTATCAAACACTTAATATACGTTACGAAAAATCACAGTGTTACAATTCTCTCCAACAAGAAAATTTATAATTAAATCTCTCACTTTCATACTTATTGGGTTTTAATTTTCGGGATGTTACACCCTTGATCTTCCTATAAAATTCCCAATACATGTGAAATGACTGTTTTGCCCTTGGTTATTTGAAAATTTCCACATAGTACCCCTTGTTTCTAGCCATGGCCGAATGGCCCTCATTCAATTCCAACAACATTTCAACAAACTCAAGCCAACAATTCCAATTAGTAACAAATCTAACCAAGTCTCAATCAAGCTCAAATACAACAACCAAAGTTCAATCGATCACACATATCATAAAATCAACCAAACATTTGTTTCAATTATTTATTTTAAGCTTCAAACATCAAAACATATAAAATGCCCGATGTGTGGGTAATTACTATTTTACCCTTATACTTTTCTAATATTTCTGAATATGCCCTTGATCTTCCTATAAAATTCCCAATACATGTGAAATGACTGTTTTGCCCTTGGTTATTTGAAAATTTCTACATAGTACCCCTTGTTTCTAGCCATGGCCGAATGGCCCTCATTCAATTCCAACAACATTTCAACAAATTCAAGCCAACAATTCCAATTAGTAACAAATCAAACCAAGTCTCAATCAAGCTCAAATACAACAACCAAAGTTCAATCCATCACACATATCATAAAATCAACCAAACATTTGTTTCAATCATTTATTTTAAGCTTCAAACATCAAAACATATAAAATGCCCGATGTATGGGTAATTACTATTTTACCCTTATACTTTTTTATTATTTCCGAAAATGTCCTTGATCTTCCTATAAAAATCCCAATGAATCCCTACATGTGAAATGACTCTTTTGCCCTTGGTTATTTGAAAATTTTAACATGGTACCCCTTGTTTATAGCCATGGCCGAATGACCCTAATTCAATTCCAACAACATTTCAACAAATTCAACCTAACAATTCCAATCAATAACAAATCAAACCAAGTCTCAATCAAGCTCAAATACATCAACCAAAGTTCAATCCATCACACATATCCTAAAATCAACCAAACATTTGTTTCAATCATTTATTTTAAGCTTCAAACATCAAAACATATAAAATGCCCGATGTATGGGTAATTACTATTTTACCCTTATACTTTTCTATTATTTTTTGAAAAGGCCCTTGATCTTCCTATAAAATTCCCAATGTATCCCTACATGTGAAAAGACTATTTTTCCCTTGGTCATTTGAAAATTTCCACATGGTACCCCTTGTTTCTAGCCATGGCCGAATGGCCCTCATCCAATTCCAACAACATTTCAACAAATTCAACCCAACAATTCCAATCAATAACAAATCAAACCACGTCTCAATCAAGCTCAAATACATCAACCAAAGTTCAATCCATCACACATATCATAAAATCAACCAAATTTTTGTTTCAATAATTTATTTTAAGCTTCAAACATCAAAACATATAAAATGCACAATGTATGGGTAATTACTATTTTACCCTTATACTTTTCTAATATTTTCGAAAATGCCCTTGTTCTTCCTATAAAATTCCCAATGTATCCCTACATGTGAAATGACTGTTTTGCCCTTGGTTATTTGAAAATTTCCACATAGTACCCCTTGTTTCTAGCCATGGCCGAATGGCCCTCATTCAATTCCAACAACATTTCAACAAACTCAAGCCAACAATTCCAATTAGTAACAAATCTAACCAAGTCTCAATCAAGCTCAAATACAACAACCAAAGTTCAATCGATCACACATATCATAAAATCAACCAAACATTTGTTTCAATTATTTATTTTAAGCTTCAAACATCAAAACATATAAAATGCCCGATGTGTGGGTAATTACTATTTTACCCTTATACTTTTCTAATATTTCTGAATATGCCCTTGATCTTCCTATAAAATTCCCAATACATGTGAAATGACTGTTTTGCCCTTGGTTATTTGAAAATTTCCACATAGTACCCCTTGTTTCTAGCCATGGCCGAATGGCCCTCATTCAATTCCAACAACATTTCAACAAATTCAAGCCAACAATTCCAATTAGTAACAAATCAAACCAAGTCTCAATCAAGTTCAAATACAACAACCAAAGTTCAATCCATCACACATATCATAAAATCAACCAAACATTTGTTTCAATTATTTATTTTAAGCTTCAAACATCAAAACATATAAAATGCCCGATGTGTGGGTAATTACTATTTTACCCTTATACTTTTCTAATATTTCCGAAAATGCCCTTGATCTTCCTATAAAATTCCCAATACATGTGAAATGACTGTTTTGCCCTTGGTTATTTGAAAATTTCCACATAGTACCCCTTGTTTCTAGCCATGGCCGAATGGCCCTCATTCAATTCCAACAACATTTCAACAAACTCAAGCCAACAATTCCAATTAGTAACAAATCTAACCAAGTCTCAATCAAGCTCAAATACAACAACCAAAGTTCAATCGATCACACATATCATAAAATCAACCAAACATTTGTTTCAATTATTTATTTTAAGCTTCAAACATCAAAACATATAAAATGCCCGATGTGTGGGTAATTACTATTTTACCCTTATACTTTTCTAATATTTCTGAATATGCCCTTGATCTTCCTATAAAATTCCCAATACATGTGAAATGACTGTTTTGCCCTTGGTTATTTGAAAATTTCCACATAGTACCCCTTGTTTCTAGCCATGGCCGAATGGCCCTCATTCAATTCCAACAACATTTCAACAAATTCAAGCCAACAATTCCAATTAGTAACAAATCAAACCAAGTCTCAATCAAGTTCAAATACAACAACCAAAGTTCAATCCATCACACATATCATAAAATCAACCAAACATTTGTTTCAATTATTTATTTTAAGCTTCAAACATCAAAACATATAAAATGCCCGATGTGTGGGTAATTACTATTTTACCCTTATACTTTTCTAATATTTCCGAAAATGCCCTTGATCTTCCTATAAAATTCCCAATACATGTGAAATGACTGTTTTGCCCTTGGTTATTTGAAAATTTCCACATAGTACCCCTTGTTTCTAGCCATGGCCGAATGGCCCTCATTCAATTCCAACAACATTTCAACGAATTCAAGCCAACAATTCCAATTAGTAACAAATCAAACCAAGTCTCAATCAAGCTCAAATACAACAACCAAAGTTCAATCCATCACACATATCATAAAATCAACCAAACATTTGTTTCAATTATTTATTTTAAGCTTCAAACATCAAAACATATAAAATGCCCGATGTGTGGGTAATTACTATTTTACCCTTATACTTTTCTAATATTTCCGAAAATGCCCTTGATCTTCCGATAAAATTCCCAATACATGTGAAATGACTGTTTTGCCCTTGGTTATTTGAAAATTTCCACATAGTACCCCTTGTTTCTAGCCATGGCCGAATGGCCCTCATTCAATTCCAACAACATTTCAACAAACTCAAGCCAACAATTCCAATTAGTAACAAATCTAACCAAGTCTCAATCAAGCTCAAATACAACAACCAAAGTTCAATCGATCACACATATCATAAAATCAACCAAACATTTGTTTCAATTATTTATTTTAAGCTTCAAACATCAAAACATATAAAATGCCCGATGTGTGGGTAATTACTATTTTACCCTTATACTTTTCTAATATTTCTGAATATGCCCTTGATCTTCCTATAAAATTCCCAATACATGTGAAATGACTGTTTTGCCCTTGGTTATTTGAAAATTTCTACATAGTACCCCTTGTTTCTAGCCATGGCCGAATGGCCCTCATTCAATTCCAACAACATTTCAACAAATTCAAGCCAACAATTCCAATTAGTAACAAATCAAACCAAGTCTCAATCAAGCTCAAATACAACAACCAAAGTTCAATCCATCACACATATCATAAAATCAACCAAAGATTTGTTTCAATCATTTATTTTAAGCTTCAAACATCAAAACATATAAAATGCCCGATGTGTGGGTAATTACTATTTTACCCTTATACTTTTCTAATATTTCTGAATATGCCCTTGATCTTCCTATAAAATTCCCAATACATGTGAAATGACTGTTTTGCCCTTGGTTATTTGAAAATTTCCACATAGTACCCCTTGTTTCTAGCCATGGCCGAATGGCCCTCATTCAATTCCAACAACATTTCAACAAATTCAAGCCAACAATTCCAATTAGTAACAAATCAAACCAAGTCTCAATCAAGTTCAAATACAACAACCAAAGTTCAATCCATCACACATATCATAAAATCAACCAAACATTTGTTTCAGTTATTTATTTTAAGCTTCAAACATCAAAACATATAAAATGCCCGATGTGTGGGTAATTACTATTTTACCCTTATACTTTTCTAATATTTCCGAAAATGCCCTTGATCTTCCTATAAAATTCCCAATACATGTGAAATGACTGTTTTGCCCTTGGTTATTTGAAAATTTCTACATAGTACCCCTTGTTTCTAGCCATGGCCGAATGGCCCTCATTCAATTCCAACAACATTTCAACAAATTCAACCCAACAATTCCAATTAGTAACAAATCAAACAAAGTCTCAATCAAGCTCAAATACATCAACCAAAGTTCAATCCATCACACATATCATAAAATCAACCAAATTTTTGTTTCAATAATTTATTTTAAGCTTCAAACATCAAAACATATAAAATGCACAATGTATGGGTAATTAC
Organism: Pueraria montana var. lobata; assembly: GCA_026413185.1. Classification (NCBI taxonomy): domain Eukaryota; kingdom Viridiplantae; phylum Streptophyta; class Magnoliopsida; order Fabales; family Fabaceae; genus Pueraria; species Pueraria montana. Next base: position 65,580,489 of record CM048646.1, on the reverse strand, counting down.
TATTTTACCCTTATACTTTTCTAATATTTCCGAAAATGGCCTTGATCTTCCTATAAAATTCCCAATGTATCCCTACATGTGAAATGACTGTTTTGCCCTTGGTTATTTGAAAATTTCCACATAGTACCCTTTGTTTCTAGCATTGGCCGAATGGCCCTCATTCAATTCCAACAACATTTCAACAAATTCAAGCCAACAATTCCAATTAGAAACAAATCAAACCAAGTCTCAATCAAGCTCAAATACAACAACCAAAGTTCAATCCATCACAAATATCATAAAATCAACCAAACATTTGTTTCAATCATTTATTTTAAGCTTCAAACATCAAAACCTATAAAATGCCCGATGTTTGGGTAATTACTATTTTACCCTTATACTTTTCTATTATTTTTTGAAAAGGCCCTTGATCTTCCTATAAAATTCCCAATGTATCCCTACATGTGAACAGACTGTTTTGCCCTTGGTCATTTGAAAATTTCCACATGGTACCCCTTGTTTGTAGCCATGGCCGAATGGCCCTCATTGAATTCCAACAACATTTCAACAAATTCAACCCAACAATTCCAATGAATAACAAATCAAACCACGTCTCAATCAAGCTTAAATACAACAACCAAAGTTCAATCCATCACACATATCATAAAATCAACCAAATTTTTGTTTCAATAATTAATTTTAAGCTTAAAACATCAAAACATATAAAACGCACGATGTATGGGTAATTACTATTTTACCCTTATACTTTTCTAATATTTCCGAAAATGCCCTTGATCTTCCTATAAAATTCCCAATGTATCCCTACATGTGAAATGACTATTTTGCCCTTGGTTATTTGAGAATTTCCACATGGTACCCCTTGTTTCTAGCCATGGCCGAATGGCCCTCATTCAATTCCAACAACATTTCAACAAATTCAACCCAACAATTCCAATCAATAACAAATCAAACCAAGTCTCAATCAAGCTCAAATACATCAACCAAAGTTCAATCCATCACAAATATCGTAAAATCAACCAAACATTTGTTTCAATAATTTATTTTAAGCTTCAACCATCAAAACACATAAAATGCCCGATGTATGGGTAATTACTATTTTACACTTATACTTTTTTATTATTTCCGAAAATGCCCTTGATCTTCCTATAAAAATCTCATGAATCCCTACATGTGAAATGACTCTTTTGCCCTTGGTGATTTGAAAATTTCCACATGGTACCCCTTGTGTATAGCCATGGCCGAATGACCCTCAGTCAATTCCAACAACATTTCAACAAATTCAACCTAACAATTCCAATCAATAACAAATCAAACCAAGTCTCAATTAAGCTCAAATACATCAACCAAAGTTCAATCCATCACACATATCATAAAACCAACCAAACATTTGTTTCAATCATTTATTTTAAGCTTCAAACATCAAAACATATAAAATGCCCGATGTGTGGGTAATTACTATTTTACCCTTATACTTTTCTAATATTTCCGAAAATGCCCTTGATCTTCCTATAAAATTCCCAATACTTGTGAAATGACTGTTTTGCCCTTGGTTATTTGAAAATTTCCACATAGTACCCCTTGTTTCTAGCCATGGCCGAATGGCCCTCATTCAATTCCAACAACATTTCAACGAATTCAAGCCAACAATTCCAATTAGTAACAAATCAAACCAAGTCTCAATCAAGCTCAAATACAACAACCAAAGTTCAATCCATCACACATATCATAAAATCAACCAAACATTTGTTTCAATTATTTATTTTAAGCTTCAAACATCAAAACATATAAAATGCCCGATGTGTGGGTAATTACTATTTTACCCTTATACTTTTCTAATATTTCCGAAAATGCCCTTGATCTTCCTATAAAATTCCCAATACTTGTGAAATGACTGTTTTGCCCTTGGTTATTTGAAAATTTCCACATAGTACCCCTTGTTTCTTGCCATGGCCGAATGGCCCTCATTCAATTCCAACAACATTTCAACAAACTCAAGCCAACAATTCCAATTAGTAACAAATCAAACCAAGTCTCAATCAAGCTCAAATACAACAACCAAAGTTCAATCGATCACACATATCATAAAATCAACCAAACATTTGTTTCAATTATTTATTTTAAGCTTCAAACATCAAAACATATAAAATGCCCGATGTGTGGGTAATTACTATTTTACCCTTATACTTTTCTAATATTTCTGAATATGCCCTTGATCTTCCTATAAAATTCCCAATACATGTGAAATGACTGTTTTGCCCTTGGTTATTTGAAAATTTCCACATAGTACCCCTTGTTTCTAGCCATGGCCGAATGGCCCTCATTCAATTCCAACAACATTTCAACAAATTCAAGCCAACAATTCCAATTAGTAACAAATCAAACCAAGTCTCAATCAAGTTCAAATACAACAACCAAAGTTCAATCCATCACACATATCATAAAATCAACCAAACATTTGTTTCAATTATTTATTTTAAGCTTCAAACATCAAAACATATAAAATGCCCGATGTGTGGGTAATTACTATTTTACCCTTATACTTTTCTAATATTTCCGAAAATGCCCTTGATCTTCCTATAAAATTCCCAATACATGTGAAATGACTGTTTTGCCCTTGGTTATTTGAAAATTTCCACATAGTACCCCTTGTTTCTAGCCATGGCCGAATGGCCCTCATTCAATTCCAACAACATTTCAACGAATTCAAGCCAACAATTCCAATTAGTAACAAATCAAACCAAGTCTCAATCAAGCTCAAATACAACAACCAAAGTTCAATCCATCACACATATCATAAAATCAACCAAACATTTGTTTCAATTATTTATTTTAAGCTTCAAACATCAAAACATATAAAATGCCCGATGTGTGGGTAATTACTATTTTACCCTTATACTTTTCTAATATTTCCGAAAATGCCCTTGATCTTCCGATAAAATTCCCAATACATGTGAAATGACTGTTTTGCCCTTGGTTATTTGAAAATTTCCACATAGTACCCCTTGTTTCTAGCCATGGCCGAATGGCCCTCATTCAATTCCAACAACATTTCAACAAACTCAAGCCAACAATTCCAATTAGTAACAAATCTAACCAAGTCTCAATCAAGCTCAAATACAACAACCAAAGTTCAATCGATCACACATATCATAAAATCAACCAAACATTTGTTTCAATTATTTATTTTAAGCTTCAAACATCAAAACATATAAAATGCCCGATGTGTGGGTAATTACTATTTTACCCTTATACTTTTCTAATATTTCTGAATATGCCCTTGATCTTCCTATAAAATTCCCAATACATGTGAAATGACTGTTTTGCCCTTGGTTATTTGAAAATTTCTACATAGTACCCCTTGTTTCTAGCCATGGCCGAATGGCCCTCATTCAATTCCAACAACATTTCAACAAATTCAAGCCAACAATTCCAATTAGTAACAAATCAAACCAAGTCTCAATCAAGCTCAAATACAACAACCAAAGTTCAATCCATCACACATATCATAAAATCAACCAAAGATTTGTTTCAATCATTTATTTTAAGCTTCAAACATCAAAACATATAAAATGCCCGATGTGTGGGTAATTACTATTTTACCCTTATACTTTTCTAATATTTCTGAATATGCCCTTGATCTTCCTATAAAATTCCCAATACATGTGAAATGACTGTTTTGCCCTTGGTTATTTGAAAATTTCCACATAGTACCCCTTGTTTCTAGCCATGGCCGAATGGCCCTCATTCAATTCCAACAACATTTCAACAAATTCAAGCCAACAATTCCAATTAGTAACAAATCAAACCAAGTCTCAATCAAGTTCAAATACAACAACCAAAGTTCAATCCATCACACATATCATAAAATCAACCAAACATTTGTTTCAGTTATTTATTTTAAGCTTCAAACATCAAAACATATAAAATGCCCGATGTGTGGGTAATTACTATTTTACCCTTATACTTTTCTAATATTTCCGAAAATGCCCTTGATCTTCCTATAAAATTCCCAATACATGTGAAATGACTGTTTTGCCCTTGGTTATTTGAAAATTTCTACATAGTACCCCTTGTTTCTAGCCATGGCCGAATGGCCCTCATTCAATTCCAACAACATTTCAACAAATTCAACCCAACAATTCCAATTAGTAACAAATCAAACAAAGTCTCAATCAAGCTCAAATACATCAACCAAAGTTCAATCCATCACACATATCATAAAATCAACCAAATTTTTGTTTCAATAATTTATTTTAAGCTTCAAACATCAAAACATATAAAATGCACAATGTATGGGTAATTACTATTTTACCCTTATACTTTTCTAATATTTCCGAAAATGGCCTTGATCTTCCTATAAAATTCCCAATGTATCCCTACATGTGAAATGACTGTTTTGCCCTTGGTTATTTGAAAATTTCCACATAGTACCCTTTGTTTCTAGCATTGGCCGAATGGCCCTCATTCAATTCCAACAACATTTCAACAAATTCAAGCCAACAATTCCAATTAGAAACAAATCAAACCAAGTCTCAATCAAGCTCAAATACAACAACCAAAGTTCAATCCATCACAAATATCATAAAATCAACCAAACATTTGTTTCAATCATTTATTTTAAGCTTCAAACATCAAAACCTATAAAATGCCCGATGTTTGGGTAATTACTATTTTACCCTTATACTTTTCTATTATTTTTTGAAAAGGCCCTTGATCTTCCTATAAAATTCCCAATGTATCCCTACATGTGAACAGACTGTTTTGCCCTTGGTCATTTGAAAATTTCCACATGGTACCCCTTGTTTGTAGCCATGGCCGAATGGCCCTCATTGAATTCCAACAACATTTCAACAAATTCAACCCAACAATTCCAATGAATAACAAATCAAACCACGTCTCAATCAAGCTTAAATACAACAACCAAAGTTCAATCCATCACACATATCATAAAATCAACCAAATTTTTGTTTCAATAATTAATTTTAAGCTTAAAACATCAAAACATATAAAACGCACGATGTATGGGTAATTACTATTTTACCCTTATACTTTTCTAATATTTCCGAAAATGCCCTTGATCTTCCTATAAAATTCCCAATGTATCCCTACATGTGAAATGACTATTTTGCCCTTGGTTATTTGAGAATTTCCACATGGTACCCCTTGTTTCTAGCCATGGCCGAATGGCCCTCATTCAATTCCAACAACATTTCAACAAATTCAACCCAACAATTCCAATCAATAACAAATCAAACCAAGTCTCAATCAAGCTCAAATACATCAACCAAAGTTCAATCCATCACAAATATCGTAAAATCAACCAAACATTTGTTTCAATAATTTATTTTAAGCTTCAACCATCAAAACACATAAAATGCCCGATGTATGGGTAATTACTATTTTACACTTATACTTTTTTATTATTTCCGAAAATGCCCTTGATCTTCCTATAAAAATCTCATGAATCCCTACATGTGAAATGACTCTTTTGCCCTTGGTGATTTGAAAATTTCCACATGGTACCCCTTGTGTATAGCCATGGCCGAATGACCCTCAGTCAATTCCAACAACATTTCAACAAATTCAACCTAACAATTCCAATCAATAACAAATCAAACCAAGTCTCAATTAAGCTCAAATACATAAACCAAAGTTCAATCCATCACACATATCATAAAACCAACCAAACATTTGTTTCAATCATTTATTTTAAGCTTCAAACATCAAAACATATAAAATGCCCGATGTGTGGGTAATTACTATTTTACCCTTATACTTTTCTAATATTTCCGAAAATGCCCTTGATCTTCCTATAAAATTCCCAATACTTGTGAAATGACTGTTTTGCCCTTGGTTATTTGAAAATTTCCACATAGTACCCCTTGTTTCTAGCCATGGCCGAATGGCCCTCATTCAATTCCAACAACATTTCAACGAATTCAAGCCAACAATTCCAATTAGTAACAAATCAAACCAAGTCTCAATCAAGCTCAAATACAACAACCAAAGTTCAATCCATCACACATATCATAAAATCAACCAAACATTTGTTTCAATTATTTATTTTAAGCTTCAAACATCAAAACATATAAAATGCCCGATGTGTGGGTAATTACTATTTTACCCTTATACTTTTCTAATATTTCCGAAAATGCCCTTGATCTTCCTATAAAATTCCCAATACTTGTGAAATGACTGTTTTGCCCTTGGTTATTTGAAAATTTCCACATAGTACCCCTTGTTTCTTGCCATGGCCGAATGGCCCTCATTCAATTCCAACAACATTTCAACAAACTCAAGCCAACAATTCCAATTAGTAACAAATCAAACCAAGTCTCAATCAAGCTCAAATACAACAACCAAAGTTCAATCCATCACACATATCATAAAATCAACCAAACATTTGTTTCAATTATTTATTTTAAGCTTCAAACATCAAAACATATAAAATGCCCGATGTGTGGGTAATTACTATTTTACCCTTATACTTTTCTAATATTTCTGAAAATGCCCTTGATCTTCCTATAAAATTCCCAATACATGTGAAATGACTGTTTTGCCCTTGGTTATTTGAAAATTTCCACATAGTACCCCTTGTTTCTAGCCATGGCCGAATGGCCCTCATTCAATTCCAACAACATTTCAACAAATTCAAGCCAACAATTCCAATTAGTAACAAATCAAACCAAGTCTCAATCAAGCTCAAATACAACAACCAAAGTTCAATCCATCACACATATCATAAAATCAACCAAACATTTGTTTCAATCATTTATTTTAAGCTTCAAACATCAAAACATATAAAATGCCCGATGTATGGGTAATTACTATTTTACCCTTATACTTTTCTATTATTTCGAAAATGCCCTTGATCTTCCTATAAAATTCCCAACGTATCCCTACATGTGAAATGACTGTTTTGCCCTTGGTTATTTGAAAATTTCCACATGGTAGCCCTTGTTTCCGGCCATGGCCGAATGGCCCTCATTGAATTTCAACAACATTTCAACAAATTCAACCCAACAATTCCAATCAATAACAAATCAAACCACGTCTCAATAGAGCTCAAATACAACAACCAAAGTTCAATCCATCACACATCTCATAAAATCAACCAAACATTTGTTTCAATAATTTATCTTAAGCTTCAAACATCAAAACATATAAAATGCCCGATGTGTGGGTAATTACGATTTTACCCTTATACTTTTTTATTATTTCCGAAAATGCCCTTGATCTTCCTATAAAATTCCAAAAGTATCCCTACATGTGAAATGACTGTTTTGCCCTTGGTTATTTCAAAATTTCCACATGATACCCCTTGTTTCCAGCCATGGTCGAATGGCCCTCATTCTATTCCAACAACATTTCAACAAATTCAACCCAACAATTCCAATCAATAACAAAATCAAACCACGTCTCAATCAAGCTCAAATACAACAACCAAAGTTCAATCCATCACACATCTCATAAAATCAACCAAATTTTTGTTTCAATCATTAATTTTAAGCTTAAAACATCAAAACATATAAAACGCACGATGTATGGGTAATTACTATTTTACCCTTATACTTTTCTAATATTTTCGAAAATGCCCTTGATCTTCCTATAAAATTCCCAATGTATCCCTACATGTGAAATGACTGTTTTGCCCTTGGTTATTTGAGAATTTCCACATGGTACCCCTTGTTTCTAGCCACGGCCGAATGGCCCTCATTCAATTCCAACAACATTTCAACAAATTCAACCCAACAATTCCAATCAATAACAAATCAAACCAAGTCTCAATCAAGCTCAAATACATCAACCAAAGTTCAATCCATCACACATCGTAAAATCAACCAAACATTTGTTTCAATAATTTATTTTAAGCTTCAACCATCAAAACACATAAAATGCCCGATGTATGGGTAATTACTATTTTACCCTTATACTTTTTTATTATTTCCGAAAATGCCCTTGATCTTCCTATAAAATTCTCAATGAATCCCTACATGTGAAATGACTCATTTGCCCTTGGTTATTTGAAAATTTCCACATGGTACCCCTTGTGTATAGCCATGGCCGAATGACCCTCAGTCAATTCCAACAACATTTCAACAAATTCAACCTAACAATTCCAATCAATAACAAATCAAACCAAGTCTCAATTAAGCTCAAATACATCAACCAAAGTTCAATCCATCACACATATCATAAAATCAACCAAACATTTGTTTCAATCATTTATTTTAAGCTTCAAACATCAAAACATATAAAATGCCCGATGTATGGGTAATTACTATTTTACCCTTATACTTTTTTATTATTTCCGAAAATGCCCTTGATCTTCCTATAAAATTCCCAATGTATCCCTGCATGTGAAATGACTGTTTTGCCCTTGGTTATTTTAAAATTTCGACATGGTACCCCTTGTTTCTAGCAATTCCGAATGGACCTCATTCAATTCCAACAACATTTCAACAAATTCAAACCAACAATTCCAATCAATAACAAATCAATCCAAGTCTCAATCAAGCTCAAATACATCAACCAAAGTTCAATCCATCACACATATCATAAAATCAACCAAACATTTGCTCCAATAATTTATTTTAAGCTTCAACCATCAAAACACATAAAATGCCCGATGTATGGGTAATTACTATTTTACCCTTATACTTTTTTATTATTTTCGAAAATGCCCTTGATCTTCCTATAAAAATCTCAATGAATCCCTACATGTGAAATGACTCTTTTGCCCTTGGTTATTTGAAAATTTCCACATGGTACCCCTTGTGTATAGCCATGGCCGAATGACCCTCAGTCAATTCCAACAACATTTCAACAAATTCAACCTAACAATTCCAATCAATAACAAATCAAACCAAGTCTCAATTAAGCTCAAATACATCAACCAAAGTTCAATCCATCACACATATCATAAAATCAACCAAACATTTGTTTCAATCATTTATTTTAAGCTTCAAACATCAAAACATATAAAATGCCCGATGTATGGGTAATTACTATTTTACCCTTATACTTTTTTATTATTTCCGAAAATGCCCTTGATCTTCCTATAAAATTCCCAATGTATCCCTGCATGTGAAATGACTGTTTTGCCCTTGTTTATTTTAAAATTTCGACATGGTACCCCTTGTTTCTAGCAATTCCGAATGGACCTCATTCAATTCCAACAACATTTCAACAAATTCAAACCAACAATTCCAATCAATAACAAATCAATCCAAGTCTCAATCAAGCTCAAATACATCAACCAAAGTTCAATCCATCACACATATGCTAAAATCAACCAAACATTTGTTTCAATCATTTATTTTAAGCTTCAAACATCAAAACATATAAAATGCCCGATGTATGGGTAATTACTATTTTACCCTTATACTTTTCTATTATTTTTTGAAAAGGCCCTTGATCTTCCTATAAAATTCCCAATGTATCCCTACATGTGAAAAGACTGTTTTGCCCTTGGTCATTTGAAAATTTCCACATGGTACCCCTTGTTTCTAGCCATGGCCGAATGGCCCTCATCCAATTCCAACAACATTTCAACAAATTCAACCCAACAATTCCAATCAATAACAAATCAAACCACGTCTCAATCAAGCTCAAATACATCAACCAAAGTTCAATCCATCACACATATCATAAAATCAACCAAATTTTTGTTTCAATAATTTATTTTCAGCTTCAAACATCAAAACATATAAAATGCACAATGTATGGGTAATTACTATTTTACCCTTATACTTTTCTAATATTTCCGAAAATGCCCTTGATCTTCCTATAAAATTCCCAATGTATCCCTACATGTGAAATGACTGTTTTGCCCTTGGTTATTTGAAAATTTCCACATAGTACCCTTTGTTTCTAGCCATGGCCGAATGGCCCTCATTCAATTCCAACAACATTTCAACAAATTCAAGCCAACAATTCCAATTAGTAACAAATCAAACCAAGTCTCAATCAAGCTCAAATACAACAACCAAAGTTCAATCCATCACAAATATCATAAAATCAACCAAACATTTGTTTCAATCATTTATTTTAAGCTTCAAACATCAAAACATATAAAATGCCCGATGTTTGGGTAATTACTATTTTACCCTTATACTTTTCTATTATTTTTTGAAAAGGCCCTTGATCTTCCTATAAAATTCCCAATGTATCCCTACATGTGAAAAGACTGTTTTGCCCTTGGTCATTTGAAAATTTCCACATGGTACCCCGTGTTTCTAGCCATGGCCGAATGGCCCTCATTGAATTCCAACAACATTTCAACAAATTCAACCCAACAATTCCAATGAATAACAAATCAAACCACGTCTCAATCAAGCTTAAATACAACAAGCAAAGTTCAGTCCATCACACATATCATAAAATCAACCAAATTTTTGTTTCAATAATTAATTTTAAGCTTAAAACATCAAAACATATAAAACGCACGATGTATGGGTAATTACTATTTTACCCTTATACTTTTCTAATATTTCCGAAAATGCCCTTGATCTTCCTATAAAATTCCCAATACATGTGAAATGACTGTTTTGCCCTTGGTTATTTGAAAATTTCCACATAGTACCCTTTGTTTCTAGCCATGGCCGAATGGCCCTCATTCAATTCCAACAACATTTCAACAAATTCAACCTAACAATTCCAATCAATAACAAATCAAACCAAGTCTCAATCAAGCTCAAATACATCAACCAAAGTTCAATCCATCACACATATCCTAAAATCAACCAAACATTTGTTTCAATCATTTATTTTAAGCTTCAAACATCAAAACATATAAAATGCCCGATGTATGGGTAATTACTATTTTACCCTTATACTTTTCTATTATTTTTTGAAAAGGCCCTTGATCTTCCTATAAAATTCCCAATGTATCCCTACATGTGAAAAGACTATTTTGCCCTTGGTCATTTGAAAATTTCCACATGGTACCCCTTGTTTCTAGCCATGGCCGAATGGCCCTCATCCAATTCCAACAACATTTCAACAAATTCAACCCAACAATTCCAATCAATAACAAATCAAACCAAGTCTCAATCAAGCTCAAATACAACAACCAAAGTTCAATCCATCACACATATCATAAAATCAACCAAACATTTGTTTCAATCATTTATTTTAAGCTTCAAACATCAAAACATATAAAATGCCCGATGTATGGGTAATTACTATTTTACCCTTATACTTTTCTATTATTTATGAAAATGCCCTTGATCTTCCTATAAAATTCCCAACGTATCCCTACATGTGAAATGACTGTTTTGCCCTTGGTGATTTGAAAATTTCCACATGGTACCCCTTGTTTCCAGCCATGGCCGAATCGCCCTCATTGAATTCCAACAACATTTCAACAAATTCAAGCCAACAATTCTAATTAGTAACAAATCAAACCAAGTCTCAATCAAGCTCAAATACAACAACCAAAGTTCAATCCATCACACATATCATAAAATCAACCAAACATTTGTTTCAATTATTTATTTTAAGCTTCAAACATCAAAACATATAAAATGCCCGATGTGTGGGTAATTACTATTTTACCCTTATACTTTTCTAATATTTCTGAAAATGCCCTTGATCTTCCTATAAAATTCCCAATACATGTGAAATGACTGTTTTGCCCTTGGTTATTTGAAAATTTCCACATAGTACCCCTTGTTTCTAGCCATGGCCGAATGGCCCTCATTCAATTCCAACAACATTTCAACAAATTCAAGCCAACAATTCCAATTAGTAACAAATCAAACCAAGTCTCAATCAAGCTCAAATACAACAACCAAAGTTCAATCCATCACACATATCATAAAATCAACCAAACATTTGTTTCAATCATTTATTTTAAGCTTCAAACATCAAAACATATAAAATGCCCGATGTATGGGTAATTACTATTTTACCCTTATACTTTTCTATTATTTCGAAAATGCCCTTGATCTTCCTATAAAATTCCCAACGTATCCCTACATGTGAAATGACCGTTTTGCCCTTGGTTATTTGAAAATTTCCACATGGTAGCTCTTGTTTCCGGCCATGGCCGAATGGCCCTCATTGAATTTCAACAACATTTCAACAAATTCAACCCAACAATTCCAATCAATAACAAATCAAACCACGTCTCAATCAAGCTCAAATACAACAACCAAAGTTCAATCCATCACACATCCCATAAAATCAACCAAACATTTGTTTCAATAATTTATCTTAAGCTTCAAACATCAAAACATATAAAATGCCCGATGTGTGGGTAATTACGATTTTACCCTTATACTTTTTTATTATTTCCGAAAATGCCCTTGATCTTCCTATAAAATTCCAAAAGTATCCCTACATGTGAAATGACTGTTTTGCCCTTGGTTATTTCAAAATTTCCACATGATACCCCTTGTTTCCAGCCATGGTCGAAAGGCCCTCATTAAATTCCAACAACATTTCAACAAATTCAACCAAACAATTCCAATCAATAACAAATCAAACCACGTCTCAATCAAGCTCAAATACAACAACCAAAGTTCAATCCATCACACATATCATAAAATCAACCAAATTTTTGTTTCAATAATTAATTTTAAGCTTAAAACATCAAAACATATAAAACGCACGATGTATGGGTAATTACTATTTTACCCTTATACTTTTCTAATATTTCTGAAAATGCCCTTGATCTTCCTATAAAATTCCCAATGTATCCCTACATGTGAAATGACTGTTTTGCCCTTGGTTATTTGAGAATTTCCACATGGTACCCCTTGTTTCTAGCCATGGCCGAATGGCCCTCATTCAATTCCAACAACATTTTAACAAATTCAACCCAACAATTCCAATCAATAACAAATCAATCCAAGTCTCAATCAAGCTCAAATACATCAACCAAAGTTCAATCCATCACACATCGTAAAATCAGCCAAACATTTGTTTCAATAATTTATTTTAAGCTTCAACCATCAAAACACATAAAATGCCCGATGTATGGGTAATTACTATTTTACCCTTATACTTTTTTATTATTTCCGAAAATGCCCTTGATCTTCCTATAAAAATCTCAATGAATCCCTACATGTGAAATGACTCTTTTGCCCTTGGTTATTTGAAAATTTCCACATGGTACCCCTTGTGTATAGCCATGGCCGAATGACCCTCAGTCAATTCCAACAACATTTCAACAAATTCAACCTAACAATTCCAATCAATAACAAATCAAACCAAGTCTCAATTAAGCTCAAATACATCAACCAAAGTTCAATCCATCACACATATCATAAAATCAACCAAACATTTGTTTCAATCATTTATTTTGAGCTTCAAACATCAAAACATATAAAATGCCCGATGTATGGGTAATTACTATTTTACCCTTATACTTTTTTATTATTTCCGAAAATGCCCTTGATCTTCCTATAAAATTCCCAATGTATCCCTGCATGTGAAATGACTGTTTTGCCCTTGGTTATTTTAAAATTTCGACATGGTACCCCTTGTTTCTAGCAATTCCGAATGGACCTCATTCAATTCCAACAACATTTCAACAAATTCAAACCAACAATTCCAATCAATAACAAATCAATCCAAGTCTCAATCAAGCTCAAATACATCAACCAAAGTTCAATCCATCACACATATCATAAAATCAACCAAACATTTGCTTCAATAATTTATTTTAAGCTTCAACCATCAAAACACATAAAATGCCCGATGTATGGGTAATTACTATTTTACCCTTATACTTTTTTATTATTTCCGAAAATGTCCTTGATCTTCCTATAAAAATCCCAATGAATCCCTACATGTGAAATGACTGTTTTGCCCTTGGTTATTTGAAAATTTCCACATAGTACCCTTTGTTTCTAGCCATGGCCGAATGGCCCTCATTCAATTCCAACAACATTTCAACAAATTCAACCTAACAATTCCAATCAATAACAAATCAAACCAAGTCTCAATCAAGCTCAAATACATCAACCAAAGTGCAATCCATCACACATATCCTAAAATCAACCAAACATTTGTTTCAATCATTTATTTTAAGCTTCAAACATCAAAACATATAAAATGCACGATGTATGGGTAATTACTATTTTACCCTTATACTTTTCTATTATTTTTTGAAAAGGCCCTTGATCTTCCTATAAAATTCCCAATGTATCCCTACATGTGAAAAGACTGTTTTGCCCTTGGTCATTTGAAAATTTCCACATGGTACCCCTTGTTTCTAGCCATGGCCGAATGGCCCTCATCCAATTCCAACAACATTTCAACAAATTCAACCCAACAATTCCAATCAATAACAAATCAAACCACGTCTCAATCAAGCTCAAATACATCAACCAAAGTTCAATCCATCACACATATCATAAAATCAACCAAATTTTTGTTTCAATAGTTTATTTTCAGCTTCAAACATCAAAATATATAAAATGCACAATGTATGGGTAATTACTATTTTACCCTTATACTTTTCTAATATTTCCGAAAATGCCCTTGATCTTCCTATAAAATTCCCAATGTATCCCTACATGTGAAATGACTGTTTTGCCCTTGGTTATTTGAAAATTTCCACATAGTACCCTTTGTTTCTAGCCATGGCCGAATGGCCCTCATTCAATTCCAACAACATTTCAACAAATTCAAGCCAACAATTCCAATTAGTAACAAATCAAACCAAGTCTCAATCAAGCTCAAATACAACAACCAAAGTTCAATCCATCACAAATATCATAAAATCAACCAAACATTTGTTTCAATCATTTATTTTAAGCTTCAAACATCAAAACATATAAAATGCCCGATGTTTGGGTAATTACTATTTTACCCTTATACTTTTCTATTATTTTTTGAAAAGGCCCTTGATCTTCCTATAAAATTCCCAATGTATCCCTACATGTGAAAAGACTGTTTTGCCCTTGGTCATTTGAAAATTTCCACATGGTACCCCGTGTTTCTAGCCATGGCCGAATGGCCCTCATTGAATTCCAACAACATTTCAACAAATTCAAGCCAACAATTCCAATTAGTAACAAATCAAACCAAGTCTCAATCAAGCTCAAATACATCAACCAAAGTTCAATCCATCACACATATTATAAAATCAACCAAACATTTGTTTCAATCATTTATTTTAAGCTTCAAACATCAAAACATAGAAAATGCATGATGTATGGGTAATTACTATTTTACGCTTATACTTTTCTATTATTTCCGAAAACACCCTGGATCTTCCTATAAAATTCCCAACGTATCCCTACATATGAATTGACTGTTTTGCCCTTGGTGATTTGAAAATTTTCACATGGTACCCCTTGTTTCCAGCCACGGCCGAATGACCCTCATTGAATTCCAACATCATTTCAACAAATTCAACCCAACAATTCCAATCGATAACAAATCAAACCAAGTCTCAATCAAGCTCAAATACGTCAACCAAAGTTCAATCCATCACACATATCATAAAATCAACCAAACATTTGTTTCAATCATTTATTTTAAGCTTCATAATCAAAACATATAAAATTCCCGATGTATGAGTAATTAATATTTTACCCTTATACTTTTCTAATAATTCCAAAAATGCCCTTGATCTTCCTATAAATTTCCCAATGTATCCCTACATGTGAAATGACTATTTTGCCCTTGGTTATTTGAAAATTTCCACATAGTACCCTTTGTTTCTAGCCATGGCCGAATGGCCCTCATTCAATTCCAACAACATTTCAACAAATTGAAGCCAACAATTCCAATTAGTAACAAATCAAACCAAGTCTCAATCAAGCTCAAATACAACAACCAAAGTTCAATCCATCACACATATGATAAACTGAACCAAACATTTGTTTCAATCATTTATTTTAAGCTTCAAACATCAAAACATATAAAATGCCCGATGTTTGGGTAATTACTATTTTACCCTTATACTTTTCTATTATTTTTTAAAATGCCCTTGATCTTCCTATAAAATTCCCAATGTATCCCTACATGTGAAATGACTATTTTGCCCTTGGTTATTTGAAAATTTCCACATAGTACCCTTTGTTTCTAGCCATGGCCGAATGGCCCTCATTCAATTCCAACAACATTTCAACAAATTCAAGCCAACAATTCCAATTAGTAACAAATCAACCCAAGTCTCAATCAACCTCAATACAACAACCAAAGTTCAATCAATCACATATATCATAAAATCAACCAAACATTTGTTTCAATAATTTATTTTAAGCTTCAAACATCAAAACATATAAAATGCCCGATGTATAGGTAATTACTATTTTACCCTTATACTTTTCTATTATTTTTTGAAAAGGCCCTTGATCTTCCTATAAAATTCCCAATGTATCCCTACATGTGAAAAGACTGTTTTGCCCTTGGTCATTTGAAAATTTCCACATGGTAGCCCTTGTTTCCAGACATGGCCGAATGGCCCTCATTCAATTCCAACAAGATTTCAACAAATTCAACCCAACAATTCCAATCAATAACAAATCAAACCACGTCTCAATCAAGCTCAAATACATCAACCAAAGTTCAATCCATCACACATATCATAAAATCAACCAAATTTTTGTTTCAATAATTAATTTTAAGCTTAAAACATCAAAACATATAAAACGCACGATGTATGGGTAATTACTATTTTACCCTTATACTTTTCTGTTATTTCCGAAAATGCCCTTGATCTTCCTATAAAATTCCCAATGTATCCCTACATGTGAAATTACTGTTTTGCCCTTGGTTATTTGAAAATTTCCACAAGGTACCCCTTGTTTCAAGCCATGGCCGAATGGCTCTCATTCAATTCCAACAACATTTCAACAAATTCTTCCCAACAATTCCAATCAATAACAAATCAAACCAAGTCTCAATCAAGCTTAAATACATCAACCAAAGTTCAATCCATCACACATATCATAAAATCAACCAAACATTTGTTTCAATCATTTATTTTAAGCTTCAAACATCAAACCATATAAAATGCCCGATGTATGGGTAATTCCTATTTTACCTTTATACTTTTCTATTATTTTTCGAAAAGGCCCTTGATCATCCTATAAAATTCCCAATGTATACCTACATGTGAAATGAGTGTTTTGCCCTTGGTTATTTGAAAATTTCCACATGGTACCCCTTGTTTCTAGCCATGGCAGAATGGCCATCATTCAATTACCACAACATTTCAACAAATTCAACCCAACAATTCCAATCAATAACAAATCAAACAAAGTCTCAATCAAACTCAAATACATCAACCAAAGTTCAATCCATCACACATATCATAAAATCAACCAAATTATTGTTTCAATAATTAATTTTAAGCTTAAAACATCAAAACATATAAAACGCACGATGTATGGGTAATTACTATTTTACCCTTATACTTTTCTATTATTTTCGAAAATGCCCTTGATCCTCCTATAAAATTCCCAATGTATCCCTACATGTGAAATGACTGTTTTGCCCTAGGTTATTTGAAAATTTTCACATGGTACCCCTTGTTTCTAGCCATGGCCGAATGGCCCTCATTGAATTCCAACAACATTTCTACAAATTCAACCCTACAATTTCAAACAATAACAAATCAAACCAAGTCTCAATCAAGCTCAAATACATCAACAGAAGTTCAATCCATCACACATATCATAAAAACAACCAAACATTTGTTTCAATCATTTATTTTAAGCTTCAAACATCAAAACATAGAAAATGCCCGATGTATGGGTAATTACTATTTTACCCTTATACTTTTCTATTATTTCCGAAAATGCCCTGGTCTTCCTATAAAATTCCCAATGTATCCCTACATGTGAAATGACTATTTTGCCCTTGGTTATTTCAAAATTTACACATAGTACCCCTTGTTTCTAGCCATGGCCGAATGGCAATCATTCAATTCCAACAACATTTCAACAAATTTAACCCAACAATTTCGATCAATAACAAATCAAACCAAGTCTCAATCTTGCTCAAATACATCAACCAAAGTTCAATCCATCACACATATCATAAAATCAACCAAACATTTGTTTCAATCATTTATTTTAAGCTTCAAACATCAAAACAGATAAAATGCCCGATGTATGGGTAATTACTATTTTAGCCTTATACTTTTCTATTATTTCTGAAAACGCCCTTGATCTTCTTTTAAAATTCCCAATGTATCCCTACATGTGAAATGACTATTTTGCTCTTGGTTATTTCAAAATTTCAACATAGTACCCCTTGTTTCTAGCCATGGCCGAATGACCCTCATTCAATTCCAACAACATTTCAACAAAGTCAACAAAACAATTTCAATCAATAACAAATCAAACCAAGTCTCAATCAAGCTCAAATACATCAACCAAAGTTTAATCCATCACACATATCATTAAATCAACCAAACGTTTGTTTCAATCATTTATTTTAAGCTTCAAACATCAAAACATATAAAATGCCCGATGTATGGGTAATTACTGTTTTACCCTTATACTTTTCTATTATTTCCGAAGATGCCCCTGATCTTCCTGTAAAATTCCCAATGTATCCCTACATGTGAAATGCCTATTTTGCCCTTGGTTATTTGAAAATTTCCACATAGTACCCCTTCTTCATAGCCATGGCCGAATGGCCCTCATTCAATTCCAACAACATTTCAACAAATTCAACCCAACAATTTCAATCAATAACAAATCAAACCAAGTCTCAATCAAGCTCAAATACATCAACTGAAGTTCAATCTACACACATATCATAAAATCAACCAAACATTTGTTTCAATCATTTATTTTAAGCTTCAAACATCAAAAGATATAAAATGCGCGATGTATGGGTAACTACTATTTTACCCTTATACTTTTCTATTATTTTCGAAAACGCCCTTGATCTTTCTTTAAAATTCCCAATGTATCCATACATGTGAAAGACTATTTTGCTCTTGGTTATTTCAAAATTTCCACATAGTACCCCCTCTTTCTAGCCTTGGCCGAATGGCCCTCATTCAATCCCAACAACATTTCAACAAATTCAACCCAACAATTTCAATCAATAACACATCAAACCAAGTCTCTATCAAGCTCAAATACATCAACAAAAGTTCAATCCGTCACACATATCATAAAATGAACCAAACATTTATTTCAATCATTTATGTTAAGCTTCAAACATCAAAACATATAAAATGCCCGATGTATGGGTAATTACTTTTTTACCCTTATACATTTCTATTATTTCTGAAAATGCCCCTGATCTTCCTCTAAAATTCCCAATGTATCCCTACATGTGAAATGAGTATTTTGCCCTTGGTTATTTGAATATTTCCACATAGTACCCCTTGTTCCTAGCCATGGCCGAATGACCCTCATTCAATTCCAACAACATTTCAAAAAATTCAACCCAACAATTTCAATCAATACCAAATCAAACCAAGTCTCAATCCAGCTCAAATACATCAACCAAAGTTCAATCCATCACACATATCATAAAATCAACCAAACATTTGTTTCAATCATTTATTTTAAGCTTCAAACATCAAAACATATAAAATGCCCGATGTATGGGTAATTACTGTTTTACCCTTATACTTTTCTATTATTTCCGAAGATGCCCCTGATCTTCCTGTAAAATTCCCAATGTATCCCTACATGTGAAATGCCTATTTTGCCCTTGGTTATTTGAAAATTTCCACATAGTACCCCTTCTTCATAGCCATGGCCGAATGGCCCTCATTCAATTCCAACAACATTTCAACAAATTCAACCCAACAATTTCAATCAATAACAAATCAAACCAAGTCTCAATCAAGCTCAAATACATCAACTGAAGTTCAATCTACACACATATCATAAAATCAACCAAACATTTGTTTCAATCATTTATTTTAAGCTTCAAACATCAAAAGATATAAAATGCGCGATGTATGGGTAACTACTATTTTACCCTTATACTTTTCTATTATTTTCGAAAACGCCCTTGATCTTTCTTTAAAATTCCCAATGTATCCATACATGTGAAAGACTATTTTGCTCTTGGTTATTTCAAAATTTCCACATAGTACCCCCTCTTTCTAGCCTTGGCCGAATGGCCCTCATTCAATCCCAACAACATTTCAACAAATTCAACCCAACAATTTCAATCAATAACACATCAAACCAAGTCTCTATCAAGCTCAAATACATCAACAAAAGTTCAATCCGTCACACATATCATAAAATGAACCAAACATTTATTTCAATCATTTATGTTAAGCTTCAAACATCAAAACATATAAAATGCCCGATGTATGGGTAATTACTTTTTTACCCTTATACATTTCTATTATTTCTGAAAATGCCCCTGATCTTCCTCTAAAATTCCCAATGTATCCCTACATGTGAAATGAGTATTTTGCCCTTGGTTATTTGAATATTTCCACATAGTACCCCTTGTTCCTAGCCATGGCCGAATGACCCTCATTCAATTCCAACAACATTTCAAAAAATTCAACCCAACAATTTCAATCAATACCAAATCAAACCAAGTCTCAATCCAGCTCAAATACATCAACCAAAGTTCAATCCATCACACATATCATAAAATCAACCAAACATTTGTTTCAATCATTTATTTTAAGCTTCAAACATCAAAACATATAAAATGCCCGATGTATGGGTAATTACTGTTTTACCCTTATACTTTTCTATTATTTCCGAAGATGCCCCTGATCTTCCTGTAAAATTCCCAATGTATCCCTACATGTGAAATGCCTATTTTGCCCTTGGTTATTTGAAAATTTCCACATAGTACCCCTTCTTCATAGCCATGGCCGAATGGCCCTCATTCAATTCCAACAACATTTCAACAAATTCAACCCAACAATTTCAATCAATAACAAATCAAACCAAGTCTCAATCAAGCTCAAATACATCAACTGAAGTTCAATCTACACACATATCATAAAATCAACCAAACATTTGTTTCAATCATTTATTTTAAGCTTCAAACATCAAAAGATATAAAATGCGCGATGTATGGGTAACTACTATTTTACCCTTATACTTTTCTATTATTTTCGAAAACGCCCTTGATCTTTCTTTAAAATTCCCAATGTATCCATACATGTGAAAGACTATTTTGCTCTTGGTTATTTCAAAATTTCCACATAGTACCCCCTCTTTCTAGCCTTGGCCGAATGGCCCTCATTCAATCCCAACAACATTTCAACAAATTCAACCCAACAATTTCAATCAATAACACATCAAACCAAGTCTCTATCAAGCTCAAATACATCAACAAAAGTTCAATCTGTCACACATATCATAAAATGAACCAAACATTTATTTCAATCATTTATGTTAAGCTTCAAACATCAAAACATATAAAATGCCCGATGTATGGGTAATTACTTTTTTACCCTTATACATTTCTATTATTTCTGAAAATGCCCCTGATCTTCCTCTAAAATTCCCAATGTATCCCTACATGTGAAATGAGTATTTTGCCCTTGGTTATTTGAATATTTCCACATAGTACCCCTTGTTCCTAGCCATGGCCGAATGACCCTCATTCAATTCCAACAACATTTCAAAAAATTCAACCCAACAATTTCAATCAATACCAAATCAAACCAAGTCTCAATCCAGCTCAAATACATCAACCAAAGTTCAATCCATCACACATACCATAAAATCAACCAAACATTTGTTTCAATCATTTATTTTAAGCTTCAAACATCAAAACATATAAAATGCCCGATGTATGGGTAATTACTTTTTTACCCTAATACATTTCTATTATTTCTGAAAATGCCCCTGATCTTCCTATAAAATTCCCAATGTATCCCTACATGTGAAATGACTATTTTGCCCTTGGTTATTTGAAAATTTCCACATATTACCCCTTGTTTCTAGCCATGGCCGAATGGCCCTCATTCAATTCCAACAACATGCCAACAAATTCAACAAATCAATTTCAACCAATAACAAATCAAACCAAATCTCAATCAAGCTCAAATACATCACCCAAAGTTTAATCCATCACACATATCATAAAATCAACCAAACATTTGTTTCAATAATTTATTTTAAGCTTCAAACATCAAAACATAGAAAATGCCCGATGTATGGGTAATTACTATTTTAGCCTTATACTTTTCTATTATTTCCGAAAATGCCCTGGTCTTCCTATAAAATTCCCAATGTATCCCTACATGTGAAATGACTATTTTGCCCTTGGTTATTTCAAAATTTACACATAGTACCCCTTGTTTCTAGCCATGGCCGAATGGCAATCATTCAATTCCAACAACATTTCAACAAATTTAACCCAACAATTTCGATCAATAACAAATCAAACCAAGTCTCAATCTTGCTCAAATACATCAACCAAAGTTCAATCCATCACACATATCATAAAATCAACCAAACATTTGTTTCAATCATTTATTTTAAGCTTCAAACATCAAAACAGATAAAATGCCCGATGTATGGGTAATTACTATTTTAGCCTTATACTTTTCTATTATTTCTGAAAATGCCGTTGATCTTCCTATAAAATTCCCAATGTATCCCTACATGTGAAATGACTATTTTGCTCTTGGTTATTTCAAAATTTCCACATATGACCCCTTCTTTCTAGCCATGGCCGAATGGCCCTCATTCAATTCCAACAACATTTCAACAAATTCAACCCAACAATTTCAATCAATAAGAAATCAAACCAAGTCTCAATCAAGCTCAAATACATCAACCAAAGTTTAATCCATCACACATATCATAAAATCAACCAAACATTTGTTTCAATAATTTATTTTAAGGTTCAAACATCAAAACATATAAAATGCCCGATGTATGGGTAATTACTATTTTAGCCTTATACTTTTCTATTATTTTCGAAGATGCCCCTGATCTTCCTGTGAAATTCCCAATGTATTCCTACATGTGAAATGACTATTTTGCCCTTGGTTATTTGAGAATTTCCACATAGTACCCCTTCTTTCTAGGCATGGCCGAATGCCCCTCATTCAATTCCAACAACATTTCAACAAATTCAACCCAACAATTTCAATCAATAACAAATCAAACCAAGTCTCAATCAAGCTCAAATACATCAACTCAAGTTCAATCTACACACATATCATAAAATCAACCAAACATTTGTTTCAATCATTTATTTTAAGCTTCAAACATCAAAAGATATAAAATGCGCGATGTATGGGTAACTACTATTTTACCCTTATACTTTTCTATTATTTCCGAAAATGCCCTTGATCTTTCTTTAAAATTCCCAATGTATCCCTACATGTGAAATGAGTATTTTGCCCTTGGTTATTTGAATATTTCCACATAGTACCCCTTGTTCCTAGCCATGGCCGAATGACCCTCATTCAATTCCAACAACATTTCAAAAAATTCAACCCAACAATTTCAATCAATACCAAATCAAACCAAGTCTCAATCCAGCTCAAATACATCAACCAAAGTTCAATCCATCACACATATCATAAAATCAACCAAAAATTTGTTTCAATCATTTATTTTAAGCTTCAAACATCAAAACATATAAAATGCCCGATGTATGGGTAATTACTTTTTTACCCTAATACATTTCTATTATTTCCAAAACGCCCTTGATCTTTCTTTAAAATTCCCAATGTATCCATACATGTGAAATGACTATTTTGCTCTTGTTTATTTCAAAATTTCCACATAGCACCCCCTTTTTCTAGCCGTGGCCGAATGGCCCTCATTCAATTCCAACAACATGCCAACAAATTCAACAAATCAATTTCAACCAATAACAAATCAAACCAAATCTCAATCAAGCTCAAATACAACACCCAAAGTTTAATCCATCACACATATCATAAAATCAACCAAACATTTGTTTCAATAATTTATTTTAAGCTTCAAACATCAAAACATAGAAAATGCCCGATGTATGGGTAATTACTATTTTACCCTTATACTTTTCAATTTCCGAAAATGCCCTGGTCTTCCTATAAAATTCCCAATGTATCCCTACATGTGAAATGACTATTTTGCCCTTGGTTATTTCAAAATTTACACATAGTACCCCTTGTTTCTAGCCATGGCCGAATGGCAATCATTCAATTCCAACAACATTTCAACAAATTCAACCCAACAATTTCGATCAATAACAAATCAAACCAAGTCTCAATCTAGCTCAAATGCATCAACCAAAGTTCAATCCATCACACATATCATAAAATCAACCAAACATTTGTTTCAATCATTTATTTTAAGCTTCAAACATCAAAACAGATAAAATGCCCGATGTATGGGTAATTACTATTTTAGCCTTATACTTTTCTATTATTTCTGAAAATGCCGTTGATCTTGTAACACCCTCATTTTTATTTTACTGTTTATAAATATTTTTCTATGAATATTATAAGAGATTACGTACTGTATTTAGAGAATATTTTCTGTACATATTTTCATAATAAAATTAATACAGTTCTATTCAGAAAAATTTTCTAAGTCTTTTAATACTTTTGTTTATACCTAAATTTCTTGTTGATTGGATAGTTGTGTCAGACAGCTGTCCAAGATAAGATTTTCTAGTATAACATTTTGGATTAAACTGTACTCTAATAAATCAAGAATTTAATGTAGATTTAAAATATATACAGTTGAGAAATGAAATTACTTGTTGACTGGACCGCTATGTTAGACAGCTGTCCAGGATAAATTTTCAAGTGTGGAATTTTGGACTAATCTGTAACTTAATAAAAAGGTAATTGAATATAGATTAAAAATATATACAGTTAAAGAATTAAAATGCTAATTTCGAATTGTTAGGATTTTCTGAATGTTAGAACTTTGAGAAATTATTACGGTGAAATTCTAAGGCAGAAAATTAAGATAAAATCTATATGTCATCTATTGAATTATCTATAAATTATAACATACTTAGAATAATTATTAGCAATTTTTAACTAAGAAAAATAGAAATACAAATTATTAGCCAATCAAAATTTGACAAATTGACATTTCTAATGTAATTAAATTAAGCTAATTAGACTTGGATTAAGAGACAATTAAGACACTACCCCAAGGTTTTTGATAGTGAGGAATTTAATGGTGGTGTTAGTTTCTTCAAATTCTAATTAGTTTGTAAGATAATTGAAAAGCTCCCTAATATTCTAGAAAAATCCATAAATTTCCCACAAACTTTGACTTTTGATCACAAGCTTGGCAACTCACGTTGGGAAGTTGCCTTGGCTGTCCAAGTGGCTTAAATTGGTGACCAAATGGACTGCTTTGTGGCCAGCAGCTGGACGTGTAGTTGCTATTAAATTTGGTGAAGAAAATTTTATTTAAAAACATAATAAACAAATGAAAAGCAAAATTGGAAAAGCTAGCTCTCCTCACCACCCAAACCGTGAGCTCTTCCAACTGCAGCCCCTCCATTTTCACTTCAGCCTTTCTTCTAAAATTAAGAATTTAACCAACCAAAACCTTTCAAATTTCAATATAGCTTAGGCCAAAGAGAAGAGAATTAGGAGGAAAACTCCAAAATTTCAAGAAACCAAGGGAGAAAGGGAGAAAAGAAATTCAAGAGTTCTCCATCAAATTAAGGATCTAAGGTAAGGATCTTGGCATTTAATTTCAATTTAAACCAATTGGAGTTAATAGAAACATGTTCTTAGGTCTAATTTCAAGATTTGATCAAGATTCAACAAAAGATGAAATTGATTTAGGGCTTTTAGATGATTGATGTTAAAAGCTTGAAATTGTTGTTTGAATCCATGTTTGATTGAATTCATGATGTGTTGTGATGGATTGGAATTGATTGATTGGCTTGTTCTTGATTGGAAATTGAAATTTGTTCTTGATTGAGATTTCTTGAATTGATTTGATTTTGATTGGAATTTGGATTGGTTGTTTTGAGAAAATTGTTGGAAATGTGAAGGAGGCCATACGGCCATGATGAGAATGATAGGGATATCATGTGGAATTTTTCAAATGACTAAGGGTAAAATAGTCATTTCACATGTCGGGACACATTGGGAATTTTAGAAAAAGTTTAAGGGCATTTTCGGCAATAATTAAAAAGTATAAGGGTAATTAGGTAATTTCACATTTAGAGGATACAATTGGAATTTTATAAAAAGATTGAGGTTAATTAGGTAATTTCACATTTAAAGGATACAATTGGAATTTTATCAAAAGATTGAGGGTAATTAGGTAATTTCACATTTAGAGGATACAATTGGAATTTTATAAAAAGATTGAGGTTAATTAGGTAATTTCACATTTAAAGGATACAATTGGAATTTTATCAAAAGATTGAGGGTAATTAGGTAATTTCATAGATTCTAGAACAATTAGGGACATATTCGGAATTTCATAAAAAGATCGAGGGCAAAATTGAAATTTTAAAAAATATCAAGGATAATTTAGAAATTTTACATAGTAATGAACTAGTTGGTATTTTATTAAAGTGTTAATGTTATAATGTTAATTATTGAATTTCTATAATTATTATGTGATTGTTTAATAATAATTATTTACTTATTAGCATCATTATCATATTGCATGATCATGAGTCTTTTGAGCGAAAAATAAAGATTTTTAAATGAGTTTGATAAATGAGAATTGAGTATTTATGGGGGAATTGATTTCCAGGACTGTGTTGACTGACCGGACTGCGGTAGTCATGTATTTGAAAATATGATTGAGATTATGAACAGAGAACTGTGTTGACTGACCGGACTGCGGTAGTCATGTATTTGAAAATATGATTGAGATTATGAACAGAGAATATGATAGTCCTGAGAAATGGGTGAGCAGAGTAAGTTAGACAGGACTGTATAGTCTGTGATTATATAGTCTGTGGGGTGAGGGATATTGGCAATTCCACATGTGGCTGTAATCTGGACAGAGATGCTGCCGTGGTGGCCTTCCGGGTATCCTGATCTCCTAATTCTGCTAGCTTATTCGCGTTTAGTAGGGGCTGATAGCTGAATTGCAGTACGTAATGGTAGGCCAGTTACTTACTAAACACTCAAAGGGGAAGTCTCCATGGAGCAGGGTCAAAATGATTTTGAGTCAAAAGGATTTTGAGTCAAAACTGCATGTGCTTTTATAAACTTGCATTTTCATAAAGCATACTGCATTTGCATTATTTATGTGAATTCTTAGTTATAAAATGAAATGTCATTGATTGTGATTGTTTTCTGTGTATTAGAAATTAAATGCCTGATCCGGTAATGCTGTCCCCAGATTCTAGGGGAGTGTGATTTCAGGTATTTGGAAGATTAATTAAAAGTTACAGATGCAGACATGTTCCAGAGCTATAGGAATAGGGGTTTTTGGCTTTAGATACTTTTGTATTAATTAGAAATAATTTGGAAGTAGTATTTTCTGTAAATTTTAATAATGTAAATTATAATGACAAACTTTAAATTTTAATGGAATGTATTTATTTTAATGGTAAATTCTTTTTATGGATTTTAGATAGAAATTAATTAATTAGAAGGGGGGTTACATTAGTGGTATCAGAGCTCTGGTTATGCATCTCTAGGACTTGCGAGTAGTGGGTCTATTAGGTGTTTTGCTGTGTTACCCTGATTAAAATTGTTTGTTTGTTAAGAATATTATGGGGAAAAGGGTAGTAACTAGATCTGAAATTTTAAGACATGTAGAAATGAGAAGAGGAATGCTAGTTATAAATCCTAGAGTTGAAACTAATAGTATAGCTGAGATGGCAGAAAGGAAGAAAGGAAATCTTGATAGAGTTGTGAGGGTGCACACTCAAGACTCAGTCGAGATGACTTTTCCCTCCTAATGCTAAATTGAAATATTGTCCAAGTTGTGTTATTTTCCATGTTCCTTATATTGTGAAGTTAAGAGTTATACCCTTGAGTTAGTTGAGGAAGGAGATCCAAAGATCTGAGTTAGTAGAGCAAGGTTGAGAATAGAGATCCAAATATTTGAGTTTATAGGAAAGGATGAGTTTGACAATGGAAAGAAAACAAAGTTTTGAAGGTACCTTGATGTTTGGAATATGATGAGATGTTGAGAGTATGGTTGTTGCCATATTGTTCTAATGGATGTTTCCACTTGTTTTAAAGGTTGAAACAGTGTATCGTAGTATAAATTTGTCGCAGGATTGATATCTTAACTATTAGGACTTGAAATTTTGTGTTTTGGACATGATTTAGAACCAAAATAGTGCATTTTTCTGGTGCAGTAAAAGAGCCTGCGGGTTTAATATGTTTAATTACATTCCCATAGTGTAAGTGGTGATTTAAGGCTTGTATAATTGAGGTTATTAATGATCCATGTTGTAGGACTTAGTTGGTAGGTATATGTGAGGGTTCTTGATGGTTAAACCTTGATTAAGATAGTAGAATAAGACCCAAATGCTAAGTTAGTAACAGTTGTCTTAAGAATTTTTTTTTTTAAAAAAAAAAAAGTTAAGGATGTTAATTATGTTTAAAATATGCTTTACTTTGCTTGTTTCTGTGCCTACTTCTAAACCAACCCTAATCTCTAAATTATGTTTGAATTGTGTTATAACCATCAGAGATAGAACATTTGTTGTGAACTTGATTTGTTTGTCTTTGATTGACTTTGATGTGATATTGGGAATGGATGGGTTAGCAGTCAACCATATTCTGATAGATTGTGCCTTTAAAACTCTGATTTTTCCTAAACTTGATGTTTCTAGACTTAAGTCTATCCAACCTAAGGAAATATCATTTAAAAGTGAAATTCAAAAAAATACAAGTTATCATCTCTTGGAACTAAGGAAGATAAAATTGAAATAGACTCTGTGCTAGTTGTAAATGAATATCTTGAAATTTTTCCTGATGATGTTTCTGGTTTGCCTCCTGAAAGAGAAATAGAATTTAGTATAGATTTGATGCTTGGTACTAGACCAATTTCTATGCAACCATATAGAATGTCATTATTGAAATTAATTGAGTTAAAGAAACAATTGGAAGAATTATTAGAAAAACAATTTGTAAGGCCTAGTGTGTCCCTATGGTGAGCCCCAGTATTATTAGTTAAAAAGAAAGATGGAGGATCTAGGTTATATATAGATTATAGACAATTCAATAAAGTAACTATAAAGAATAAATATCCTTGATCTAGAATAGATGATATATTAATATATTCTAAAAATAAAGAGGAACATGAAAATCATCTTAGAATAACATTGCAAACTTTGAAAGATAGAAAATTATATGCTAAATTGCTAAGTGTGAATTTTGGTTGGAGGAAGTAAAAATTTTTAGGAGATGTAATTTCTAGAGATGGAATAAGTATGGATCTTTCTAAGGTAGAAGTGGTTTTAGAATGTGAAAGACCAAAAACAGTAACTGAGATTAGTAGTTCTTAGGATTTGATGGATATTATAGAAGATTGATTGAAGGATTTTCTAAGATAGCTGGACCCTTAATAGAATTTTATTTGGAGTGAGAGTTGTGAGAAAATTTTCCAAGAATTGAAACATAAATTGACTACCTCACTAATTTTAGTTTACCCGACCCAAATGAATCCTTATGATGTATACTGTGATGCTTCATATCAAGGGTTAAGATGTGTGTTGATGCAAAATAGGAAAGTGGTAGCTTATGTATCTAGACAGTTAAGACCACATGAGAGAAATTATCCTGCACATGATTTGGAGTTAGCTGCTATAGTTTTTGCTTTAAAGATTTGGAGACATTATTTGTATGGGTATAGATTTGATGTATATAGTGATCATAGGAGTTTAAAATATTTGATTGATCAAAAAGGAATTGGAAATGAGACAAAGAAGATGGATGGAGTTTATTAAAGATTATGATTTTTAGTTAATGTATCATCCAAGAAAGGCTAATGTAGTAGAAGATGTTTTAAGTAGGAAAATTGTGCATATGTCAACTATGAAGATTAAAGAATTAGAATTAATAGAATAATTTAGAGATTTGAATCTATGTACAGTTAAGAAAAATGATAAAATTCCATTTGGAATGATTGCCATCAATAATGAATTTTTGGAAGAAATTAGAAAGAATTTAATTAAGGAATGGATGAAATTATTAGGTTTAAAAATAGAATTTGTGTACCTAACAATCAAGAATTAAAGGAATTAATTTTGGAGGAAAGGCACAAAAGTAAACTTAGTATTCATCCGGGAACAACAAAAATATATAAAGATTTAAAAGGGGATGTTTTGGTGGCCTAGGAAAAAAAAAAAAAAAAAAGATGTAGCAGAATATGTAGCTAGATGTTTAACATGTCAGAAAGGAAAGATTGAACATCAGAAACCATCTGGCATGTTATAACCTTTAGAGATACCTGTATGGAAATGAAATAGTATATCAATGGGTTTTGTGGTAAGATTACCTAGGACAAATAGGAATTTTGATATTATTTGGGTAATTGTAGATAGATTAACTAAATCAGCACATTTTCTTCTGATAAATATTAGGTATACTTTAGAAAAATTAGCTTAATTGTACTTAAAGGAAATAGTTAGATTATCTGGAGTACCTACTAGTATAGAGTCTAATAAAGACCCTAGCTTTGTTTTTAAATTTTTGGAAAGATTTTCAGAAAGCTGTAAGAAGTAAAATTATATCTTAGTTTAGTATAACACCCTAAGATTGATGGTCAAACAGAAAGGACTATTCAGACATTAGAAGATCTCTTAAGAGCCTGTACATTAGAAGAGAAATGAAACTGGGAAGATATATTACATTTAGTGGGATTTGCATCCAATAATAGTTACCATTCTAGTATAGGTATTGCTTCCTATGAAGCATTGTATGGTAGAAAATGTAGGACACCACTGGTATGGTATCAGGATGGTGAAAAATTTATTGATAGGACCAGACATCATCCAGCAGACAACTGAAAAAGTAAAATTTATTCAGGAGGAAATGAAAATTTCATAGAGCAGACAGAAAAGTTATGCAGATAAAAGAAGAAAATCTTTAAAAATTTCAAGAGGGTGATCAGGTATTTTTAAAAGTAACATCAATAATTGATAAAGGAAAAAAACTAACTATAGAAAATAAGGTCTGTTAAGATTGAGGACAAAAGCATTAAATACTTGAGAGGTAAAAATATTCCTTTGGTTAAAGTTATCTGGAAGTATATAATAGGTAATGACACTTGGGAATTATAGGAGAAAATGACAGAAGAATGTCCTAAATTATTAATATAGTTATATTAGAAATTTCGAGGACGAAATTTTTATTAGTAGGGGAGAATTGTAACACCCTCATTTTTATTTTACTGTTTATAAATATTTTTCTATGAATATTATAAGAGATTACGTACTGTATTTAGAGAATATTTTCTGTACATATTTTCATAATAAAATTAATACAGTTCTATTCAGAAAAATTTTCTAAGTCTTTTAATACTTTTGTTTATACCTAAATTTCTTGTTGATTGGATAGTTGTGTCAGACAGCTGTCCAAGATAAGATTTTCTAGTATAACATTTTGGATTAAACTGTACTCTAATAAATCAAGAATTTAATGTAGATTTAAAATATATACAGTTGAGAAATGAAATTACTTGTTGACTGGACCGCTATGTTAGACAGCTGTCCAGGATAAATTTTCAAGTGTGGAATTTTGGACTAATCTGTAACTTAATAAAAAGGTAATTGAATATAGATTAAAAATATATACAGTTAAAGAATTAAAATGCTAATTTCGAATTGTTAGGATTTTCTGAATGTTAGAACTTTGAGAAATTATTACGGTGAAATTCTAAGGCAGAAAATTAAGATAAAATCTATATGTCATCTATTGAATTATCTATAAATTATAACATACTTAGAATAATTATTAGCAATTTTTAACTAAGAAAAATAGAAATACAAATTATTAGCCAATCAAAATTTGACAAATTGACATTTCTAATGTAATTAAATTAAGCTAATTAGACTTGGATTAAGAGACAATTAAGACACTACCCCAAGGTTTTTGATAGTGAGGAATTTAATGGTGGTGTTAGTTTCTTCAAATTCTAATTAGTTTGTAAGATAATTGAAAAGCTCCCTAATATTCTAGAAAAATCCATAAATTTCCCACAAACTTTGACTTTTGATCACAAGCTTGGCAACTCACGTTGGGAAGTTGCCTTGGCTGTCCAAGTGGCTTAAATTGGTGACCAAATGGACTGCTTTGTGGCCAGCAGCTGGACGTGTAGTTGCTATTAAATTTGGTGAAGAAAATTTTATTTAAAAACATAATAAACAAATGAAAAGCAAAATTGGAAAAGCTAGATCTCCTCACCACCCAAACCGTGAGCTCTTCCAACTGCAGCCCCTCCATTTTCACTTCAGCCTTTCTTCTAAAATTAAGAATTTAACCAACCAAAACCTTTCAAATTTCAATATAGCTTAGGCCAAAGAGAAGAGAATTAGGAGGAAAACTCCAAAATTTCAAGAAACCAAGGGAGAAAGGGAGAAAAGAAATTCAAGAGTTCTCCATCAAATTAAGGATCTAAGGTAAGGATCTTGGCATTTAATTTCAATTTAAACCAATTGGAGTTAATAGAAACATGTTCTTAGGTCTAATTTCAAGATTTGATCAAGATTCAACAAAAGATGAAATTGATTTAGGGCTTTTAGATGATTGATGTTAAAAGCTTGAAATTGTTGTTTGAATCCATGTTTGATTGAATTCATGATGTGTTGTGATGGATTGGAATTGATTGATTGGCTTGTTCTTGATTGGAAATTGAAATTTGTTCTTGATTGAGATTTCTTGAATTGATTTGATTTTGATTGGAATTTGGATTGGTTGTTTTGAGAAAATTGTTGGAAATGTGAAGGAGGCCATACGGCCATGATGAGAATGATAGGGATATCATGTGGAATTTTTCAAATGACTAAGGGTAAAATAGTCATTTCACATGTCGGGACACATTGGGAATTTTAGAAAAAGTTTAAGGGCATTTTCGGCAATAATTAAAAAGTATAAGGGTAATTAGGTAATTTCACATTTAGAGGATACAATTGGAATTTTATAAAAAGATTGAGGTTAATTAGGTAATTTCACATTTAAAGGATACAATTGGAATTTTATCAAAAGATTGAGGGTAATTAGGTAATTTCACATTTAGAGGATACAATTGGAATTTTATAAAAAGATTGAGGTTAATTAGGTAATTTCACATTTAAAGGATACAATTGGAATTTTATCAAAAGATTGAGGGTAATTAGGTAATTTCATAGATTCTAGAACAATTAGGGACATATTCGGAATTTCATAAAAAGATCGAGGGCAAAATTGAAATTTTAAAAAATATCAAGGATAATTTAGAAATTTTACATAGTAATGAACTAGTTGGTATTTTATTAAAGTGTTAATGTTATAATGTTAATTATTGAATTTCTATAATTATTATGTGATTGTTTAATAATAATTATTTACTTATTAGCATCATTATCATATTGCATGATCATGAGTCTTTTGAGCGAAAAATAAAGATTTTTAAATGAGTTTGATAAATGAGAATTGAGTATTTATGGGGGAATTGATTTCCAGGACTGTGTTGACTGACCGGACTGCGGTAGTCATGTATTTGAAAATATGATTGAGATTATGAACAGAGAACTGTGTTGACTGACCGGACTGCGGTAGTCATGTATTTGAAAATATGATTGAGATTATGAACAGAGAATATGATAGTCCTGAGAAATGGGTGAGCAGAGTAAGTTAGACAGGACTGTATAGTCTGTGATTATATAGTCTGTGGGGTGAGGGATATTGGCAATTCCACATGTGGCTGTAATCTGGACAGAGATGCTGCCGTGGTGGCCTTCCGGGTATCCTGATCTCCTAATTCTGCTAGCTTATTCGCGTTTAGTAGGGGCTGATAGCTGAATTGCAGTACGTAATGGTAGGCCAGTTACTTACTAAACACTCAAAGGGGAAGTCTCCATGGAGCAGGGTCAAAATGATTTTGAGTCAAAAGGATTTTGAGTCAAAACTGCATGTGCTTTTATAAACTTGCATTTTCATAAAGCATACTGCATTTGCATTATTTATGTGAATTCTTAGTTATAAAATGAAATGTCATTGATTGTGATTGTTTTCTGTGTATTAGAAATTAAATGCCTGATCCGGTAATGCTGTCCCCAGATTCTAGGGGAGTGTGATTTCAGGTATTTGGAAGATTAATTAAAAGTTACAGATGCAGACATGTTCCAGAGCTATAGGAATAGGGGTTTTTGGCTTTAGATACTTTTGTATTAATTAGAAATAATTTGGAAGTAGTATTTTCTGTAAATTTTAATAATGTAAATTATAATGACAAACTTTAAATTTTAATGGAATGTATTTATTTTAATGGTAAATTCTTTTTATGGATTTTAGATAGAAATTAATTAATTAGAAGGGGGGTTACAGATCTTCCTATAAAATTCCCAATATATCCCTACATGTGAAATGACTATTTTGCTCTTGGTTATTTCAAAATTTCCACATAGTACCCCTTCTTTCTAGCCATGGCCGAATGACCCTCATTCAATTCCAACAACATTTCAACAAATTCAACCCAACAATTTCAATCAATAAGAAATCAAACCAAGTCTCAATCAAGCTCAAATACATCAACCAAAGTTTAATCCATCACACATATCATAAAATCAACCAAACATTTGTTTCAATCATTTATTTTAAGGTTCAAACATCAAAACATATAAAATGCCCGATGTATGGGTTATTACTATTTTAGCCTTATACTTTTCTATTATTTTCGAAGATGCCCCTGATCTTCCTGTGAAATTCCCAATGTATTCCTACATGTGAAATGACTATTTTGCCCTTGGTTATTTGAGAATTTCCAATGAAACAAATGTTTGGTTGATTTTATGATATGTGTGATGGATTGAACTTTGGTTGATATTTTTGAGCTTGATTGAGACTTGGTTTCATTTGTTATCGGTTGAAATTCTTGGGTTGAATTTGTTGAAATGTTGTTGGACTTGAATGAGGGTCATTCGGCCATGGCTAGGATCAAGGGGTACCGTGTAGAAATTTTCAAATCACCAAGGGCAAAATGGTCATTTCACATGTAGGGATACATTGAGAATTTTATAGGAAGATCAGGGGCTTTTTCAGAAATAATAGAAAAGTATAAGGGTAAAATAGTAATTACCCATACATCGGGCATTTTATATGTTTTGATGTTTGAAGCTTAAAATAAATGATTGAAACAAATGTTTGGTTGATTTTATGATATGTGTGATGGATTGAACTTTGGTTCATGTATTTGAGGTTGATGGAGACTTGGTTTGATTTGTTATTGATTGGAATTTTTGGGTTGGATTTGTTGAAATGTTGTTGGAATTGAATGAGGGTCATTCGGCCATGGCTAGAAACAAGGGGTACTATGTGGAAATTTTCAAATAACCAAGGGAGAAATAGTCATTTCACATGTAGGGATACATTGGAAATTTTATATGAAGATCAGGGGCATTTTCAGAAATAATAGAAAAGTATAAGGGTAAAATAGTAATTACCCATACATCGGGCATTTTATATGTTTTGATGTTTGAAGCTTAAAATAAATGATTGAAACAAATGTTTGGTTGATTTTATGATATGTGTGATGGATTGAACTTTGGTTCATGTATTTGAGGTTGATGGAGACTTGGTTTGATTTGTTATTGATTGGAATTTTTGGGTTGGATTTGTTGAAATGTTGTTGGACTTGAATGAGGGTCATTCGGCCATGGCTAGGAACAAAGGGTACCGTGTAGAAATTTTCAAATAACCAAGGGCAAAATGGTCATTTCACATGTAGGGATACATTGAGAATTTTATAGGAAGATCAGGGGCTTTTTCAGAAATAATAGAAAAGTATAAGGGTAAAATAGTAATTACCCATACATCGGGCATTTTATATGTTTTGATATTTGAAGCTTAAAATAAATGATTGAAACAAATGTTTGGTTGATTTTATGATATGTGTGATGGATTGAACTTTGGTTGATATTTTTGAACTTGATTGAGACTTGGTTTCATTTGTTATCGGTTGAAATTCTTGGGTTGAATTTGTTGAAATGTTGTTGGAATTGAATGAGGGCCATTCGGCCATGGCCAGACACAAGGGGTACCATTTCGAAATTTTCAAATAACCAAGGGCAAAATAGTCATTTCACATGTAGGGATACATTGGGAATTTTATAGGAAGATCAGGGGCATTTTCGAAAATAATAGAAAAGTATAAGGGTAAAATAGTAATTACCCATACATCGGGCATTTTATATGTTTTGATGTTTGAAGCTTAAAATAAATGATTGAAACAAATGTTTGGTTCATTTTATGATATCTGTGATGGATTGAACTTTGGTTCATGTATTTGAGGTTGATTGAGACTTGGTTTGATTTGTTATTGATTGGAATTTTTGGGTTGGATTTGTTGAAATGTTGTTGGAATTGAATGAGGGCCATTCGGCCATGGCTAGAAACAAGGGGTACTATGTGGAAATTTTCAAATAACAAAGGGAAAAATAGTCATTTCACATGTAGGGATATATTGGAAATTTTATAGGAAGATTAGGGGAATTTTCAGAAATAATGGAAAAGTATAAGGGTAAAATAGTAATTACCCATACATCGGGCATTTTATATGTTTTGATGTTTGAAGCTTAAAATAAATTATTGAAACAAATGTTTGGTTGATTTTATGATATGTGTGATGGATTGAACTTTGGTTGATGTATTTCAGCTTGATTGAGACTTGGTTTGATTTGTTATCGATTGAAATTGTTGGGTTGAATTTGTTGAAAATTTGTTGGACTTGAATGAGGGTCATTTGGCCATGGCTAGGAACAAGGGGTACCGTGTAGAAATTTTCAAATAACCAAGGGCAAAATGGTCATTGCACATGTAGGGATACATTGGGAATTTTATAAGAAGATCAGGGGCATTTTCAGAAATAATAGAAAAGTATAAGGGTAAAACAGTAATTACCCATACATCGGCCATTTTATATGTTTTGATGTTTGAAGCATAAAATAAATGATTGAAACAAATGTTTGGTTGATTTTATGATATGTGTGATGGATTGAACTTTGGTTCATGTATTTGAGTTTGATTGAGACTTGGTTTGATTTGTAATTGATTGGAATTGTTGGGTTGGATTTGTTGAAATGTTGTTGGAATTGAATGAGGGCCATTCGGCCATGGCTAGAAACAAGGGGTGTAACATCCTCATTTTTACTATTTGTATGCATTTATATATGTACATTATGAACAATTATGCAATGTATTTCATAGAACTTTATGAACATAATTTCTTAATGAAATTAATACAGTTCTACTCAGAAGAATTTTTTAAATTTGCAAATGTCTTTATTTTTGCCGAAATTGATAGTTGACTGGACTGCTATGTCAGACAGCTGTCCAGGATAAATTTTCAAGTATAGAATTTTGAACTCATTTATAACTTAAAAGAAAGGTAATAGAATATAGATTAAAAATATATACAGATAAAGAATTAAAATGCTTATTCAGAATTGTTAGGATTTTCTGAAAGTTAGAACTTTGAGGAATTATTACGGTAAAATTCTAAGACAGAAAATTTAGAGAAAATTCATAGGATATCTATAGAATTATCTAATAATTGTAATATACTTAGAATAATTATTAAAAATGTTTAACCAAGAAAATTTTAATTTAGAACCTTAACCAATCAAAAAGTGACAACTTAGGCTTTTCTAAGATCACTAAATTAAGCTAATTAGGCTTGGATTAAGAGATAAGTAAGACACTACCCCAAGGTTTTTGATAGTGAGGAATCCATTGGTGATGTTATTTTCTTCAAATTCTAATCACATTGTAAAATAATTAGCAGCCCTAATTACCTTCTAGAAATTTCTACAAAGTGCTTGAAATGTTGACTTTTGGGGTAGGCAAGTGACTTGGAACTCCTTGGCTGTCCAAGTGGGCTGGAAAGGCTTGGCAAGTGGACTTCCCTTGGTCCAAATGAGCTGCTGGACGTGCAGGGCAGCAGCTGGACTTGAAGGCAAAGTCCAATTTAGTTAATAATTTGTTTTAAGAAGCATTTAACTTAAGTAAAAGGAGAAAAAGTCACAAAAAGCTATTTTCTCTCAAAACAGAACCTTGAGCTCTCCAAACCCAGCAGCTGCAGTTTTCATTTCAATTTCATCTTAACTTCATCATCTCATCCCAAATTAAGAAACCAAACCATCCAAACTTCCTAAACCCTAAGCTAATCGGCAAAAAGGAAAAGAAATTGGAGGAAATCTCAAAAATTCATACAAGACCAAGGAGTGAGGGAGAAAGGAATTCAAGGCTTTTTCTTCAATTAAAGAGTTTAAGGTAAGGATCTAGGCATTTAATTTCAATTAGAACCCTTGGAATTAGAAGAAAACATGTTGTAGGCTTAGATTAAAATTTTGACCTAGAATCATGAAAACTTGAAATTGATTTAGGGGTTTTGTGTTTTTGATGCTTGTGATTGTAATTCATGGATTGGAATTATGTTTGATTGAATTTTTGATGTGTTGTGATGGTTGAAATTTGGTTTGTTGAATTTTGATTGAATTTGTGATTTGGTTGATTTTTGGTTGGAATTGGAAGTTGTTACTTTGGAAAATATGTTGAGAATGGTAGTGAGACCATTCGGCCAGCCCTAAATGCAAGGGATATTATGTGGAAATTTTTGTAAAATCAAGGGCAAAATGGTCATTTTACATGTAGGGACAAAATGGGAATTTTTGAAAAAGAGCAAGGGTAATTTGGTCATTTCAAAATTTAGGACATAGATGGAATTTTAGAAAAGATTAAGGGTATTTTAGTAACTTTACCTAATAGTGAATTTTTATAATTTTTATGTGATTGCTTAATATTAATTATTTGTTTATTAGCATCATTGTCATATTGCATAAGCTTGAGTTCTTGGAAAATACAAAGATTTCAAATGAGAAATGAGTATTTATGGGGGAATTGATTTCCAGGACTGTGTTGACTGACCGGACTGCGGTAGTCATGTATTTGAAAATATGATTGAGATTATGAACAGAGAACTGTGTTGACTGACCGGACTGCGGTAGTCATGTATTTGAAAATATGATTGAGATTATGAACAGAGAACATGATAGTCCTGAGAAATGGGTGAGCAGAGTAAGTTAGACAGGACCGTATAGTCTGTGATTATATAGTCTGTGGGGTGAAGGATATTGGCAATTCCACAGAGGACCGTAATTTGGAGCGCAGATACTGTCGTGGTGGCCTTCCGGGTATCCTGACCTCCTAATTCTGTCTAGTTTATTCCCGTTTAGTAGGGGCTGATGGCTGAATTACATGAGGTAATGGTAGGCCAGTTACTTACTAAACACTCAAAGGGGAAGTCTCCATGGAGCAGGGTCAAAACGAATTTGAGTCAAAAACTGCATTGCATAAATCATACTGCATTTAATTATGTGTGTAACTAATTATATTGTTATGATATGTATTTGTTTGAAATTGTTTTAATTCTATGAGAAATTAAATGCCTGATCCTGTAATGCTGTCCCCAGATTCTAGGGGAGTGTGAATTGCAGGTGCTTGAAGATATAGTTAAATGATGAAGATGCAGAAATTCCAGAGCATATAGGATGGGACTATTTTGGGTAGACAATAATTTGTAGTAGTTAGAATTATTTTGTAGCAGTGTTTATATAAATTTTAATGATGTAAATTACATAACATATTTTGGATTGTAAGAGATCGTATCAGAACTTTGAAATAAATATATAAAATGAATTAAATAGTTAAATTATGTTTTATAGAAAAAAAGGGGGTTACATTAGTGGTATCAGAGCTCTGGTTATGCATCTCTAGGACTTGCGAGTAGTGGGTCTATTAGGTGTTTTGCTGTGTTACCCTGATTAGAATTGTTTGTTTGTTAAGAATATTATGGGAAAAAGGGTAGTAACTAGATCTGAAATTTTAAGACATGTAGAAATGAGAAGAGGAAGGCTAGTTATAAATCCTAGAGTTGAAACCAATAGTATAGCTAAGATGGCAGAAAGGAAGAAAGAAAATCTTGATAGAGTTGTGAGGGTGCACACTCACGACTCAGTCGAGATGACTTTCTCTCCTAATGCTTAAAATTTTATTATTATTAGTATTGTTCAAGTTGGGTTATTTTCCATGTTCCTTATATTGTGAATTTCAGAGTTATACCCTTGAGTTAGTTGAGGAAGGAGATCCAAAGGTCTAGATTCGTAGATCAAGGTTGAGAATAGGGGTCCAAATATTTGAGTTTATAGGATAATAGTTGAGTTTGACAAAAGAAAGAAAACAAAGTTTTGAAGGTACCTTGATGTTTGGAATATGATGAGATGTTGAAAGAATGGTTATTGCCATATTGTTTTAATGGATGTTTTCATGTGTTTTGAAGGCTGAAACAGTGTATCGTAGTATAAATTTGTCACAGGATTGATATCTTAACTATTAGGACTTGAAATTTTGTGTTTTAGACATGAGTTAGAACCAAAATAGTGCATTTTTCTGGTGCAGTAAAATAGCCTACGGGTTTAACATTGTTTAATTACATTACCATGGTGTAAGTGGTGATTAAGAGAGTAGAATAGGACCCAAATGCTAAGTTAGTAGCAGTTGTCCTAAGAATTTTTAAAGTTGAAAGAGTAAGTAATTGGAAGGCCTAAAGGTGTGTGTATTGATGTTGGAAATTCAAGTAACAATTAAATTGGTAGTAGTGAATTGGAGTAATGTGAGGTATTTTGAAAGTCTTTCTAATAGTGATTTGTTGGAATTAGGGTTCTAAAGTACAGCTGTAAGTTGAGGATGTTAATCATGTTTGAAATACCCTATACTTTGCTTGTTTCTGTACCTACTTCTAAACCAACCTTAACCTCTAAAATATGTTTGAATTGTGTGATAACTATCCGAGATAGACAATTTGTTGTGAACTTGATTTGTTTGCCTTTAACTGGCCTTGATGTGATATTAGGAATGGATTGGTTAGCAACCAACCATATTCTAATAGATTGTGCTTCTAAAACTTTAATTTTTCCTAAACTTGATGTTTCTAGACTTAAGCCTATCCAACCTAAGGAAATATTATTTAAAAGTGAAATTCAAAAATACATGTTATCATCTCTTGGAACTAAGGAGAT
Organism: Pueraria montana var. lobata; assembly: GCA_026413185.1. Classification (NCBI taxonomy): domain Eukaryota; kingdom Viridiplantae; phylum Streptophyta; class Magnoliopsida; order Fabales; family Fabaceae; genus Pueraria; species Pueraria montana. Next base: position 65,539,392 of record CM048646.1, on the reverse strand, counting down.
AAAATTGAAATAGACTCTGTGCTAGTTGTAAATGAATATCCTGAAATTTTCCTGATGATGTTTCTAGTTTGCGTCCTGAAAGAGAATAGAATTTAGTATAGATTTGATGCCTGGTACTAGACCAATTTCTATGCAACCATATAGAATGTCATTATTGAAATTAATCGAGTTAAAGAAACAATTGGAAGAATTATTAGAAAAACAGTTTGTAAGGCCTAGTGTGTCCCTATGGTGAGCCTCAGTATTATTAGTTAAAAAGAAAGATGGAGGATCTAGGTTATGTATAGATTATAGACAATTAAATAAAGTAACTATAAAGAATAAATATCCTTTACCTAGAATAGATGATTTAATGGACCAACTTAGAGGAGCAACAATTTTCTCTAAAATAGATTTAAGGTCTGGGTACCAACAAATTACAATAAAAAGGAGGATATACCCAAGACTCCTTTTAGGACTAGATATGGACATTATGAATATCAAGTGATGCCATTTGGAGTGACTAATGCCCCAGCAGTGTTGGATTATATGAATAGGGTGTTTGGACCATACTTAGATCATTTTGTAGTAGTATTTACAGATGATATATTAATATATTCTAAAAATAAAGAGGAACATGAAAATCATCTTAGAATAACATTGCAAACTTTGAAAGATAGAAAATTATATGCTAAATTGTCTAAGTGTGAATTTTGGTTGGAGGAAGTGAAAATTTTAGGACATTTAATTTCTAAAGATGAACTAAGTGTAGATTTTTCTAAGGTAGAAGCAGTTTTAGAATGGGAAAGGCCTAAGACAGTAACTGAGATTAGTAGTTCTTAAGATTTGATGGATATTATAGAAGATTGATTGAAGGATTTTCTAAGATAGCTGAACCCTTAATAGAATTTTATTTGGAGTGAGAGTTGTGAGAAAATTTTCGAAGAATTGAAACATAAATTGACTACCTCACTAGTTTTAGTTTTACCCGACCTAAATGAATCCTATGAGGTATACTGTGATGTTTAATCTCCTGGGTTAAGATGTGTGTTGATATAAAATAAGAAAGTGGTAGCTTATGCATCTAGGCGGTTGAAATCACATGAGAGAAATTATCCTACTCATGATTTGGAGTTAGCAGCTATAGTTTTTGCTTTGAAGATTTGGAGACATTATTTATATGGATCAATATTTGATGTATATATAGTGATCATAAGTGTTTAAAATATTTGTTCAAAAAAAAAAATTGGAAAGGAGAAATAGAAGATGGATGGAGTTTATTAAAGATTATGATTTTCAATTAAGGTATCATCCAATAGAGGCTAATGTAGTAGAAGATGCTTTAAGTAGGAAAATTGTGCATATGTCAACTATGAGGATTAAAGAATTAGAGTAATAGAATAATTTAGAGATTTAAATCTATGTACAGTTAGGAAAAAGGATAAAATTCCATTTGGAATTATTACCATCACTAATGAATTTTTGGAAGAAATTAGGAAGAAACAAGATGCAGATGAATGTATTCCAGAAAAGAAAGGATTAATGGGATCAGGTAAGGAAAAAGAATTTAATTTAGGAATGGATATAATTATTAGGTTTAAAATAGAATTTGTGTACCTAATGATCAAGAATTTAAGGAATTAATTTTGGAGGAAGGGCACAAAAGTAAACTTAGTACATCCTAGAACAACAAAAATATATAAAGATTTAAAGGGAATGTTTTGGTGGTCTAGGATGAAGAGAGATGTAGCAGAATATGTGGCTAGATGTTTAACATGTTAGAAAGCAAAGATTGAATATCAGAAACCCTTTGATCTGTTACATCCTTTAGAGATACCTATATGGAAACGGAATAGTATATCAATAAATTTTGTGGTAGGATTACCTAGAACACATAGGAATTTTGATACCATTTGAGTAATTGTAGATAGATTAACTAAATTAGTACATTTTGCTTTCAATAAATATTAGGTATTCTTTAGAAAAATTAGCTTAATTGTACTTAAAGGAAATAATTAGATTATCTGGAGTACCTACTAGTATAGAGTCTAATAAAGACCCTAGCTTTGTTTTTAAATTTTTGGAAAGATTTTCAGAACGCTTTAAGAAGTAAAATTTTATCTTAGTTTAGTATAACACCCTAAGATTGATGGTCAAACAGAAAGGACTATTTGGACATTAGAAGATCTCTTAAGAGCCTGTACATTAGAAGAGAAAGGAAAACCTAACATTTGAAACAAAGCCTATTAAGATTGAGGATAGAAGGATTAAGTACCTGAGAGGTAAAGAAATTTCTCTAGTTAAGGTTATTTGGGATGATATCAGAGGTGATGCTACATGGGAGTTAGAGGAGAAAATGAAAGAAACATATCCTCATTTGTTTGTATAGTTATTTTGTTGTATAGTTGTATGGTTATATATTTGTATTAGAAATTTCGAGGACGAAATTTTATTAGTAGGGGAGAATTGTAACATCCTCATTTTTACTATTTGTATGCATTTATATATGTACATTATGAACAATTATGCAATGTATTTCATAGAACTTTATGAACATAATTTCTTAATGAAATTAATACAGTTCTACTCAGAAGAATTTTTTAAATTTGCAAATGTCTTTATTTTTGCCGAAATTGATAGTTGACTGGACTGCTATGTCAGACAGCTGTCCAGGATAAATTTTCAAGTATAGAATTTTGAACTCATTTATAACTTAAAAGAAAGGTAATAGAATATAGATTAAAAATATATACAGATAAAGAATTAAAATGCTTATTCAGAATTGTTAGGATTTTCTGAAAGTTAGAACTTTGAGGAATTATTACGGTAAAATTCTAAGACAGAAAATTTAGAGAAAATTCATAGGATATCTATAGAATTATCTAATAATTGTAATATACTTAGAATAATTATTAAAAATGTTTAACCAAGAAAATTTTAATTTAGAACCTTAACCAATCAAAAAGTGACAACTTAGGCTTTTCTAAGATCACTAAATTAAGCTAATTAGGCTTGGATTAAGAGATAAGTAAGACACTACCCCAAGGTTTTTGATAGTGAGGAATCCATTGGTGATGTTATTTTCTTCAAATTCTAATCACATTGTAAAATAATTAGCAGCCCTAATTACCTTCTAGAAATTTCTACAAAGTGCTTGAAATGTTGACTTTTGGGGTAGGCAAGTGACTTGGAACTCCTTGGCTGTCCAAGTGGGCTGGAAAGGCTTGGCAAGTGGACTTCCCTTGGTCCAAATGAGCTGCTGGACGTGCAGGGCAGCAGCTGGACTTGAAGGCAAAGTCCAATTTAGTTAATAATTTGTTTTAAGAAGCATTTAACTTAAGTAAAAGGAGAAAAAGTCACAAAAAGCTATTTTCTCTCAAAACAGAACCTTGAGCTCTCCAAACCCAGCAGCTGCAGTTTTCATTTCAATTTCATCTTAACTTCATCATCTCATCCCAAATTAAGAAACCAAACCATCCAAACTTCCTAAACCCTAAGCTAATCGGCAAAAAGGAAAAGAAATTGGAGGAAATCTCAAAAATTCATACAAGACCAAGGAGTGAGGGAGAAAGGAATTCAAGGCTTTTTCTTCAATTAAAGAGTTTAAGGTAAGGATCTAGGCATTTAATTTCAATTAGAACCCTTGGAATTAGAAGAAAACATGTTGTAGGCTTAGATTAAAATTTTGACCTAGAATCATGAAAACTTGAAATTGATTTAGGGGTTTTGTGTTTTTGATGCTTGTGATTGTAATTCATGGATTGGAATGATGTTTGATTGAATTTTTGATGTGTTGTGATGGTTGAAATTTGGTTTGTTGAATTTTGATTGAATTTGTGATTTGGTTGATTTTTGGTTGGAATTGGAAGTTGTTACTTTGGAAAATATGTTGAGAATGGTAGTGAGACCATTCGGCCAGCCCTAAATGCAAGGGATATTATGTGGAAATTTTTGTAAAATCAAGGGCAAAATGGTCATTTTACATGTAGGGACAAAATGGGAATTTTTGAAAAAGAGCAAGGGTAATTTGGTCATTTCAAAATTTAGGACATAGATGGAATTTTAGAAAAGATTAAGGGTATTTTAGTAACTTTACCTAATAGTGAATTTTTATAATTTTTATGTGATTGCTTAATATTAATTATTTGTTTATTAGCATCATTGTCATATTGCATAAGCTTGAGTTCTTGGAAAATACAAAGATTTCAAATGAGAAATGAGTATTTATGGGGGAATTGATTTCCAGGACTGTGTTGACTGACCGGACTGCGGTAGTCATGTATTTGAAAATATGATTGAGATTATGAACAGAGAACTGTGTTGACTGACCGGACTGCGGTAGTCATGTATTTGAAAATATGATTGAGATTATGAACAGAGAACATGATAGTCCTGAGAAATGGGTGAGCAGAGTAAGTTAGACAGGACCGTATAGTCTGTGATTATATAGTCTGTGGGGTGAAGGATATTGGCAATTCCACAGAGGACCGTAATTTGGAGCGCAGATACTGTCGTGGTGGCCTTCCGGGTATCCTGACCTCCTAATTCTGTCTAGTTTATTCCCGTTTAGTAGGGGCTGATGGCTGAATTACATGAGGTAATGGTAGGCCAGTTACTTACTAAACACTCAAAGGGGAAGTCTCCATGGAGCAGGGTCAAAACGAATTTGAGTCAAAAACTGCATTGCATAAATCATACTGCATTTAATTATGTGTGTAACTAATTATATTGTTATGATATGTATTTGTTTGAAATTGTTTTAATTCTATGAGAAATTAAATGCCTGATCCTGTAATGCTGTCCCCAGATTCTAGGGGAGTGTGAATTGCAGGTGCTTGAAGATATAGTTAAATGATGAAGATGCAGAAATTCCAGAGCATATAGGATGGGACTATTTTGGGTAGACAATAATTTGTAGTAGTTAGAATTATTTTGTAGCAGTGTTTATATAAATTTTAATGATGTAAATTACATAACATATTTTGGATTGTAAGAGATCGTATCAGAACTTTGAAATAAATATATAAAATGAATTAAATAGTTAAATTATGTTTTATAGAAAAAAAGGGGGTTACAAGGGGTACTATGTGTAAATTTTCAAATAACCAAGGGAAAAATAGTCATTTCACATGTAGGGATACATTGGAAATTTTATAGGAAGATCAGGGGAATTTTCAGAAATAATAGAAAAGTATAAGGGTAAAATAGTAATTACTCGTACATCGGGCATCTTATATGTTTTGATGTTTGAAGCTTAAAATAAATTATTGAAACAAATGTTTGGTTGATTTTATGATATGTGTGATGGATTGAACTTTGGTTGATGTATTTCAGCTTGATTGAGACTTGGTTTGATTTGTTATCGATTGAAATTGTTGGGTTGAATTTGTTGAAATGTTGTTGGACTTGAATGAGGGTCATTCGGCCATGGCTTGGAACAAGGGGTACCGTGTAGAAATTTTCAATTAACCAAGGGCATAATGGTCATTTCACATGTAGGGATACATTGAGAATTTTATAGGAAGATCAGGGGCATTTTCAGAAATAATAGAAAAGTATAAGGGTAAAATAGTAATTACCCATACATCGGGCATTTTATATGTTTTGATGTTTGAAGCTTAAAATAAATGATTGAAACAAATGTTTGGTTGATTTTATGATATGTGTGATGGATTGAACTTTGGTTGATATTTTTGAGCTTGATTGAGACTTGGTTTCATTTGTTATCGGTTGAAATTCTTGGGTTGAATTTGTAACCCCTTTTTTTTTTTTTAAAACATTTAATTTAATTTACTTTATATTATATATATATATATATATATATATATATATATATATATATATATATATATATATATATATATATATATCTAAAATTTTTAATATATTGTATTAAAATCCAAAATATTTTCACACAATTTATATAACTAAAATTTAAAGAAAATACTACTACAAAATTTTTCTAAATATTACAAACATTATCTACCCAAAATACTCCCATCCTACAGCTCTGGAAAATATCTGCATCTTTAACTTCTAATTAATCTTCAAAATACCTGCAATTCACACTCCCCTAGAATCTGGGGACAGCATTACCGGATCAGGCATTTAATTTCTAATACATAGAAAAACAACCACAATCAATGACATTTCATTTCATAATTAAGAATTCACATAAATAATGCAAATGCAGTATGCTTTATGAAAATGCAAGTTTATAAAGCAGATGCAGTTGTGACTCAAAATCATTTTGACCCGTGCTCCATGGAGACTTCCCTTTTGAGTGTTTAGTAAGTAACTGGCCTACCATTACCTCATGTAATTCAGCTATCAGCCCCTACTAAACGCAAATAAACTAGACAGAATTAGGAGGTCAGGATACCCAGGAAGGCCACCACGACAGTATCTGCGCTCCAGATTACGGTCCTCTGTGGAATTGCCAATATCCTTCACCCCACAGACTATATAATCACAGACTATACGGTCCTGTCTAACTTACTCTGCTCACCCATTTCTCAGGACTATCATAATCTCTGTTCATAATCTCAATCATCTTTTCAAATACATGACTACCGCAGTCTGGTCAGTCAACACAGTTCTCTGTTCATAATCTCATTCATCTTTTCAAATACATGACTACCGCAGTCCGGTCAGTCAACATAGTCCTGGAAATCAATTCCCCCAAAAATACTCATTTTTCATGACTACCGCAGTCCCGGTTAGTCAACAAAATCATTTCTCATTTGAAAACTCATTTCTCATTTGAAATCTTTGTATTTTCCAAGAACTCAGGCTTATGCAATATGACAATGATGCTAATAAACAAATAATTAATATTAATCAATCACATAAAAATTATAAAAATTCACTATTTTGCATTATAACATCAATACCTTAATAAAATACTAACTAGTACTTTACTAGGAAAAATTACTAAACTTTTACTAAAAAGACCAATTATTCTTTACTATGGAAATTACTAAAATACCCCTATCTTTTTCTAAAATTCCTATTTTGCCCTCAAAGGGTGAAATTACCAAATTATCCTTACTATTTTCTAAAATTTCCCATTTTGCCCTTGATCTTTTTATGAAATTCCAAATATGTCCTAATTGTTCTAGAATCTATAAAATTACCTAATTGCCCTCAATCTTTTTATAAAATTCCCATTGTGTCCTCTAAATGCGAAATTACCTGATTACCCTCAATCTTTTTATAAAATTCCATTTGTGTCCTCTAAATGTGAAATTACCTAATTACCCTCAATCTTTTTATAAATTTCCAATTGTGTCCTCTAAATGTGAAATTACCTAATTACCCTTATACTTTTTAATTATTGCCGAAAATGCCCTTAAACTTTTTCTAAAATTCCCAATGGGTCCCTACATGTGAAATGACTATTTTGCCCTTGATTATTTGAAAAATTTGCACATAGTACCCCTCCAATTTCAACATGGCCGTGAGTGCTTTTCTCAAAATTTCCAACATCTTCTCAAAATCAATCAAGCCAATTTCAATCAATATCAAACCAAATCAAGCAATTTCAATCAAGAACAAATCAATTCAAGGTTCAATCAATCACAACACATCATGATATCAACCAAAACATTCATTCAACCATCAAATTTCAACTTATTTTATCAAAGATATAAAAGCCCTAATTTAATTTCATCTTTTAATATTTCTTGATCTAATCTTGAAATTAAACCTAAGGACATGTTTCTCCTACTTCCAATTTGTTTAAATTGAAATTAAATGCCAAGATCCTTACCTAGAATCCTTAGTTTGATGAAGAAATCCCTTGAACCCTTTTCTCCCTTTCTCTCTTGTCTTTTGAAATTTTTGAGACTTTCTCCCAAATCTCATCTCTTTGGCCAAAGGTATATTGAAATTTGGGAGGTTTTGGTTGGTTTAATTCTTGGAATTGGAAGAAAGGATGAAGAGAAATGGAGAAGGCAGCAGCTGCAGAACTCACGGGTTTGGGTGGGTGAGGAAAGCTAGCTTATGTGTTTCTCTTTTGGCTTTTGTGTCTTAAGTTAAAAAAAAAATTCTCCACCAAATTGAATTAAACTTACACGTCCAACCTTGGTCTATGGGCAGCCACTTTAGTCAAGGATTTCAGCCCACTTGGACGGCTCCTACAATGCCTTATGTGAGTTGCCAATTACTTTGTTAATTGGTCAAAGTTTGTAGAAAAGTGTGGACTTTTCTAGAATAATGTAGGGCTTTTTAATTATCTTACAAAGTAATTATAATTTTAAGAAACTAACACCACCATTGAATTCCTCACTATCAAAAACCTTGGGGTAGTGTCTTAACTATCTCTTAATCAAGGTCTAATTAGCTTAATTTAATTACCTTAGAAATGTCAATTTGTCAAATTTTGATTGGTTAATACTTTTATTTTTCTTTTTCTTAGTTAAACAATTTTAATAATTATTCTAAGTATGTTATAATTAATAGATAATTCTATAGATGTCATATAGATTTTATCTTAATTTTCTACCTTAAAATTTTACCGTAATAATTCCTCAGAGTCCTAATTCTCAGAAAATTCTAATAATTCGAAACTAGCATTTTGATTCTTCAACTGTATATATATTTCATCTATATTCAATTACCTTTTTATTAAGTTACAGATTAGTCCAAAATTTTACACTTGAAAATTTATCCTGGACAGCCGTCAGACACAACGGTCCAGTCAACAAGTAATTCATTTCTCAACTGTATATATTTTAAATCTACATTAAATTCTTGATTTATTAGAGTACATTTTAATCCAAAATGTTATACTGGAAAATCTTATCCTGGACAGCTGTCTGACACAACTGTCCGGTCAACAAGAAATTTAGGTATAAACAAAAGTATTAAAAGACTTAGAAAATTTTACTGAATAGAACTGTATTAATGTTATTATGAAAATATGTACAGAAAATATTCTCTAAAATACAGTACTTAATTTCTCATAATTATTTATATAAAAATATTTACAATTGTAAAATAATAAAAATGAGGATGTTACAGAATTTGTTGAAATGTTGTTGGAATTGAATGAGGGCCATTTGGCCATGGGTAGACACAAGGGGTACCATATGGAAATTTTCAAATAACCAAGGGCAAAATAGTCATTTCACATGTAGGGATACATTGGGAATTTTATAAGAAGATCAGGGGCATTTTCAGAAATAATAGAAAAGTATAAGGGTAAAACAGTAATTACCCATACATCGGCCATTTTATATGTTTTGATGTTTGAAGCTTAAAATAAATGATTGAAACAAATGTTTGGTTGATTTTATGATATGTGTGATGGATTGAACTTTGGTTCATATATTTGAGTTTGATTGAGACTTGGTTTGATTTGTAATTGATTGGAATTGTTGGGTTGGATTTGTTGAAATGTTGTTGGAATTGAATGAGGGCCATTCGGCCATGGCTAGAAACATGGGGTACTATGTGGAAATTTTCAAATAACCAAGGGAAAAATGTCATTTCACATGTAGGGATACATTGGAAATTTTATAGGAAGATCAGGGGAATTTTCAGAAATAATAGAAAAGTATAAGGGTAAAATAGTAATTACCCGTACATCGGGCATTTTATATATTTTGATGTTTGAAGCTTAAAATAAATGATTGAAACAAATGTTTGGTTGATTTTATGATATGTGTGATGGATTGAACTTTGGTTGATGTATTTCAGCTTGATTGAGACTTGGTTTGATTTGTTATCGATTGAAATTGTTGGGTTACATTTGTTGAAATGTTGTTGGACTTGAATGAGTGTCATTCGGCCATGGCTAGGAACAAGGGGTACCGTGTAGAAATTTTCAAATAACCAAGGGCAAAATAGTCATTTCACATGTAGGGATACATTGGGAATTTTATAGGAAGATCAGTGGCATTTTCGGAAATAATAGAAATGTATAAGGGTAAAATAGTAATTACCCATACATCGGGCATTTTAAATGTTTTGATGTTTGAAGCTTAAAATAAATGATTGAAACAAATGTTTGGTTCATTTTATGATATCTGTGATGGATTGAACTTTGGTTCATGTATTTGAGGTTGATTGAGACTTGGTTTGATTTGTTATTGATTGGAATTTTTGGGTTGGATTTGTTGAAATGTTGTTGGAATTGAATGAGGGCCATTCGGCCATGGCTAGAAACAAGGGGTACTATGTGCAAATTTTCAAATAACCAAGGGAAAAATAGTCATTTGACATGTAGGGATACATTGGAAATTTTATAGGAAGATTAGGGGAATTTTCAGAAATAATAGAAAAGTATAAGTGTAAAATAGTAATTACCCATACATCGGGCATTTTATATGTTTTGATGTTTGAAGCTTAAAATAAATGATTGAAACAAGTGTTTGGTTGATTTTATGATATGTGTGATGGATTGAACTTTGGTTCATGTATTTGAGTTTGATTGAGACTTGGTTTGATTTGTAATTGATTGGAATTGTTGGGTCGAATTTGTTGAAATGTTGTTGGAATTGAATGAGGGCCATTTGGCCATGGCTAGAAACAAGGGGTACTATGTGGAAATTTTCAAATAAGCAAGGGAAAAATAGTCATTTCACATGTAGGGATACATTGGAAATTTTATAGGAAGATTAGGGGAATTTTCAGAAATAATAGAAAAGTATAAGGGTAAAATAGTAATTACCCATACATCGGGCATTTTATATGTTTTGATGTTTGAAGCTTAAAATAAATGATTGAAACAAATGTTTGGTTGATTTTATGATATGTGTGATGGATTGAACTTTGGTTCATGTATTTGAGTTTGATTGAGACTTGGTTTGATTTGTAATTGATTGGAATTGTTGGGTTGGATTTGTTGAAATGTTGTTGGAATTGAATGAGGGCCATTCGGCCATGGCTAGAAACAAGGGGTACTATGTGGAAATTTTCAAATAACCAAGGGAAAAATAGTCATTTCACATGTAGGGAAACATTGGAAATTTTATACGAAGATCAGGGGAATTTTCAGAAATAATAGAATAGTATAAGGGTAAAATAGTAATTACCCATACATCGGGCATTTTATATGTTTTGATGTTTGAAGCTTAAAATAAATTATTGAAACAAATGTTTGGTTGATTTTATGATATGTGTGATGGATTGAACTTTGGTTGATGTATTTCAGCTTGATTGAGACTTGGTTTGATTTGTTATCGATTGAAATTGTTGCGTTGAATTTGTTGAAATGTTGTTGGACTTGAATGAGGGTCATTCGGCCATGGCTAGGAACAAGGGGTACCGTGTAGAAATTTTCAAATAACCAAGGGCAAAATAGTCATTTCACATGTAGGGATACATCGGGAATTTAATAGGAAGATCAAGGGCATTTTCGGAAATAATAGAAAAGTATAAGGGTAAAATAGTAATTACCCATACATCGGGCATTTTATATGTTTTGATGTTTGAAGTTTAAAATAAATGATTGAAACAAATGTTTGGTTGATTTTATGATATGTGTGATGGGTTGAACTTTGGTTGATGTTTTTGAGCTTGATTGAGACTTGGTTTGATTTGTTATTGATTGAAATTGTTGGGTTGAATTTGTTGAAATGTTGTTGGAATTGAATGAGGGCCATTCGGCCATGGCTAGAAACAAGGGGTACTATTTGGAAATTTTCAAATAACCAAGGGCAAAACAGTCATTTCACATGTAGGGATAGATTGGGAATTTTATAAGAAGGTCAAGGGAATTTTCGGAAATAATAGAACAGTATAAGGGTAAAATAGTAACTACCCATACATCGGGCATTTTATATGTTTTGATGTTTGAAGCTTAAAATAAATGATTGAAACAAATGTTTGGTTGATTTTATGATATGTGTGATGGATTGAACTTTGGTTGATATTTTTGAGCTTGATTGAGACTTGGTTTGATTTGTTATTGATTGAAATTGTTGGGTTGAATTTGTTGAAATGTTGTTGGAATTGAATGAGGGCCATTCGGCCATGGCTAGACACAAGGGGTACCATGTGGAAAATTTCAAATAACCAAGGGCAAAATAGTCATTTCACATGTAGGGATACATTGGGAATTTTATAGGAAGATCAGTGGCATTTTCGGAAATAATAGAAATGTATAAGGGTAAAATAGTAATTACCCATACATCGGGCATTTTATATGTATTGATGTTTGAAGCTTAAAATAAATGATTGAAACAAATGTTTGGTTGATTTTATGATATGTGTGATGGATTGAACTTTGGTTGATGTTTTTGAGCTTGATTGAGACTTGGTTTGATTTGTTATTGATTGAAATTGGTTGGTTGAATTTGGTGAATTGTTGTTGGAATTGAATTAAGGCCATTCGGCCATGGCTAGAAACATGGGGTATTATGTGGAAATTTTCAAATAACCAAGGGCAAAATAGTCATTTCACATGTAGGGATACATTGGGAATTTTATAGGAAGATCAGGGGCATTTTCGAAAATAATAGAAATGTATAAGGGTAAAATAGTAATTACCCATACATCGGGCATTTTATATGTTTTGATGTTTGAAGTTTAAAATAAATGATTGAAACAAATGTTTGGTTGATTTTATGATATGTGTGATGGGTTGAACTTTGGTTGATGTTTTTGAGCTTGATTGAGACTTGGTTTGAATTGTTATTGATTGAAATTGTTGGGTTGAATTTGTTGAAATGCTGTTGGAATTGAATGAGGGCCATTCGGCCATGGCTAGAAACAAGGGGTACTATGTGGAAATTTTCAAATAACCAAGGGAAAAATAGTCATTTCACATGTAGGTATACATTGGAAATTTTATAGGAAGATCAGGGGCATTTTCAGAAATAATAGAAAAGTATAAGGGTAAAATAGTAATTACCCGTACATCGGGCATTTTATATGTTTTGATGTTTGAAGCTTAAAATAAATGATTGAAACAAATGTTTGGTTGATTTTATGATATGTGTGATGGATTGAACTTTGGTTCATATATTTGAGTTTGATTGAGACTTGGTTTGATTTGTAATTGATTGGAATTGTTGGGTTGGATTTGTTGAATTGTTGTTGGAATTGAATGATGGCCATTCGGCCATGGCTAGAAACAAGGGGTACTATGTGGAAATTTTCAAATAACCAAGGGAAAAATGTCATTTCACATGTAGGGATACATTGGAAATTTTATAGGAAGATCAGGGGAATTTTCAGAAATAATAGAAAAGTATAAGGGTAAAATAGTAATTACCCGTACATCGGGCATTTTATATATTTTGATGTTGAAAGCTTAAAATAAATTATTGAAACAAATGTTTGGTTGATTTTATGATATGTGTGATGGATTGAACTTTGGTTGATGTATTTCAGCTTGATTGAGACTTGGTTTGATTTGTTATCGATTGAAATTGTTGGGTTACATTTGTTGAAATGTTGTTGGACTTGAATGAGTGTCATTCGGCCATGGCTAGGAACAAGGGGTACCGTGTAGAAATTTTCAAATAACCAAGGGCAAAATAGTCATTTCACATGTAGGGATACATTGGGAATTTTATAGGAAGATCAGGGGCATTTTCGGAAATAATAGAAAAGTATAAGGGTAAAATAGTAATTACCCATACATCGGGCATTTTATATGTTTTGATGTTTGAAGCTTAAAATAAATGATTGAAACAAATGTTTGGTTCATTTTATGATATCTGTGATGGATTGAACTTTGGTTCATGTATTTGAGGTTGATTGAGACTTGGTTTGATTTGTTATTGATTGGAATTTTTGGGTTGGATTTGTTGAAATGTTGTTGGAATTGAATAAGGGCCATTCGGCCATGGCTAGAAACAAGGGGTACTATGTGGAAATTTTCAAATAACCAAGGGAAAAATAGTCATTTGACATGTAGGGATACATTGGAAATTTTATAGGAAGATTAGGGGAATTTTCAGAAATAATAGAAAAGTATAAGTGTAAAATAGTAATTACCCATACATCGGGCATTTTATATGTTTTGATGTTTGAAGCTTAAAATAAATGATTGAAACAAGTGTTTGGTTGATTTTATGATATGTGTGATGGATTGAACTTTGGTTCATGTATTTGAGTTTGATTGAGACTTGGTTTGATTTGTAATTGATTGGAATTGTTGGGTCGAATTTGTTGAAATGTTGTTGGAATTGAATGAGGGCCATTCGGCCATGGCTAGAAACAAGGGGTACTATGTGGAAATTTTCAAATAAGCAAGGGAAAAATAGTCATTTCACATGTAGGGATACATTGGAAATTTTATAGGAAGATTAGGGGAATTTTCAGAAATAATAGAAAAGTATAAGGGTAAAATAGTAATTACCCGTACATCGGGCATTTTATATGTTTTGATGTTTGAAGCTTAAAATAAATGATTGAAACAAATGTTTGGTTGATTATATGATATGTGTGATGGATTGAACTTTGGTTCATGTATTTGAGTTTGATTGAGACTTGGTTTGATTTGTAATTGATTGGAATTGTTGGGTTGGATTTGTTGAAATGTTGTTGGAATTGAATGAGGGCCATTCGGCCATGGCTAGAAACAAGGGGTACTATGTGGAAATTTTCAAATAACCAAGGGAAAAATAGTCATTTCACATGTAGGGAAACATTGGAAATTTTATACGAAGATCAGGGGAATTTTCAGAAATAATAGAATAGTATAAGGGTAAAATAGTAATTACCCATACATCGGGCATTTTATATGTTTTGATGTTTGAAGCTTAAAATAAATTATTGAAACAAATGTTTGGTTGATTTTATGATATGTGTGATGGATTGAACTTTGGTTGATGTATTTCAGCTTGATTGAGACTTGGTTTGATTTGTTATCGATTGAAATTGTTGCGTTGAATTTGTTGAAATGTTGTTGGACTTGAATGAGGGTCATTCGGCCATGGCTAGGAACAAGGGGTACCTTGTAGAAATTTTCAAATAACCAAGGGCAAAATAGTCATTTCACATGTAGGGATACATCGGGAATTTAATAGGAAGATCAAGGGCATTTTCGGAAATAATAGAAAAGTATAAGGGTAAAATAGTAATTACCCATACATCGGGCATTTTATATGTTTTGATGTTTGAAGTTTAAAATAAATGATTGAAACAAATGTTTGGTTGATTTTATGATATGTGTGATGGGTTGAACTTTGGTTGATGTTTTTGAGCTTGATTGAGACTTGGTTTGATTTGTTATTGATTGAAATTGTTGGGTTGAATTTGTTGAAATGTTGTTGGAATTGAATGAGGGCCATTCGGCCATGGCTAGAAACAAGGGGTACTATTTGGAAATTTTCAAATAACCAAGGGCAAAACAGTCATTTCACATGTAGGGATAGATTGGGAATTTTATAAGAAGTTCAAGGGAATTTTCGGAAATAATAGAACAGTATAAGGGTAAAATAGTAACTACCCATACATCGGGCATTTTATATGTTTTGATGTTTGAAGCTTAAAATAAATGATTGAAACAAATGTTTGGTTGATTTTATGATATGTGTGATGGATTGAACTTTGGTTGATATTTTTGAGCTTGATTGACACTTGGTTTGATTTGTTATTGATTGAAATTGTTGGGTTGAATTTGTTGAAATGTTGTTGGAATTGAATGAGGGCCATTCGGCCATGGCTAGACACAAGGGGTACCATGTGGAAAATTTCAAATAACCATGGGCAAAATAGTCATTTCACATGTAGGGATACATTGGGAATTTTATAGGAAGATCAGTGGCATTTTCGGAAATAATAGAAATGTATAAGGGTAAAATAGTAATTACCCATACATCGGGCATTTTATATGTATTGATGTTTGAAGCTTAAAATAAATGATTGAAACAAATGTTTGGTTGATTTTATGATATGTGTGATGGATTGAACTTTGGTTGATGTTTTTGAGCTTGATTGAGACTTGGTTTGATTTGTTATTGATTGAAATTGTTGGGTTGAATTTGTTGAAATGTTGTTGGAATTGAATGAGGGCCATTCGGCCATGGCTAGACACAAGGGGTACCATGTGGAAAATTTCAAATAACCAAGGGCAAAATAGTCATTTCACATGTAGGGATACATTGGGAATTTTATAGGAAGATCAGTGGCATTTTCGGAAATAATAGAAATGTATAAGGGTAAAATAGTAATTACCCATACATCGGGCATTTTATATGTATTGATGTTTGAAGCTTAAAATAAATGATTGAAACAAATGTTTGGTTGATTTTATGATATGTGTGATGGATTGAACTTTGGTTGATGTTTTTGAGCTTGATTGAGACTTGGTTTGATTTGTTATTGATTGAAATTGGTTGGTTGAATTTGGTGAATTGTTGTTGGAATTGAATTAAGGCCATTCGGCCATGGCTAGAAACATGGGGTATTATGTGGAAATTTTCAAATAACCAAGGGCAAAATAGTCATTTCACATGTAGGGATACATTGGGAATTTTATAGGAAGATCAGGGGCATTTTCGAAAATAATAGAAATGTATAAGGGTAAAATAGTAATTACCCATACATCGGGCATTTTATATGTTTTGATGTTTGAAGTTTAAAATAAATGATTGAAACAAATGTTTGGTTGATTTTATGATATGTGTGATGGGTTGAACTTTGGTTGATGTTTTTGAGCTTGATTGAGACTTGGTTTGAATTGTTATTGATTGAAATTGTTGGGTTGAATTTGTTGAAATGCTGTTGGAATTGAATGAGGGCCATTCGGCCATGGCTAGAAACAAGGGGTACTATGTGGAAATTTTCAAATAACCAAGGGAAAAATAGTCATTTCACATGTAGGTATACATTGGAAATTTTATAGGAAGATCAGGGGCATTTTCAGAAATAATAGAAAAGTATAAGGGTAAAATAGTAATTACCCGTACATCGGGCATTTTATATGTTTTGATGTTTGAAGCTTAAAATAAATGATTGAAACAAATGTTTGGTTGATTTTATGATATGTGTGATGGATTGAACTTTGGTTGATATTTTTGAGCTTGATTGAGACTTGGTTTGATTTGTTATTGATTGAAATTGTTGGGTTGAATTTGTTGAAATGTTGTTGGAATTGAATGAGGGCCATTCGGCCATGGCTAGACACAAGGGGTACCATGTGGAAAATTTCAAATAACCAAGGGCAAAATAGTCATTTCACATGTAGGGATACATTGGGAATTTTATAGGAAGATCAGTGGCATTTTCGGAAATAATAGAAATGTATAAGGGTAAAATAGTAATTACCCATACATCGGGCATTTTATATGTATTGATGTTTGAAGCTTAAAATAAATGATTGAAACAAATGTTGGTTGATTTTATGATATGTGTGATGGATTGAACTTTGGTTGATGTTTTTGAGCTTGATTGAGACTTGGTTTGATTTGTTATTGATTGAAATTGGTTGGTTGAATTTGGTGAATTGTTGTTGGAATTGAATTAAGGCCATTCGGCCATGGCTAGAAACATGGGGTATTATGTGGAAATTTTCAAATAACCAAGGGCAAAATAGTCATTTCACATGTAGGGATACATTGGGAATTTTATAGGAAGATCAGGGGCATTTTCGAAAATAATAGAAATGTATAAGGGTAAAATAGTAATTACCCATACATCGGGCATTTTATATGTTTTGATGTTTGAAGTTTAAAATAAATGATTGAAACAAATGTTTGGTTGATTTTATGATATGTGTGATGGGTTGAACTTTGGTTGATGTTTTTGAGCTTGATTGAGACTTGGTTTGAATTGTTATTGATTGAAATTGTTGGGTTGAATTTGTTGAAATGCTGTTGCAATTGAATGAGGGCCATTCGGCCATGGCTAGAAACAAGGGGTACTATGTGGAAATTTTCAAATAACCAAGGGAAAAATAGTCATTTCACATGTAGGTATACATTGGAAATTTTATAGGAAGATCAGGGGCATTTTCAGAAATAATAGAAAAGTATAAGGGTAAAATAGTAATTACCCGTACATCGGGCATTTTATATGTTTTGATGTTTGAAGCTTAAAATAAATGATTGAAACAAATGTTTGGTTGATTTTATGATATGTGTGATGGATTGAACTTTGGTTGATATTTTTGAGCTTGATTGAGACTTGGTTTGATTTGTTATTGATTGAAATTGTTGGGTTGAATTTGTTGAAATGTTGTTGGAATTGAATGAGGGCCATTCGGCCATGGCTAGACACAAGGGGTACCATGTGGAAAATTTCAAATAACCAAGGGCAAAATAGTCATTTCACATGTAGGGATACATTGGGAATTTTATAGGAAGATCAGTGGCATTTTCGGAAATAATAGAAATGTATAAGGGTAAAATAGTAATTACCCATACATCGGGCATTTTATATGTATTGATGTTTGAAGCTTAAAATAAATGATTGAAACAAATGTTTGGTTGATTTTATGATATGTGTGATGGATTGAACTTTGGTTGATGTTTTTGAGCTTGATTGAGACTTGGTTTGATTTGTTATTGATTGAAATTGGTTGGTTGAATTTGGTGAATTGTTGTTGGAATTGAATTAAGGCCATTCGGCCATGGCTAGAAACATGGGGTATTATGTGGAAATTTTCAAATAACCAAGGGCAAAACAGTCATTTCACATGTAGGGATACATTGGGAATTTTATAGGAAGATCAGGGGCATTTTCGAAAATAATAGAAATGTATAAGGGTAAAATAGTAATTACCCATACATCGGGCATTTTATATGTTTTGATGTTTGAAGTTTAAAATAAATGATTGAAACAAATGTTTGGTTGATTTTATGATATGTGTGATGGGTTGAACTTTGGTTGATGTTTTTGAGCTTGATTGAGACTTGGTTTGAATTGTTATTGATTGAAATTGTTGGGTTGAATTTGTTGAAATGCTGTTGGAATTGAATGAGGGCCATTCGGCCATGGCTAGAAACAAGGGGTACTATGTGGAAATTTTCAAATAACCAAGGGAAAAATAGTCATTTCACATGTAGGTATACATTGGAAATTTTATAGGAAGATCAGGGGCATTTTCAGAAATAATAGAAAAGTATAAGGGTAAAATAGTAATTACCCGTACATCGGGCATTTTATATGTTTTGATGTTTGAAGCTTAAAATAAATGATTGAAACAAATGTTTGGTTGATTTTATGATATGTGTGATGGATTGAACTTTGGTTGATATTTTTGAGCTTGATTGAGACTTGGTTTGATTTGTTATTGATTGAAATTGTTGGGTTGAATTTGTTGAAATGTTGTTGGAATTGAATGAGGGCCATTCGGCCATGGCTAGACACAAGGGGTACCATGTGGAAAATTTCAAATAACCAAGGGCAAAATAGTCATTTCACATGTAGGGATACATTGGGAATTTTATAGGAAGATCAGTGGCATTTTCGGAAATAATAGAAATGTATAAGGGTAAAATAGTAATTACCCATACATCGGGCATTTTATATGTATTGATGTTTGAAGCTTAAAATAAATGATTGAAACAAATGTTTGGTTGATTTTATGATATGTGTGATGGATTGAACTTTGGTTGATGTTTTTGAGCTTGATTGAGACTTGGTTTGATTTGTTATTGATTGAAATTGGTTGGTTGAATTTGGTGAATTGTTGTTGGAATTGAATTAAGGCCATTCGGCCATGGCTAGAAACATGGGGTATTATGTGGAAATTTTCAAATAACCAAGGGCAAAATAGTCATTTCACATGTAGGGATACATTGGGAATTTTATAGGAAGATCAGGGGCATTTTCGAAAATAATAGAAATGTATAAGGGTAAAATAGTAATTACCCATACATCGGGCATTTTATATGTTTTGATGTTTGAAGTTTAAAATAAATGATTGAAACAAATGTTTGGTTGATTTTATGATATGTGTGATGGGTTGAACTTTGGTTGATGTTTTTGAGCTTGATTGAGACTTGGTTTGAATTGTTATTGATTGAAATTGTTGGGTTGAATTTGTTGAAATGCTGTTGGAATTGAATGAGGGCCATTCGGCCATGGCTAGAAACAAGGGGTACTATGTGGAAATTTTCAAATAACCAAGGGAAAAATAGTCATTTCACATGTAGGTATACATTGGAAATTTTATAGGAAGATCAGGGGCATTTTCAGAAATAATAGAAAAGTATAAGGGTAAAATAGTAATTACCCGTACATCGGGCATTTTATATGTTTTGATGTTTGAAGCTTAAAATAAATGATTGAAACAAATGTTTGGTTGATTTTATGATATGTGTGATGGATTGAACTTTGGTTGATATTTTTGAGCTTGATTGAGACTTGGTTTGATTTGTTATTGATTGAAATTGTTGGGTTGAATTTGTTGAAATGTTGTTGGAATTGAATGAGGGCCATTCGGCCATGGCTAGACACAAGGGGTACCATGTGGAAAATTTCAAATAACCAAGGGCAAAATAGTCATTTCACATGTAGGGATACATTGGGAATTTTATAGGAAGATCAGTGGCATTTTCGGAAATAATAGAAATGTATAAGGGTAAAATAGTAATTACCCATACATCGGGCATTTTATATGTATTGATGTTTGAAGCTTAAAATAAATGATTGAAACAAATGTTTGGTTGATTTTATGATATGTGTGATGGATTGAACTTTGGTTGATGTTTTTGAGCTTGATTGAGACTTGGTTTGATTTGTTATTGATTGAAATTGGTTGGTTGAATTTGGTGAATTGTTGTTGGAATTGAATTAAGGCCATTCGGCCATGGCTAGAAACATGGGGTATTATGTGGAAATTTTCAAATAACCAAGGGCAAAATAGTCATTTCACATGTAGGGATACATTGGGAATTTTATAGGAAGATCAGGGGCATTTTCGAAAATAATAGAAATGTATAAGGGTAAAATAGTAATTACCCATACATCGGGCATTTTATATGTTTTGATGTTTGAAGTTTAAAATAAATGATTGAAACAAATGTTTGGTTGATTTTATGATATGTGTGACGGGTTGAACTTTGGTTGATGTTTTTGAGCTTGATTGAGACTTGGTTTGAATTGTTATTGATTGAAATTGTTGGGTTGAATTTGTTGAAATGCTGTTGGAATTGAATGAGGGCCATTCGGCCATGGCTAGAAACAAGGGGTACTATGTGGAAATTTTCAAATAACCAAGGGAAAAATAGTCATTTCACATGTAGGTATACATTGGAAATTTTATAGGAAGATCAGGGGCATTTTCAGAAATAATAGAAAAGTATAAGGGTAAAATAGTAATTACCCGTACATCGGGCATTTTATATGTTTTGATGTTTGAAGCTTAAAATAAATGATTGAAACAAATGTTTGGTTGATTTTATGATATGTGTGATGGATTGAACTTTGGTTGATATTTTTGAGCTTGATTGAGACTTGGTTTGATTTGTTATTGATTGAAATTGTTGGGTTGAATTTGTTGAAATGTTGCTGGAATTGAATGAGGGCCATTCGGCCATGGCTAGACACAAGGGGTACCATGTGGAAAATTTCAAATAACCAAGGGCAAAATAGTCATTTCACATGTAGGGATACATTGGGAATTTTATAGGAAGATCAGTGGCATTTTCGGAAATAATAGAAATGTATAAGGGTAAAATAGTAATTACCCATACATCGGGCATTTTATATGTATTGATGTTTGAAGCTTAAAATAAATGATTGAAACAAATGTTTGGTTGATTTTATGATATGTGTGATGGATTGAACTTTGGTTGATGTTTTTGAGCTTGATTGAGACTTGGTTTGATTTGTTATTGATTGAAATTGGTTGGTTGAATTTGGTGAATTGTTGTTGGAATTGAATTAAGGCCATTCGGCCATGGCTAGAAATATGGGGTATTATGTGGAAATTTTCAAATAACCAAGGGCAAAATAGTCATTTCACATGTAGGGATACATTGGGAATTTTATAGGAAGATCAGGGGCATTTTCGAAAATAATAGAAATGTATAAGGGTAAAATAGTAATTACCCATACATCGGGCATTTTATATGTTTTGATGTTTGAAGTTTAAAATAAATGATTGAAACAAATGTTTGGTTGATTTTATGATATGTGTGATGGGTTGAACTTTGGTTGATGTTTTTGAGCTTGATTGAGACTTGGTTTGAATTGTTATTGATTGAAATTGTTGGGTTGAATTTGTTGAAATGATGTTGGAATTGAATGAGGGCCATTCGGCCATGGCTAGAAACAAGGGGTACTATGTGGAAATTTTCAAATAACCAAGGGAAAAATAGTCATTTCACATGTAGGTATACATTGGAAATTTTATAGGAAGATCAGGGGCATTTTCAGAAATAATAGAAAAGTATAAGGGTAAAATAGTAATTACCCGTACATCGGGCATTTTATATGTTTTGATGTTTGAAGCTTAAAATAAATGATTGAAACAAATGTTTGGTTGATTTTATGATATGTGTGATGGATTGAACTTTGGTTGATATTTTTGAGCTTGATTGAGACTTGGTTTGATTTGTTATTGATTGAAATTGTTGGGTTGAATTTGTTGAAATGTTGTTGGAATTGAATGAGGGCCATTCGGCCATGGCTAGATGTAACCCCCTTTTTTTCTATAAAACATAATTTAACTATTTAATTCATTTTATATATTTATTTCAAAGTTCTGATACTATCTCTTACAATCCAAAATATGTTCTGTAATTTACATCATTAAAATTTATATAAACACTGCTACAAAATAATTCTAACTACTACAAATTATTGTCTACCCAAAATAGTCCCATCCTATATGCTCTGGAATTTCTGCATCTTCATCATTTAACTATATCTTCAAGCACCTGCAATTCACACTCCCCTAGAATCTGGGGACAGCATTACAGGATCAGGCATTTAATTTCTCATAGAATTAAAACAATTTCAAACAAATACATATCATAACAATATAATTAGTTACACACATAATTAAATGCAGTATGATTTATGCAATGCAGTTTTTTTTTTTTTTGACTCAAATTCGTTTTGACCCTGCTCCATGGAGACTTCCCCTTTGAGTATTTAGTAAGTAACTGGCCTACCATTACGCACTGCAATTCAACTATCAGCCCCTACTAAACACGAATAAACTAAACAGAATTAGGAGATCAGGATATCCAGGAAGGCCACCACGACAGCAATCCCGTTCCGGATTACTATCACATGTGGAATTGCCAATATCCCTCACCCCACAGGTTATATAATCACAGACCATACAACCCTGCCTAACTTATTCTGCTCACCCAAATATTCATTTCTCAATCATTTCCATTTCCACATGACTACCGTAGTCTCGGTTAGTCAACAATTCATTTCTCAATCATTTTCATTTCACATGACTACCGCAATCCTGGCTAGTCAACAAAAGTCATTTCTCATAGATCAACTCAATTCTCATGACTACCGCAGTCCCGGTTAGTCAACATAATTCTTTCTTTTCTTTTCTTTTCTTTCTTTTCTTTTCTTTTCTTTTCTTTTCTTTTCTTTCTTCTCTTTTCTTTTCTTTTCTTTTCTTTCTTTCCTTTTCTTTTCTTTTCTTTCTTTTCATGGCTACCGCAATCCCGGTTAGCCAACATCAATTATTTTTCACTTGAATCTTTATAAATTCCCCAAAAAGACTCATGCAATGAATTATGTTCATGATCACAATTAAATAAATAATTTGTACACATTAACATACAAGGATACAAAGATTTAAGCAATTTACATTATAACATTAGTATTTTTAATAATTTCCGAAAATGCCCTCAATCTTTTTCCAAAATACCCAATGTGTCCCTACATGTAAAATGACCATTTTGCCCTTGGTTTTATAAAAATTTCCACATAATATCCCTTGCATTTAGGGCTGGCCGAATGGTCTACAAGCCATTCTCAACAATTCTTCCAAAGCTACAAACTCCAATTCCAACCAAAATTCAATCAAATCACAATTTCAATCAAAATTCAACAAACCAAATTTCAACCATTACAACACCTTAAAAATTCAATCAAACATCATTCCAATCCATGAATTACAATCACAAGCATCAAAAACACAAAACCCCTAAATCAATTTCAAGTTTTCATGATTCTTGTTCAAATTTTTAATCTAAGCCTACAACATGTTTTCTTCTAATTCCAAGGGTTCTAATTGAAATTAAATGCCTAGATCCTTACCTTAGACTCTTTAATTGAAGAAAAAGCCTTGAATTCCTTTCTCCCTCACTCCTTGGTCTTGTAGGAATTTTTGAGATTTTCTCCAATTTCTTTCTCTACTAGCCGAATTATGTGAGGTAGGGTGAAATTTGGATGGTTGGGTTTCTTAATTTGAGTTGAAATGGTGAAGTTAAGATAAAATTGAATGAAGAACTGCAGCTGCTGGGTTAAGAACTCACAGTTCTGTTTTGCCAAGTTTTGCTCTTTTGTGACTTTTTGCCTTTTACTTAAGTTAAATGCTTCTAAAAAATTTTATTAACCAAATTGGACTTTGCCTTCAAGTCCAGCTGCTGCCTGCACGTCCAGCAGCTCAATTGGACCAAGGGAAGTCCACTTGCCAAGCCTTTCCAGCCCACTTGGACAGCCAAGGAGTTCCAAGTCACTTGCCTACCCCAAAAGTCAACATTTCAAGCACTTTGTAGAAAATTCTAGAAGGTAATTAGGGCTGCTAATTATTTTACAATGTGATTAGAATTTGAAGAAAATAACATCACCATTGGATTCCTCACTATCAAAAACCTTGGGGTAGTGTCTTACTTATCTCTTAATCCAAGCCTAATTAGCTTAATTTAGTGATCTTAGAAAAGCCTAAGTTGTCACTTTTTGATTGGTTAAGATTCTAAATTAAATTTTTCTTGGTTAAACATTTTTAATAATTATTCTAAGTATATTACAATTATTAGATAATTCTATAGATATCCTACGAATTTTCTCTAAATTTTCTGTCTTAAAAGTTTACCGTAATAATTTCTCAAAGTCCTAACTTTCAGAAAATCCTAACAATTCGGAATAAGCATTTTAATTCTTTATCTGTATATATTTTTAATCTATATTCTATTACCTTTCTTTTAAGTTATAAATGAGTTCAAAATTCTATACTTGAAAATTTATCCTGGACAGCTGTCTGACATAGTAGTCCAGTCAACAATCAATTTCGGCAAAAACAAAGACATTTGGAAATTCAGAAAATTCTTCTGAATAGAACTGTATTAATTTCATTAAGAAAATATGTTCATAAAGTTCTATAAAATACATTGCATAAGTGTTCATAATGTACATATATAAATGCGTACAAATAGTAAAATGAGGATGTTACAATTCTCCCCTACTAATAAAAATTTCGTCCTCGAAATTTCTAATACAACTATACACCCATACAACTATACAACAAAATAACTATACAAATAAATGAGGATATGCTTCTCTCATTTTTCTCCTCTAACTCCCATGTAGTATCACCTCTGATATCATCCCAAATAACCTTAGCTAGAGGAATTTCTTTACCTCTCAGGTACTTAATCCTTCTGTCCTTAATCTTAACAGGCTTTGTTTCAAATGTTAGGTTTTCCTTTACCTATATTTGATCAGGTTCAATGACATGTGAAGGATCTGAGATGTACTATCTTAGTTGTGACACATGGAACACCTCATGGAGGTTTGACAAAAAGGGTGGTAAGGCTATTTGATAGGCCATAGGTTCAATTTTTTCTGAGAATTTGGTTTGCTGAATAATGTCTGGTCCTATCAATAAATTCTCACCATCCTGATACCATACCAAAGGGGTCCTACATTTTCTACCATACAATGCTTCATAGGAAGCAATACCTATACTAGAATGGTAACTATTATTGGATGCAAATTCTACTAATGGTAATATATCTTCCCAGTTTCCTTTCTCTTCTAATGTACAGGCTCTTAAGAGATCTTCTAATGTCCGAATAGTCCTTTCTGTTTGACCATCAGTCTTAGGGTGTTATACTAAACTAAGATATAATTTTACTTCTTAAAGCTTTCTGAAAATCTTTCCAAAAATTTAAAAACAAAGCTAGGGTCTTTATTAGACTCTATACTAGTAGGTACTCCAGATAATCTAATTATTTCCTTTAAGTACAAT
Organism: Pueraria montana var. lobata; assembly: GCA_026413185.1. Classification (NCBI taxonomy): domain Eukaryota; kingdom Viridiplantae; phylum Streptophyta; class Magnoliopsida; order Fabales; family Fabaceae; genus Pueraria; species Pueraria montana. Next base: position 65,513,339 of record CM048646.1, on the reverse strand, counting down.
TAAGCTAATTTTTCTGAAGAATACCTAATATTTATTGAAAGCAAAATGTACTAATTTAGTTAATCTATCTACAATTACTCAAATGGTATCAAAATTCCTATGTGTTCTAGGTAATCCTACCACAAAATCCATTGATATACTATTCCGTGTCCATATAGGTATCTCTAAAGGATGTAACATATCAAAGGGTTTCTGACATTCAATCTTTGCTTTCTAACATGTTAAACATCTAGCCACATATTCTGCTACATCTCTCTTCATCCTAGACCACTAAACATTCCCTTTAAATCTTTATATATTTTTGTTGTTCCAGGATGAATACTAAGTTTACTTTTGTGCCCTTCCTTCAAAATTAATTCCTTAAATTCTTGATTATTAGGTACACAAATTCTATTTTTAAATCTAATAATTCCATCTGTTCCTACATTAAATTCTTTTACTTTATTTGTTCCTATTAATGCTTTCTTTTCTTGAATAAATATATCTACATCTTGTTTCTTCTTAATCTCTTCCAAAAATCATTAGTAATCCTTCCTAATTGAATTTTTATCTTTTTCTCTAACTGTACACAAATTCAAATCTCTAAATTATTGTATTAATTCTAATTCTTTAATCATCATAGTTGACATATGTACAATTTTCCTACTTAAAGCATCTGCTACTACATTAGCTTTTCCTGAATGATACATTAACTGAAAATCATAATCTTTAATAAACTCCATCCATCTTCTTTGTCTCCTTTCCATTTTTTTTTCCAAACAAATATTTTAAACTCTTATGATCACTATATACATCAAATCTTGATCCATATAAATAATATCTCCAAATCTTCAAAGTAAAAACGATAGCTGCTAACTCCAAATCATGAGTAGGATAATTTCTTTCATGTGATTTCAACCGCCTAGATGCATAAGCTACCACTTTCTTATTTTATATCAACACACATCTTAACCCTAGAGATGAAACATCACAGTATACCTCATAGGATTCATTTAGGTCGGGTAAAACTAAAACTAGTGAGGTAGTCAATTTATGTTTCAATTCTTCGAAAATTTTCTCACAACTCTCACTCCAAATAAAATTCTATTAAGGGTTCAGCTATCTTAGAAAATCCTTCAATCAATCTTCTATAATATCCATCAAATCTTAAGAACTACTAATCTCAGTTACTGTCTTAGGCCTTTCCCATTCTAAAACTGCTTCTACCTTAGAAAAATCTACACTTAGTTCATCTTTAGAAATTAAATGTCCTAAAATTTTCACTTCCTCCAACCAAAATTCACACTTAGACAATTTAGCATATAATTTTCTACCTTTCAAAGTTTGCAATGTTATTCTAAGATGATTTTCATGTTCCTCTTTATTTTTAGAATATATTAATATATCATCTATTCTAGATCAAGGATATTTATTCTTTATAGTTACTTTATTTAATTGTCTATAATCTATACATAACCTAGATACTCCATCTTTCTTTTTAACTAATAATACTGGGGCTCACCATAGGGACACACTAGGCCTTACAAATTATTTTTCTAATAATTCTTTCAATTGTTTCTTTAACTCAATTAATTTCAATAATGACATTCTATATGGTTGCATAGAAATTGGTCTAGTACCAGGCATCAAATCTATAATAATTTCTATTTCTCTTTCAGGAAGCAAACTAGAAACATCCTCAGGAAAAATTTCAGGATATTCATTTACAACTAGCACAGAGTCAATTTCAATTTTATCTTCTTTAGTTCCAAGAGATGATAACATGTATTTTTTTTTTTGAATTTCACTTCTAAATGATATTTCCTTAGGTTGGATAGGCTTAAGTCTAGAAACATTAAGTTTAGGAAAAATTAAAGTTTTAGAAGCACAATCTATTAGAATAAGGTTGGCTGCTAACCAATCCATTCCTAATATCACATCAAGGTCAATCAAAGGCGAACAAATCAAGTTCACAACAAATTGTCTATCTCGGATAGTTATGACACAATTCAAACGTATTTTAGAGGTTAAGATTTTAAACATGATTAACATCCTCAACTTACAGCTGTACTTTAGAACCCTAATTCCAACAAATCACTATTAGAAAGACTATCAAAATACCTCAAATTACTCCAATTCACTACTACCAATTTAATTGTTACTTGAATTTCCAACATCAAGACACACACCCTTAGGCCTTCCAATCACATAGTCTTTCAACTTTTTTTTTTTTTATTATTTTATTTTAAATTTCTTAGGACAACTACTACTAACTTAGCATTTGGGTCCTATTCTACCCTATTAATCAAGGTTTGACCATCAAGAATTCTCATATATATATACCTACCAACTAAGACCTACAACATGGATCCTTGATAACCTCAATTATACAAGTCTTAAATCATCACTTACACCATGGGAATGTAATTAAACATATTAAACCCGCAGGCTATTTTACTGCACCAGAAAAATGTACTATTTTGGTTCTAAATCATGTCCAAAACACAAAATTTCAAGTCCTAATAGTTAAGATATAAATCCTGTGACAAATTTATACTAAGATACACTGTTTCAGCCTTCAAAACACATGAAAACATCCATTAGAACAATATGGCAATAACCATACTTTCAACATCTCATCATATTCCAAACATCAAGGTACCTTCAAAACTTTGTTTTCTTTCTTTTGTCAAACTCAACTATTATCCTATAAACTCAATTATTTGGGCCTCTATTCTCAACCTTGATCTAGGAACTCAGGTCTTTAGATCTCCTTTCTCAACTAACTCAAGATTATAAGTCTTAAATCCACAAAATAAGAAACATGGAAAATAACCCAACTTGGATAATAATAATAATAATAATTTTAGCATTAGGAGGGAAAGTCATCTCGACTGAGTCCTGAGTGTGCACCCTCACAACTCTATCAAGATTTCCTTTCTTCCTTTCTGCCATCTCAGCTATACTATTGGTTTCAACTCTAGGATTTATAACTAGCCTTCCTCTTCTCATTTCTACATGTCTTAAAATTTCAGATCTAGTTACTACTCTTTTTCCCATAATATTCTTAACAAACAAAAAATTCTAATCAGGGTAACACAGCAAAACACCTAATAGACCCACTACTCGCAAGTCCTAGAGATGCATAACCAGAGCTCTGATACCACTAATGTAACCCCCTTTTTTTCTATAAAACATAATTTAACTATTTAATTCATTTTATATATTTATTTCAAAGTTCTGATACTATCTCTTACAATCCAAAATATGTTCTGTAATTTACATCATTAAAATTTATATAAACACTGCTACAAAATAATTCTAACTACTACAAATTATTGTCTACCCAAAATAGTCCCATCCTATATGCTCTGGAATTTCTGCATCTTCATCATTTAACTATATCTTCAAGCACCTGCAATTCACACTCCCCTAGAATCTGGGGACAGCATTACAGGATCAGGCATTTAATTTCTCATAGAATTAAAACAATTTCAAACAAATACATATCATAACAATATAATTAGTTACACACATAATTAAATGCAGTATGATTTATGCAATGCAGTTTTTTTTTTTTTTGACTCAAATTCGTTTTGACCCTGCTCCATGGAGACTTCCCCTTTGAGTATTTAGTAAGTAACTGGCCTACCATTACGCACTGCAATTCAGCTATCAGCCCCTACTAAACACGAATAAACTAAACAGAATTAGGAGATCAGGATATCCAGGAAGGCCACCACGACAGCAATCCCGTTCCGGATTACTATCACATGTGGAATTGCCAATATCCCTCACCCCACAGGTTATATAATCACAGACCATACAACCCTGCCTAACTTATTCTGCTCACCCAAATATTCATTTCTCAATCATTTCCATTTCCACATGACTACCGTAGTCTCGGTTAGTCAACAATTCATTTCTCAATCATTTTCATTTCACATGACTACCGCAATCCTGGCTAGTCAACAAAAGTCATTTCTCATAGATCAACTCAATTCTCATGACTACCGCAGTCCCGGTTAGTCAACATAATTCTTTCTTTTCTTTTCTTTTCTTTCTTTTCTTTTCTTTTCTTTTCTTTTCTTTTCTTTCTTCTCTTTTCTTTTCTTTTCTTTTCTTTCTTTCCTTTTCTTTTCTTTTCTTTCTTTTCATGGCTACCGCAATCCCGGTTAGCCAACATCAATTATTTTTCACTTGAATCTTTATAAATTCCCCAAAAAGACTCATGCAATGAATTATGTTCATGATCACAATTAAATAAATAATTTGTACACATTAACATACAAGGATACAAAGATTTAAGCAATTTACATTATAACATTAGTATTTTTAATAATTTCCGAAAATGCCCTCAATCTTTTTCCAAAATACCCAATGTGTCCCTACATGTAAAATGACCATTTTGCCCTTGGTTTTATAAAAATTTCCACATAATATCCCTTGCATTTAGGGCTGGCCGAATGGTCTACAAGCCATTCTCAACAATTCTTCCAAAGCTACAAACTCCAATTCCAACCAAAATTCAATCAAATCACAATTTCAATCAAAATTCAACAAACCAAATTTCAACCATTACAACACCTTAAAAATTCAATCAAACATCATTCCAATCCATGAATTACAATCACAAGCATCAAAAACACAAAACCCCTAAATCAATTTCAAGTTTTCATGATTCTTGTTCAAATTTTTAATCTAAGCCTACAACATGTTTTCTTCTAATTCCAAGGGTTCTAATTGAAATTAAATGCCTAGATCCTTACCTTAGACTCTTTAATTGAAGAAAAAGCCTTGAATTCCTTTCTCCCTCACTCCTTGGTCTTGTAGGAATTTTTGAGATTTTCTCCAATTTCTTTCTCTACTAGCCGAATTATGTGAGGTAGGGTGAAATTTGGATGGTTGGGTTTCTTAATTTGAGTTGAAATGGTGAAGTTAAGATAAAATTGAATGAAGAACTGCAGCTGCTGGGTTAAGAACTCACAGTTCTGTTTTGCCAAGTTTTGCTCTTTTGTGACTTTTTGCCTTTTACTTAAGTTAAATGCTTCTAAAAAATTTTATTAACCAAATTGGACTTTGCCTTCAAGTCCAGCTGCTGCCTGCACGTCCAGCAGCTCAATTGGACCAAGGGAAGTCCACTTGCCAAGCCTTTCCAGCCCACTTGGACAGCCAAGGAGTTCCAAGTCACTTGCCTACCCCAAAAGTCAACATTTCAAGCACTTTGTAGAAAATTCTAGAAGGTAATTAGGGCTGCTAATTATTTTACAATGTGATTAGAATTTGAAGAAAATAACATCACCATTGGATTCCTCACTATCAAAAACCTTGGGGTAGTGTCTTACTTATCTCTTAATCCAAGCCTAATTAGCTTAATTTAGTGATCTTAGAAAAGCCTAAGTTGTCACTTTTTGATTGGTTAAGATTCTAAATTAAATTTTTCTTGGTTAAACATTTTTAATAATTATTCTAAGTATATTACAATTATTAGATAATTCTATAGATATCCTACGAATTTTCTCTAAATTTTCTGTCTTAAAAGTTTACCGTAATAATTTCTCAAAGTCCTAACTTTCAGAAAATCCTAACAATTCGGAATAAGCATTTTAATTCTTTATCTGTATATATTTTTAATCTATATTCTATTACCTTTCTTTTAAGTTATAAATGAGTTCAAAATTCTATACTTGAAAATTTATCCTGGACAGCTGTCTGACATAGTAGTCCAGTCAACAATCAATTTCGGCAAAAACAAAGACATTTGGAAATTCAGAAAATTCTTCTGAATAGAACTGTATTAATTTCATTAAGAAAATATGTTCATAAAGTTCTATAAAATACATTGCATAAGTGTTCATAATGTACATATATAAATGCGTACAAATAGTAAAATGAGGATGTTACACTAGACACAAGGGGTACCATGTGGAAAATTTCAAATAACCAAGGGCAAAATAGTCATTTCACATGTAGGGATACATTGGGAATTTTATAGGAAGATCAGTGGCATTTTCGGAAATAATAGAAATGTATAAGGGTAAAATAGTAATTACCCATACATCGGGCATTTTATATGTATTGATGTTTGAAGCTTAAAATAAATGATTGAAACAAATGTTTGGTTGATTTTATGATATGTGTGATGGATTGAACTTTGGTTGATGTTTTTGAGCTTGATTGAGACTTGGTTTGATTTGTTATTGATTGAAATTGGTTGGTTGAATTTGGTGAATTGTTGTTGGAATTGAATTAAGGCCATTCGGCCATGGCTAGAAACATGGGGTATTATGTGGAAATTTTCAAATAACCAAGGGCAAAATAGTCATTTCACATGTAGGGATACATTGGGAATTTTATAGGAAGATCAGGGGCATTTTCGAAAATAATAGAAATGTATAAGGGTAAAATAGTAATTACCCATACATCGGGCATTTTATATGTTTTGATGTTTGAAGTTTAAAATAAATGATTGAAACAAATGTTTGGTTGATTTTATGATATGTGTGATGGGTTGAACTTTGGTTGATGTTTTTGAGCTTGATTGAGACTTGGTTTGAATTGTTATTGATTGAAATTGTTGGGTTGAATTTGTTGAAATGCTGTTGGAATTGAATGAGGGCCATTCGGCCATGGCTAGAAACAAGGGGTACTATGTGGAAATTTTCAAATAACCAAGGGAAAAATAGTCATTTCACATGTAGGTATACATTGGAAATTTTATAGGAAGATCAGGGGCATTTTCAGAAATAATAGAAAAGTATAAGGGTAAAATAGTAATTACCCGTACATCGGGCATTTTATATGTTTTGATGTTTGAAGCTTAAAATAAATGATTGAAACAAATGTTTGGTTGATTTTATGATATGTGTGATGGATTGAACTTTGGTTGATATTTTTGAGCTTGATTGAGACTTGGTTTGATTTGTTATTGATTGAAATTGTTGGGTTGAATTTGTTGAAATGTTGTTGGAATTGAATGAGGGCCATTCGGCCATGGCTAGACACAAGGGGTACCATGTGGAAAATTTCAAATAACCAAGGGCAAAATAGTCATTTCACATGTAGGGATACATTGGGAATTTTATAGGAAGATCAGTGGCATTTTCGGAAATAATAGAAATGTATAAGGGTAAAATAGTAATTACCCATACATCGGGCATTTTATATGTATTGATGTTTGAAGCTTAAAATAAATGATTGAAACAAATGTTTGGTTGATTTTATGATATGTGTGATGGATTGAACTTTGGTTGATGTTTTTGAGCTTGATTGAGACTTGGTTTGATTTGTTATTGATTGAAATTGGTTGGTTGAATTTGGTGAATTGTTGTTGGAATTGAATTAAGGCCATTCGGCCATGGCTAGAAACATGGGGTATTATGTGGAAATTTTCAAATAACCAAGGGCAAAATAGTCATTTCACATGTAGGGATACATTGGGAATTTTATAGGAAGATCAGGGGCATTTTCGAAAATAATAGAAATGTATAAGGGTAAAATAGTAATTACCCATACATCGGGCATTTTATATGTTTTGATGTTTGAAGTTTAAAATAAATGATTGAAACAAATGTTTGGTTGATTTTATGATATGTGTGATGGGTTGAACTTTGGTTGATGTTTTTGAGCTTGATTGAGACTTGGTTTGAATTGTTATTGATTGAAATTGTTGGGTTGAATTTGTTGAAATGCTGTTGGAATTGAATGAGGGCCATTCGGCCATGGCTAGAAACAAGGGGTACTATGTGGAAATTTTCAAATAACCAAGGGAAAAATAGTCATTTCACATGTAGGTATACATTGGAAATTTTATAGGAAGATCAGGGGCATTTTCAGAAATAATAGAAAAGTATAAGGGTAAAATAGTAATTACCCGTACATCGGGCATTTTATATGTTTTGATGTTTGAAGCTTAAAATAAATGATTGAAACAAATGTTTGGTTGATTTTATGATATGTGTGATGGATTGAACTTTGGTTGATATTTTTGAGCTTGATTGAGACTTGGTTTGATTTGTTATTGATTGAAATTGTTGGGTTGAATTTGTTGAAATGTTGTTGGAATTGAATGAGGGCCATTCGGCCATGGCTAGACACAAGGGGTACCATGTGGAAAATTTCAAATAACCAAGGGCAAAATAGTCATTTCACATGTAGGGATACATTGGGAATTTTATAGGAAGATCAGTGGCATTTTCGGAAATAATAGAAATGTATAAGGGTAAAATAGTAATTACCCATACATCGGGCATTTTATATGTATTGATGTTTGAAGCTTAAAATAAATGATTGAAACAAATGTTTGGTTGATTTTATGATATGTGTGATGGATTGAACTTTGGTTGATGTTTTTGAGCTTGATTGAGACTTGGTTTGATTTGTTATTGATTGAAATTGGTTGGTTGAATTTGGTGAATTGTTGTTGGAATTGAATTAAGGCCATTCGGCCATGGCTAGAAACATGGGGTATTATGTGGAAATTTTCAAATAACCAAGGGCAAAATAGTCATTTCACATGTAGGGATACATTGGGAATTTTATAGGAAGATCAGGGGCATTTTCGAAAATAATAGAAATGTATAAGGGTAAAATAGTAATTACCCATACATCGGGCATTTTATATGTTTTGATGTTTGAAGTTTAAAATAAATGATTGAAACAAATGTTTGGTTGATTTTATGATATGTGTGATGGGTTGAACTTTGGTTGATGTTTTTGAGCTTGATTGAGACTTGGTTTGAATTGTTATTGATTGAAATTGTTGGGTTGAATTTGTTGAAATGCTGTTGGAATTGAATGAGGGCCATTCGGCCATGGCTAGAAACAAGGGGTACTATGTGGAAATTTTCAAATAACCAAGGGAAAAATAGTCATTTCACATGTAGGTATACATTGGAAATTTTATAGGAAGATCAGGGGCATTTTCAGAAATAATAGAAAAGTATAAGGGTAAAATAGTAATTACCCGTACATCGGGCATTTTATATGTTTTGATGTTTGAAGCTTAAAATAAATGATTGAAACAAATGTTTGGTTGATTTTATGATATGTGTGATGGATTGAACTTTGGTTGATATTTTTGAGCTTGATTGAGACTTGGTTTGATTTGTTATTGATTGAAATTGTTGGGTTGAATTTGTTGAAATGTTGTTGGAATTGAATGAGGGCCATTCGGCCATGGCTAGACACAAGGGGTACCATGTGGAAAATTTCAAATAACCAAGGGCAAAATAGTCATTTCACATGTAGGGATACATTGGGAATTTTATAGGAAGATCAGTGGCATTTTCGGAAATAATAGAAATGTATAAGGGTAAAATAGTAATTACCCATACATCGGGCATTTTATATGTATTGATGTTTGAAGCTTAAAATAAATGATTGAAACAAATGTTTGGTTGATTTTATGATATGTGTGATGGATTGAACTTTGGTTGATGTTTTTGAGCTTGATTGAGACTTGGTTTGATTTGTTATTGATTGAAATTGGTTGGTTGAATTTGGTGAATTGTTGTTGGAATTGAATTAAGGCCATTCGGCCATGGCTAGAAACATGGGGTATTATGTGGAAATTTTCAAATAACCAAGGGCAAAATAGTCATTTCACATGTAGGGATACATTGGGAATTTTATAGGAAGATCAGGGGCATTTTCGAAAATAATAGAAATGTATAAGGGTAAAATAGTAATTACCCATACATCGGGCATTTTATATGTTTTGATGTTTGAAGTTTAAAATAAATGATTGAAACAAATGTTTGGTTGATTTTATGATATGTGTGATGGGTTGAACTTTGGTTGATGTTTTTGAGCTTGATTGAGACTTGGTTTGAATTGTTATTGATTGAAATTGTTGGGTTGAATTTGTTGAAATGCTGTTGGAATTGAATGAGGGCCATTCGGCCATGGCTAGAAACAAGGGGTACTATGTGGAAATTTTCAAATAACCAAGGGAAAAATAGTCATTTCACATGTAGGTATACATTGGAAATTTTATAGGAAGATCAGGGGCATTTTCAGAAATAATAGAAAAGTATAAGGGTAAAATAGTAATTACCCGTACATCGGGCATTTTATATGTTTTGATGTTTGAAGCTTAAAATAAATGATTGAAACAAATGTTTGGTTGATTTTATGATATGTGTGATGGATTGAACTTTGGTTGATATTTTTGAGCTTGATTGAGACTTGGTTTGATTTGTTATTGATTGAAATTGTTGGGTTGAATTTGTTGAAATGTTGTTGGAATTGAATGAGGGCCATTCGGCCATGGCTAGACACAAGGGGTACCATGTGGAAAATTTCAAATAACCAAGGGCAAAATAGTCATTTCACATGTAGGGATACATTGGGAATTTTATAGGAAGATCAGTGGCATTTTCGGAAATAATAGAAATGTATAAGGGTAAAATAGTAATTACCCATACATCGGGCATTTTATATGTATTGATGTTTGAAGCTTAAAATAAATGATTGAAACAAATGTTTGGTTGATTTTATGATATGTGTGATGGATTGAACTTTGGTTGATGTTTTTGAGCTTGATTGAGACTTGGTTTGATTTGTTATTGATTGAAATTGGTTGGTTGAATTTGGTGAATTGTTGTTGGAATTGAATTAAGGCCATTCGGCCATGGCTAGAAACATGGGGTATTATGTGGAAATTTTCAAATAACCAAGGGCAAAATAGTCATTTCACATGTAGGGATACATTGGGAATTTTATAGGAAGATCAGGGGCATTTTCGAAAATAATAGAAATGTATAAGGGTAAAATAGTAATTACCCATACATCGGGCATTTTATATGTTTTGATGTTTGAAGTTTAAAATAAATGATTGAAACAAATGTTTGGTTGATTTTATGATATGTGTGATGGGTTGAACTTTGGTTGATGTTTTTGAGCTTGATTGAGACTTGGTTTGAATTGTTATTGATTGAAATTGTTGGGTTGAATTTGTTGAAATGCTGTTGGAATTGAATGAGGGCCATTCGGCCATGGCTAGAAACAAGGGGTACTATGTGGAAATTTTCAAATAACCAAGGGAAAAATAGTCATTTCACATGTAGGTATACATTGGAAATTTTATAGGAAGATCAGGGGCATTTTCAGAAATAATAGAAAAGTATAAGGGTAAAATAGTAATTACCCGTACATCGGGCATTTTATATGTTTTGATGTTTGAAGCTTAAAATAAATGATTGAAACAAATGTTTGGTTGATTTTATGATATGTGTGATGGATTGAACTTTGGTTGATATTTTTGAGCTTGATTGAGACTTGGTTTGATTTGTTATTGATTGAAATTGTTGGGTTGAATTTGTTGAAATGTTGTTGGAATTGAATGAGGGCCATTCGGCCATGGCTAGACACAAGGGGTACCATGTGGAAAATTTCAAATAACCAAGGGCAAAATAGTCATTTCACATGTAGGGATACATTGGGAATTTTATAGGAAGATCAGTGGCATTTTCGGAAATAATAGAAATGTATAAGGGTAAAATAGTAATTACCCATACATCGGGCATTTTATATGTATTGATGTTTGAAGCTTAAAATAAATGATTGAAACAAATGTTTGGTTGATTTTATGATATGTGTGATGGATTGAACTTTGGTTGATGTTTTTGAGCTTGATTGAGACTTGGTTTGATTTGTTATTGATTGAAATTGGTTGGTTGAATTTGGTGAATTGTTGTTGGAATTGAATTAAGGCCATTCGGCCATGGCTAGAAACATGGGGTATTATGTGGAAATTTTCAAATAACCAAGGGCAAAATAGTCATTTCACATGTAGGGATACATTGGGAATTTTATAGGAAGATCAGGGGCATTTTCGAAAATAATAGAAATGTATAAGGGTAAAATAGTAATTACCCATACATCGGGCATTTTATATGTTTTGATGTTTGAAGTTTAAAATAAATGATTGAAACAAATGTTTGGTTGATTTTATGATATGTGTGATGGGTTGAACTTTGGTTGATGTTTTTGAGCTTGATTGAGACTTGGTTTGAATTGTTATTGATTGAAATTGTTGGGTTGAATTTGTTGAAATGCTGTTGGAATTGAATGAGGGCCATTCGGCCATGGCTAGAAACAAGGGGTACTATGTGGAAATTTTCAAATAACCAAGGGAAAAATAGTCATTTCACATGTAGGTATACATTGGAAATTTTATAGGAAGATCAGGGGCATTTTCAGAAATAATAGAAAAGTATAAGGGTAAAATAGTAATTACCCGTACATCGGGCATTTTATATGTTTTGATGTTTGAAGCTTAAAATAAATGATTGAAACAAATGTTTGGTTGATTTTATGATATGTGTGATGGATTGAACTTTGGTTGATATTTTTGAGCTTGATTGAGACTTGGTTTGATTTGTTATTGATTGAAATTGTTGGGTTGAATTTGTTGAAATGTTGTTGGAATTGAATGAGGGCCATTCGGCCATGGCTAGACACAAGGGGTACCATGTGGAAAATTTCAAATAACCAAGGGCAAAATAGTCATTTCACATGTAGGGATACATTGGGAATTTTATAGGAAGATCAGTGGCATTTTCGGAAATAATAGAAATGTATAAGGGTAAAATAGTAATTACCCATACATCGGGCATTTTATATGTATTGATGTTTGAAGCTTAAAATAAATGATTGAAACAAATGTTTGGTTGATTTTATGATATGTGTGATGGATTGAACTTTGGTTGATGTTTTTGAGCTTGATTGAGACTTGGTTTGATTTGTTATTGATTGAAATTGGTTGGTTGAATTTGGTGAATTGTTGTTGGAATTGAATTAAGGCCATTCGGCCATGGCTAGAAACATGGGGTATTATGTGGAAATTTTCAAATAACCAAGGGCAAAATAGTCATTTCACATGTAGGGATACATTGGGAATTTTATAGGAAGATCAGGGGCATTTTCGAAAATAATAGAAATGTATAAGGGTAAAATAGTAATTACCCATACATCGGGCATTTTATATGTTTTGATGTTTGAAGTTTAAAATAAATGATTGAAACAAATGTTTGGTTGATTTTATGATATGTGTGATGGGTTGAACTTTGGTTGATGTTTTTGAGCTTGATTGAGACTTGGTTTGAATTGTTATTGATTGAAATTGTTGGGTTGAATTTGTTGAAATGCTGTTGGAATTGAATGAGGGCCATTCGGCCATGGCTAGAAACAAGGGGTACTATGTGGAAATTTTCAAATAACCAAGGGAAAAATAGTCATTTCACATGTAGGTATACATTGGAAATTTTATAGGAAGATCAGGGGCATTTTCAGAAATAATAGAAAAGTATAAGGGTAAAATAGTAATTACCCGTACATCGGGCATTTTATATGTTTTGATGTTTGAAGCTTAAAATAAATGATTGAAACAAATGTTTGGTTGATTTTATGATATGTGTGATGGATTGAACTTTGGTTGATATTTTTGAGCTTGATTGAGACTTGGTTTGATTTGTTATTGATTGAAATTGTTGGGTTGAATTTGTTGAAATGTTGTTGGAATTGAATGAGGGCCATTCGGCCATGGCTAGACACAAGGGGTACCATGTGGAAAATTTCAAATAACCAAGGGCAAAATAGTCATTTCACATGTAGGGATACATTGGGAATTTTATAGGAAGATCAGTGGCATTTTCGGAAATAATAGAAATGTATAAGGGTAAAATAGTAATTACCCATACATCGGGCATTTTATATGTATTGATGTTTGAAGCTTAAAATAAATGATTGAAACAAATGTTAAGTTGATTTTATGATATGTGTGATGGATTGAACTTTGGTTGATGTTTTTGAGCTTGATTGAGACTTGGTTTGATTTGTTATTGATTGAAATTGGTTGGTTGAATTTGGTGAATTGTTGTTGGAATTGAATTAAGGCCATTCGGCCATGGCTAGAAACATGGGGTATTATGTGGAAATTTTCAAATAACCAAGGGCAAAATAGTCATTTCACATGTAGGGATACATTGGGAATTTTATAGGAAGATCAGGGGCATTTTCGAAAATAATAGAAATGTATAAGGGTAAAATAGTAATTACCCATACATCGGGCATTTTATATGTTTTGATGTTTGAAGTTTAAAATAAATGATTGAAACAAATGTTTGGTTGATTTTATGATATGTGTGATGGGTTGAACTTTGGTTGATGTTTTTGAGCTTGATTGAGACTTGGTTTGAATTGTTATTGATTGAAATTGTTGGGTTGAATTTGTTGAAATGCTGTTGGAATTGAATGAGGGCCATTCGGCCATGGCTAGAAACAAGGGGTACTATGTGGAAATTTTCAAATAACCAAGGGAAAAATAGTCATTTCACATGTAGGTATACATTGGAAATTTTATAGGAAGATCAGGGGCATTTTCAGAAATAATAGAAAAGTATAAGGGTAAAATAGTAATTACCCGTACATCGGGCATTTTATATGTTTTGATGTTTGAAGCTTAAAATAAATGATTGAAACAAATGTTTGGTTGATTTTATGATATGTGTGATGGATTGAACTTTGGTTGATATTTTTGAGCTTGATTGAGACTTGGTTTGATTTGTTATTGATTGAAATTGTTGGGTTGAATTTGTTGAAATGTTGTTGGAATTGAATGAGGGCCATTCGGCCATGGCTAGACACAAGGGGTACCATGTGGAAAATTTCAAATAACCAAGGGCAAAATAGTCATTTCACATGTAGGGATACATTGGGAATTTTATAGGAAGATCAGTGGCATTTTCGGAAATAATAGAAATGTATAAGGGTAAAATAGTAATTACCCATACATCGGGCATTTTATATGTATTGATGTTTGAAGCTTAAAATAAATGATTGAAACAAATGTTTGGTTGATTTTATGATATGTGTGATGGATTGAACTTTGGTTGATGTTTTTGAGCTTGATTGAGACTTGGTTTGATTTGTTATTGATTGAAATTGGTTGGTTGAATTTGGTGAATTGTTGTTGGAATTGAATTAAGGCCATTCGGCCATGGCTAGAAACATGGGGTATTATGTGGAAATTTTCAAATAACCAAGGGCAAAATAGTCATTTCACATGTAGGGATACATTGGGAATTTTATAGGAAGATCAGGGGCATTTTCGAAAATAATAGAAATGTATAAGGGTAAAATAGTAATTACCCATACATCGGGCATTTTATATGTTTTGATGTTTGAAGTTTAAAATAAATGATTGAAACAAATGTTTGGTTGATTTTATGATATGTGTGATGGGTTGAACTTTGGTTGATGTTTTTGAGCTTGATTGAGACTTGGTTTGAATTGTTATTGATTGAAATTGTTGGGTTGAATTTGTTGAAATGCTGTTGGAATTGAATGAGGGCCATTCGGCCATGGCTAGAAACAAGGGGTACTATGTGGAAATTTTCAAATAACCAAGGGAAAAATAGTCATTTCACATGTAGGTATACATTGGAAATTTTATAGGAAGATCAGGGGCATTTTCAGAAATAATAGAAAAGTATAAGGGTAAAATAGTAATTACCCGTACATCGGGCATTTTATATGTTTTGATGTTTGAAGCTTAAAATAAATGATTGAAACAAATGTTTGGTTGATTTTATGATATGTGTGATGGATTGAACTTTGGTTGATATTTTTGAGCTTGATTGAGACTTGGTTTGATTTGTTATTGATTGAAATTGTTGGGTTGAATTTGTTGAAATGTTGTTGGAATTGAATGAGGGCCATTCGGCCATGGCTAGACACAAGGGGTACCATGTGGAAAATTTCAAATAACCAAGGGCAAAATAGTCATTTCACATGTAGGGATACATTGGGAATTTTATAGGAAGATCAGTGGCATTTTCGGAAATAATAGAAATGTATAAGGGTAAAATAGTAATTACCCATACATCGGGCATTTTATATGTATTGATGTTTGAAGCTTAAAATAAATGATTGAAACAAATGTTAAGTTGATTTTATGATATGTGTGATGGATTGAACTTTGGTTGATGTTTTTGAGCTTGATTGAGACTTGGTTTGATTTGTTATTGATTGAAATTGGTTGGTTGAATTTGGTGAATTGTTGTTGGAATTGAATTAAGGCCATTCGGCCATGGCTAGAAACATGGGGTATTATGTGGAAATTTTCAAATAACCAAGGGCAAAATAGTCATTTCACATGTAGGGATACATTGGGAATTTTATAGGAAGATCAGGGGCATTTTCGAAAATAATAGAAATGTATAAGGGTAAAATAGTAATTACCCATACATCGGGCATTTTATATGTTTTGATGTTTGAAGTTTAAAATAAATGATTGAAACAAATGTTTGGTTGATTTTATGATATGTGTGATGGGTTGAACTTTGGTTGATGTTTTTGAGCTTGATTGAGACTTGGTTTGAATTGTTATTGATTGAAATTGTTGGGTTGAATTTGTTGAAATGCTGTTGGAATTGAATGAGGGCCATTCGGCCATGGCTAGAAACAAGGGGTACTATGTGGAAATTTTCAAATAACCAAGGGAAAAATAGTCATTTCACATGTAGGTATACATTGGAAATTTTATAGGAAGATCAGGGGCATTTTCAGAAATAATAGAAAAGTATAAGGGTAAAATAGTAATTACCCGTACATCGGGCATTTTATATGTTTTGATGTTTGAAGCTTAAAATAAATGATTGAAACAAATGTTTGGTTGATTTTATGATATGTGTGATGGATTGAACTTTGGTTGATATTTTTGAGCTTGATTGAGACTTGGTTTGATTTGTTATTGATTGAAATTGTTGGGTTGAATTTGTTGAAATGTTGTTGGAATTGAATGAGGGCCATTCGGCCATGGCTAGACACAAGGGGTACCATGTGGAAAATTTCAAATAACCAAGGGCAAAATAGTCATTTCACATGTAGGGATACATTGGGAATTTTATAGGAAGATCAGTGGCATTTTCGGAAATAATAGAAATGTATAAGGGTAAAATAGTAATTACCCATACATCGGGCATTTTATATGTATTGATGTTTGAAGCTTAAAATAAATGATTGAAACAAATGTTTGGTTGATTTTATGATATGTGTGATGGATTGAACTTTGGTTGATGTTTTTGAGCTTGATTGAGACTTGGTTTGATTTGTTATTGATTGAAATTGGTTGGTTGAATTTGGTGAATTGTTGTTGGAATTGAATTAAGGCCATTCGGCCATGGCTAGAAACATGGGGTATTATGTGGAAATTTTCAAATAACCAAGGGCAAAATAGTCATTTCACATGTAGGGATACATTGGGAATTTTATAGGAAGATCAGGGGCATTTTCGAAAATAATAGAAATGTATAAGGGTAAAATAGTAATTACCCATACATCGGGCATTTTATATGTTTTGATGTTTGAAGTTTAAAATAAATGATTGAAACAAATGTTTGGTTGATTTTATGATATGTGTGATGGGTTGAACTTTGGTTGATGTTTTTGAGCTTGATTGAGACTTGGTTTGAATTGTTATTGATTGAAATTGTTGGGTTGAATTTGTTGAAATGCTGTTGGAATTGAATGAGGGCCATTCGGCCATGGCTAGAAACAAGGGGTACTATGTGGAAATTTTCAAATAACCAAGGGAAAAATAGTCATTTCACATGTAGGTATACATTGGAAATTTTATAGGAAGATCAGGGGCATTTTCAGAAATAATAGAAAAGTATAAGGGTAAAATAGTAATTACCCGTACATCGGGCATTTTATATGTTTTGATGTTTGAAGCTTAAAATAAATGATTGAAACAAATGTTTGGTTGATTTTATGATATGTGTGATGGATTGAACTTTGGTTGATATTTTTGAGCTTGATTGAGACTTGGTTTGATTTGTTATTGATTGAAATTGTTGGGTTGAATTTGTTGAAATGTTGTTGGAATTGAATGAGGGCCATTCGGCCATGGCTAGACACAAGGGGTACCATGTGGAAAATTTCAAATAACCAAGGGCAAAATAGTCATTTCACATGTAGGGATACATTGGGAATTTTATAGGAAGATCAGTGGCATTTTCGGAAATAATAGAAATGTATAAGGGTAAAATAGTAATTACCCATACATCGGGCATTTTATATGTATTGGTGTTTGAAGCTTAAAATAAATGATTGAAACAAATGTTTGGTTGATTTTATGATATGTGTGATGGATTGAACTTTGGTTGATGTTTTTGAGCTTGATTGAGACTTGGTTTGATTTGTTATTGATTGAAATTGGTTGGTTGAATTTGGTGAATTGTTGTTGGAATTGAATTAAGGCCATTCGGCCATGGCTAGAAACATGGGGTATTATGTGGAAATTTTCAAATAACCAAGGGCAAAATAGTCATTTCACATGTAGGGATACATTGGGAATTTTATAGGAAGATCAGGGGCATTTTCGAAAATAATAGAAATGTATAAGGGTAAAATAGTAATTACCCATACATCGGGCATTTTATATGTTTTGATGTTTGAAGTTTAAAATAAATGATTGAAACAAATGTTTGGTTGATTTTATGATATGTGTGATGGGTTGAACTTTGGTTGATGTTTTTGAGCTTGATTGAGACTTGGTTTGAATTGTTATTGATTGAAATTGTTGGGTTGAATTTGTTGAAATGCTGTTGGAATTGAATGAGGGCCATTCGGCCATGGCTAGAAACAAGGGGTACTATGTGGAAATTTTCAAATAACCAAGGGAAAAATAGTCATTTCACATGTAGGTATACATTGGAAATTTTATAGGAAGATCAGGGGCATTTTCAGAAATAATAGAAAAGTATAAGGGTAAAATAGTAATTACCCGTACATCGGGCATTTTATATGTTTTGATGTTTGAAGCTTAAAATAAATGATTGAAACAAATGTTTGGTTGATTTTATGATATGTGTGATGGATTGAACTTTGGTTGATATTTTTGAGCTTGATTGAGACTTGGTTTGATTTGTTATTGATTGAAATTGTTGGGTTGAATTTGTTGAAATGTTGTTGGAATTGAATGAGGGCCATTCGGCCATGGCTAGACACAAGGGGTACCATGTGGAAAATTTCAAATAACCAAGGGCAAAATAGTCATTTCACATGTAGGGATACATTGGGAATTTTATAGGAAGATCAGTGGCATTTTCGGAAATAATAGAAATGTATAAGGGTAAAATAGTAATTACCCATACATCGGGCATTTTATATGTATTGATGTTTGAAGCTTAAAATAAATGATTGAAACAAATGTTTGGTTGATTTTATGATATGTGTGATGGATTGAACTTTGGTTGATGTTTTTGAGCTTGATTGAGACTTGGTTTGATTTGTTATTGATTGAAATTGGTTGGTTGAATTTGGTGAATTGTTGTTGGAATTGAATTAAGGCCATTCGGCCATGGCTAGAAACATGGGGTATTATGTGGAAATTTTCAAATAACCAAGGGCAAAATAGTCATTTCACATGTAGGGATACATTGGGAATTTTATAGGAAGATCAGGGGCATTTTCAAAAATAATAGAAATGTATAAGGGTAAAATAGTAATTACCCATACATCGGGCATTTTATATGTTTTGATGTTTGAAGTTTAAAATAAATGATTGAAACAAATGTTTGGTTGATTTTATGATATGTGTGATGGGTTGAACTTTGGTTGATGTTTTTGAGCTTGATTGAGACTTGGTTTGAATTGTTATTGATTGAAATTGTTGGGTTGAATTTGTTGAAATGCTGTTGGAATTGAATGAGGGCCATTCGGCCATGGCTAGAAACAAGGGGTACTATGTGGAAATTTTCAAATAACCAAGGGAAAAATAGTCATTTCACATGTAGGTATACATTGGAAATTTTATAGGAAGATCAGGGGCATTTTCAGAAATAATAGAAAAGTATAAGGGTAAAATAGTAATTACCCGTACATCGGGCATTTTATATGTTTTGATGTTTGAAGCTTAAAATAAATGATTGAAACAAATGTTTGGTTGATTTTATGATATGTGTGATGGATTGAACTTTGGTTGATATTTTTGAGCTTGATTGAGACTTGGTTTGATTTGTTATTGATTGAAATTGTTGGGTTGAATTTGTTGAAATGTTGTTGGAATTGAATGAGGGCCATTCGGCCATGGCTAGACACAAGGGATACCATGTGGAAAATTTCAAATAACCAAGGGCAAAATAGTCATTTCACATGTAGGGATACATTGGGAATTTTATAGGAAGATCAGTGGCATTTTCGGAAATAATAGAAATGTATAAGGGTAAAATAGTAATTACCCATACATCGGGCATTTTATATGTATTGATGTTTGAAGCTTAAAATAAATGATTGAAACAAATGTTTGGTTGATTTTATGATATGTGTGATGGATTGAACTTTGGTTGATGTTTTTGAGCTTGATTGAGACTTGGTTTGATTTGTTATTGATTGAAATTGGTTGGTTGAATTTGGTGAATTGTTGTTGGAATTGAATTAAGGCCATTCGGCCATGGCTAGAAACATGGGGTATTATGTGGAAATTTTCAAATAACCAAGGGCAAAATAGTCATTTCACATGTAGGGATACATTGGGAATTTTATAGGAAGATCAGGGGCATTTTCGAAAATAATAGAAATGTATAAGGGTAAAATAGTAATTACCCATACATCGGGCATTTTATATGTTTTGATGTTTGAAGTTTAAAATAAATGATTGAAACAAACGTTTGGTTGATTTTATGATATGTGTGATGGGTTGAACTTTGGTTGATGTTTTTGAGCTTGATTGAGACTTGGTTTGAATTGTTATTGATTGAAATTGTTGGGTTGAATTTGTTGAAATGCTGTTGGAATTGAATGAGGGCCATTCGGCCATGGCTAGAAACAAGGGGTACTATGTGGAAATTTTCAAATAACCAAGGGAAAAATAGTCATTTCACATGTAGGTATACATTGGAAATTTTATAGGAAGATCAGGGGCATTTTCAGAAATAATAGAAAAGTATAAGGGTAAAATAGTAATTACCCGTACATCGGGCATTTTATATGTTTTGATGTTTGAAGCTTAAAATAAATGATTGAAACAAATGTTTGGTTGATTTTATGATATGTGTGATGGATTGAACTTTGGTTGATATTTTTGAGCTTGATTGAGACTTGGTTTGATTTGTTATTGATTGAAATTGTTGGGTTGAATTTGTTGAAATGTTGTTGGAATTGAATGAGGGCCATTCGGCCATGGCTAGACACAAGGGGTACCATGTGGAAAATTTCAAATAACCAAGGGCAAAATAGTCATTTCACATGTAGGGATACATTGGGAATTTTATAGGAAGATCAGTGGCATTTTCGGAAATAATAGAAATGTATAAGGGTAAAATAGTAATTACCCATACATCGGGCATTTTATATGTATTGGTGTTTGAAGCTTAAAATAAATGATTGAAACAAATGTTTGGTTGATTTTATGATATGTGTGATGGATTGAACTTTGGTTGATGTTTTTGAGCTTGATTGAGACTTGGTTTGATTTGTTATTGATTGAAATTGGTTGGTTGAATTTGGTGAATTGTTGTTGGAATTGAATTAAGGCCATTCGGCCATGGCTAGAAACATGGGGTATTATGTGGAAATTTTCAAATAACCAAGGGCAAAATAGTCATTTCACATGTAGGGATACATTGGGAATTTTATAGGAAGATCAGGGGCATTTTCGAAAATAATAGAAATGTATAAGGGTAAAATAGTAATTACCCATACATCGGGCATTTTATATGTTTTGATGTTTGAAGTTTAAAATAAATGATTGAAACAAATGTTTGGTTGATTTTATGATATGTGTGATGGGTTGAACTTTGGTTGATGTTTTTGAGCTTGATTGAGACTTGGTTTGAATTGTTATTGATTGAAATTGTTGGGTTGAATTTGTTGAAATGCTGTTGGAATTGAATGAGGGCCATTCGGCCATGGCTAGAAACAAGGGGTACTATGTGGAAATTTTCAAATAACCAAGGGAAAAATAGTCATTTCACATGTAGGTATACATTGGAAATTTTATAGGAAGATCAGGGGCATTTTCAGAAATAATAGAAAAGTATAAGGGTAAAATAGTAATTACCCGTACATCGGGCATTTTATATGTTTTGATGTTTGAAGCTTAAAATAAATGATTGAAACAAATGTTTGGTTGATTTTATGATATGTGTGATGGATTGAACTTTGGTTGATATTTTTGAGCTTGATTGAGACTTGGTTTGATTTGTTATTGATTGAAATTGTTGGGTTGAATTTGTTGAAATGTTGTTGGAATTGAATGAGGACCATTCGGCCATGGCTAGACACAAGGGGTACCATGTGGAAAATTTCAAATAACCAAGGGCAAAATAGTCATTTCACATGTAGGGATACATTGGGAATTTTATAGGAAGATCAGTGGCATTTTCGGAAATAATAGAAATGTATAAGGGTAAAATAGTAATTACCCATACATCGGGCATTTTATATGTATTGGTGTTTGAAGCTTAAAATAAATGATTGAAACAAATGTTTGGTTGATTTTATGATATGTGTGATGGATTGAACTTTGGTTGATGTTTTTGAGCTTGATTGAGACTTGGTTTGATTTGTTATTGATTGAAATTGGTTGGTTGAATTTGGTGAATTGTTGTTGGAATTGAATTAAGGCCATTCGGCCATGGCTAGAAACATGGGGTATTATGTGGAAATTTTCAAATAACCAAGGGCAAAATAGTCATTTCACATGTAGGGATACATTGGGAATTTTATAGGAAGATCAGGGGCATTTTCGAAAATAATAGAAATGTATAAGGGTAAAATAGTAATTACCCATACATCGGGCATTTTATATGTTTTGATGTTTGAAGTTTAAAATAAATGATTGAAACAAATGTTTGGTTGATTTTATGATATGTGTGATGGGTTGAACTTTGGTTGATGTTTTTGAGCTTGATTGAGACTTGGTTTGAATTGTTATTGATTGAAATTGTTGGGTTGAATTTGTTGAAATGCTGTTGGAATTGAATGAGGGCCATTCGGCCATGGCTAGAAACAAGGGGTACTATGTGGAAATTTTCAAATAACCAAGGGAAAAATAGTCATTTCACATGTAGGTATACATTGGAAATTTTATAGGAAGATCAGGGGCATTTTCAGAAATAATAGAAAAGTATAAGGGTAAAATAGTAATTACCCGTACATCGGGCATTTTATATGTTTTGATGTTTGAAGCTTAAAATAAATGATTGAAACAAATGTTTGGTTGATTTTATGATATGTGTGATGGGTTGAACTTTGGTTGATATTTTTGAGCTTGATTGAGACTTGGTTTGATTTGTTATTGATTGAAATTGTTGGGTTGAATTTGTTGAAATGTTGTTGGAATTGAATGAGGGCCATTCGGCCATGGCTAGACACAAGGGGTACCATGTGGAAAATTTCAAATAACCAAGGGCAAAATAGTCATTTCACATGTAGGGATACATTGGGAATTTTATAGGAAGATCAGTGGCATTTTCGGAAATAATAGAAATGTATAAGGGTAAAATAGTAATTACCCATACATCGGGCATTTTATATGTATTGATGTTTGAAGCTTAAAATAAATGATTGAAACAAATGTTTGGTTGATTTTATGATATGTGTGATGGATTGAACTTTGGTTGATGTTTTTGAGCTTGATTGAGACTTGGTTTGATTTGTTATTGATTGAAATTGGTTGGTTGAATTTGGTGAATTGTTGTTGGAATTGAATTAAGGCCATTCGGCCATGGCTAGAAACATGGGGTATTATGTGGAAATTTTCAAATAACCAAGGGCAAAATAGTCATTTCACATGTAGGGATACATTGGGAATTTTATAGGAAGATCAGGGGCATTTTCGAAAATAATAGAAATGTATAAGGGTAAAATAGTAATTACCCATACATCGGGCATTTTATATGTTTTGATGTTTGAAGTTTAAAATAAATGATTGAAACAAATGTTTGGTTGATTTTATGATATGTGTGATGGGTTGAACTTTGGTTGATGTTTTTGAGCTTGATTGAGACTTGGTTTGAATTGTTATTGATTGAAATTGTTGGGTTGAATTTGTTGAAATGCTGTTGGAATTGAATGAGGGCCATTCGGCCATGGCTAGAAACAAGGGGTACTATGTGGAAATTTTCAAATAACCAAGGGAAAAATAGTCATTTCACATGTAGGTATACATTGGAAATTTTATAGGAAGATCAGGGGCATTTTCAGAAATAATAGAAAAGTATAAGGGTAAAATAGTAATTACCCGTACATCGGGCATTTTATATGTTTTGATGTTTGAAGCTTAAAATAAATGATTGAAACAAATGTTTGGTTGATTTTATGATATGTGTGATGGGTTGAACTTTGGTTGATATTTTTGAGCTTGATTGAGACTTGGTTTGATTTGTTATTGATTGAAATTGTTGGGTTGAATTTGTTGAAATGTTGTTGGAATTGAATGAGGGCCATTCGGCCATGGCTAGACACAAGGGGTACCATGTGGAAAATTTCAAATAACCAAGGGCAAAATAGTCATTTCACATGTAGGGATACATTGGGAATTTTATAGGAAGATCAGTGGCATTTTCGGAAATAATAGAAATGTATAAGGGTAAAATAGTAATTACCCATACATCGGGCATTTTATATGTATTGATGTTTGAAGCTTAAAATAAATGATTGAAACAAATGTTTGGTTGATTTTATGATATGTGTGATGGATTGAACTTTGGTTGATGTTTTTGAGCTTGATTGAGACTTGGTTTGATTTGTTATTGATTGAAATTGGTTGGTTGAATTTGGTGAATTGTTGTTGGAATTGAATTAAGGCCATTCGGCCATGGCTAGAAACATGGGGTATTATGTGGAAATTTTCAAATAACCAAGGGCAAAATAGTCATTTCACATGTAGGGATACATTGGGAATTTTATAGGAAGATCAGGGGCATTTTCGAAAATAATAGAAATGTATAAGGGTAAAATAGTAATTACCCATACATCGGGCATTTTATATGTTTTGATGTTTGAAGTTTAAAATAAATGATTGAAACAAATGTTTGGTTGATTTTATGATATGTGTGATGGGTTGAACTTTGGTTGATGTTTTTGAGCTTGATTGAGACTTGGTTTGAATTGTTATTGATTGAAATTGTTGGGTTGAATTTGTTGAAATGCTGTTGGAATTGAATGAGGGCCATTCGGCCATGGCTAGAAACAAGGGGTACTATGTGGAAATTTTCAAATAACCAAGGGAAAAATAGTCATTTCACATGTAGGTATACATTGGAAATTTTATAGGAAGATCAGGGGCATTTTCAGAAATAATAGAAAAGTATAAGGGTAAAATAGTAATTACCCGTACATCGGGCATTTTATATGTTTTGATGTTTGAAGCTTAAAATAAATGATTGAAACAAATGTTTGGTTGATTTTATGATATGTGTGATGGGTTGAACTTTGGTTGATATTTTTGAGCTTGATTGAGACTTGGTTTGATTTGTTATTGATTGAAATTGTTGGGTTGAATTTGTTGAAATGTTGTTGGAATTGAATGAGGGCCATTCGGCCATGGCTAGACACAAGGGGTACCATGTGGAAAATTTCAAATAACCAAGGGCAAAATAGTCATTTCACATGTAGGGATACATTGGGAATTTTATAGGAAGATCAGTGGCATTTTCGGAAATAATAGAAATGTATAAGGGTAAAATAGTAATTACCCATACATCGGGCATTTTATATGTATTGATGTTTGAAGCTTAAAATAAATGATTGAAACAAATGTTTGGTTGATTTTATGATATGTGTGATGGATTGAACTTTGGTTGATGTTTTTGAGCTTGATTGAGACTTGGTTTGATTTGTTATTGATTGAAATTGGTTGGTTGAATTTGGTGAATTGTTGTTGGAATTGAATTAAGGCCATTCGGCCATGGCTAGAAACATGGGGTATTATGTGGAAATTTTCAAATAACCAAGGGCAAAATAGTCATTTCACATGTAGGGATACATTGGGAATTTTATAGGAAGATCAGGGGCATTTTCGAAAATAATAGAAATGTATAAGGGTAAAATAGTAATTACCCATACATCGGGCATTTTATATGTTTTGATGTTTGAAGTTTAAAATAAATGATTGAAACAAATGTTTGGTTGATTTTATGATATGTGTGATGGGTTGAACTTTGGTTGATGTTTTTGAGCTTGATTGAGACTTGGTTTGAATTGTTATTGATTGAAATTGTTGGGTTGAATTTGTTGAAATGCTGTTGGAATTGAATGAGGGCCATTCGGCCATGGCTAGAAACAAGGGGTACTATGTGGAAATTTTCAAATAACCAAGGGAAAAATAGTCATTTCACATGTAGGTATACATTGGAAATTTTATAGGAAGATCAGGGGCATTTTCAGAAATAATAGAAAAGTATAAGGGTAAAATAGTAATTACCCGTACATTGGGCATTTTATATGTTTTGATGTTTGAAGCTTAAAATAAATGATTGAAACAAATGTTTGGTTGATTTTATGATATGTGTGATGGATTGAACTTTGGTTGATATTTTTGAGCTTGATTGAGACTTGGTTTGATTTGTTATTGATTGAAATTGTTGGGTTGAATTTGTTGAAATGTTGTTGGAATTGAATGAGGGCCATTCGGCCATGGCTAGACACAAGGGGTACCATGTGGAAAATTTCAAATAACCAAGGGCAAAATAGTCATTTCACATGTAGGGATACATTGGGAATTTTATAGGAAGATCAGTGGCATTTTCGGAAATAATAGAAATGTATAAGGGTAAAATAGTAATTACCCATACATCGGGCATTTTATATGTATTGATGTTTGAAGCTTAAAATAAATGATTGAAACAAATGTTTGGTTGATTTTATGATATGTGTGATGGATTGAACTTTGGTTGATGTTTTTGAGCTTGATTGAGACTTGGTTTGATTTGTTATTGATTGAAATTGGTTGGTTGAATTTGGTGAATTGTTGTTGGAATTGAATTAAGGCCATTCGGCCATGGCTAGAAACATGGGGTATTATGTGGAAATTTTCAAATAACCAAGGGCAAAATAGTCATTTCACATGTAGGGATACATTGGGAATTTTATAGGAAGATCAGGGGCATTTTCGAAAATAATAGAAATGTATAAGGGTAAAATAGTAATTACCCATACATCGGGCATTTTATATGTTTTGATGTTTGAAGTTTAAAATAAATGATTGAAACAAATGTTTGGTTGATTTTATGATATGTGTGATGGGTTGAACTTTGGTTGATGTTTTTGAGCTTGATTGAGACTTGGTTTGAATTGTTATTGATTGAAATTGTTGGGTTGAATTTGTTGAAATGCTGTTGGAATTGAATGAGGGCCATTCGGCCATGGCTAGAAACAAGGGGTACTATGTGGAAATTTTCAAATAACCAAGGGAAAAATAGTCATTTCACATGTAGGTATACATTGGAAATTTTATAGGAAGATCAGGGGCATTTTCAGAAATAATAGAAAAGTATAAGGGTAAAATAGTAATTACCCGTACATCGGGCATTTTATATGTTTTGATGTTTGAAGCTTAAAATAAATGATTGAAACAAATGTTTGGTTGATTTTATGATATGTGTGATGGATTGAACTTTGGTTGATATTTTTGAGCTTGATTGAGACTTGGTTTGATTTGTTATTGATTGAAATTGTTGGGTTGAATTTGTTGAAATGTTGTTGGAATTGAATGAGGGCCATTCGGCCATGGCTAGACACAAGGGGTACCATGTGGAAAATTTCAAATAACCAAGGGCAAAATAGTCATTTCACATGTAGGGATACATTGGGAATTTTATAGGAAGATCAGTGGCATTTTCGGAAATAATAGAAATGTATAAGGGTAAAATAGTAATTACCCATACATCGGGCATTTTATATGTATTGATGTTTGAAGCTTAAAATAAATGATTGAAACAAATGTTTGGTTGATTTTATGATATGTGTGATGGATTGAACTTTGGTTGATGTTTTTGAGCTTGATTGAGACTTGGTTTGATTTGTTATTGATTGAAATTGGTTGGTTGAATTTGGTGAATTGTTGTTGGAATTGAATTAAGGCCATTCGGCCATGGCTAGAAACATGGGGTATTATGTGGAAATTTTCAAATAACCAAGGGCAAAATAGTCATTTCACATGTAGGGATACATTGGGAATTTTATAGGAAGATCAGGGGCATTTTCGAAAATAATAGAAATGTATAAGGGTAAAATAGTAATTACCCATACATCGGGCATTTTATATGTTTTGATGTTTGAAGTTTAAAATAAATGATTGAAACAAATGTTTGGTTGATTTTATGATATGTGTGATGGGTTGAACTTTGGTTGATGTTTTTGAGCTTGATTGAGACTTGGTTTGAATTGTTATTGATTGAAATTGTTGGGTTGAATTTGTTGAAATGCTGTTGGAATTGAATGAGGGCCATTCGGCCATGGCTAGAAACAAGGGGTACTATGTGGAAATTTTCAAATAACCAAGGGAAAAATAGTCATTTCACATGTAGGTATACATTGGAAATTTTATAGGAAGATCAGGGGCATTTTCAGAAATAATAGAAAAGTATAAGGGTAAAATAGTAATTACCCGTACATCGGGCATTTTATATGTTTTGATGTTTGAAGCTTAAAATAAATGATTGAAACAAATGTTTGGTTGATTTTATGATATGTGTGATGGATTGAACTTTGGTTGATATTTTTGAGCTTGATTGAGACTTGGTTTGATTTGTTATTGATTGAAATTGTTGGGTTGAATTTGTTGAAATGTTGTTGGAATTGAATGAGGGCCATTCGGCCATGGCTAGACACAAGGGGTACCATGTGGAAAATTTCAAATAACCAAGGGCAAAATAGTCATTTCACATGTAGGGATACATTGGGAATTTTATAGGAAGATCAGTGGCATTTTCGGAAATAATAGAAATGTATAAGGGTAAAATAGTAATTACCCATACATCGGGCATTTTATATGTATTGATGTTTGAAGCTTAAAATAAATGATTGAAACAAATGTTTGGTTGATTTTATGATATGTGTGATGGATTGAACTTTGGTTGATGTTTTTGAGCTTGATTGAGACTTGGTTTGATTTGTTATTGATTGAAATTGGTTGGTTGAATTTGGTGAATTGTTGTTGGAATTGAATTAAGGCCATTCGGCCATGGCTAGAAACATGGGGTATTATGTGGAAATTTTCAAATAACCAAGGGCAAAATAGTCATTTCACATGTAGGGATACATTGGGAATTTTATAGGAAGATCAGGGGCATTTTCGAAAATAATAGAAATGTATAAGGGTAAAATAGTAATTACCCATACATCGGGCATTTTATATGTTTTGATGTTTGAAGTTTAAAATAAATGATTGAAACAAATGTTTGGTTGATTTTATGATATGTGTGATGGGTTGAACTTTGGTTGATGTTTTTGAGCTTGATTGAGACTTGGTTTGAATTGTTATTGATTGAAATTGTTGGGTTGAATTTGTTGAAATGCTGTTGGAATTGAATGAGGGCCATTCGGCCATGGCTAGAAACAAGGGGTACTATGTGGAAATTTTCAAATAACCAAGGGAAAAATAGTCATTTCACATGTAGGTATACATTGGAAATTTTATAGGAAGATCAGGGGCATTTTCAGAAATAATAGAAAAGTATAAGGGTAAAATAGTAATTACCCGTACATCGGGCATTTTATATGTTTTGATGTTTGAAGCTTAAAATAAATGATTGAAACAAATGTTTGGTTGATTTTATGATATGTGTGATGGATTGAACTTTGGTTGATATTTTTGAGCTTGATTGAGACTTGGTTTGATTTGTTATTGATTGAAATTGTTGGGTTGAATTTGTTGAAATGTTGTTGGAATTGAATGAGGGCCATTCGGCCATGGCTAGACACAAGGGGTACCATGTGGAAAATTTCAAATAACCAAGGGCAAAATAGTCATTTCACATGTAGGGATACATTGGGAATTTTATAGGAAGATCAGTGGCATTTTCGGAAATAATAGAAATGTATAAGGGTAAAATAGTAATTACCCATACATCGGGCATTTTATATGTATTGATGTTTGAAGCTTAAAATAAATGATTGAAACAAATGTTTGGTTGATTTTATGATATGTGTGATGGATTGAACTTTGGTTGATGTTTTTGAGCTTGATTGAGACTTGGTTTGATTTGTTATTGATTGAAATTGGTTGGTTGAATTTGGTGAATTGTTGTTGGAATTGAATTAAGGCCATTCGGCCATGGCTAGAAACATGGGGTATTATGTGGAAATTTTCAAATAACCAAGGGCAAAATAGTCATTTCACATGTAGGGATACATTGGGAATTTTATAGGAAGATCAGGGGCATTTTCGAAAATAATAGAAATGTATAAGGGTAAAATAGTAATTACCCATACATCGGGCATTTTATATGTTTTGATGTTTGAAGTTTAAAATAAATGATTGAAACAAATGTTTGGTTGATTTTATGATATGTGTGATGGGTTGAACTTTGGTTGATGTTTTTGAGCTTGATTGAGACTTGGTTTGAATTGTTATTGATTGAAATTGTTGGGTTGAATTTGTTGAAATGCTGTTGGAATTGAATGAGGGCCATTCGGCCATGGCTAGAAACAAGGGGTACTATGTGGAAATTTTCAAATAACCAAGGGAAAAATAGTCATTTCACATGTAGGTATACATTGGAAATTTTATAGGAAGATCAGGGGCATTTTCAGAAATAATAGAAAAGTATAAGGGTAAAATAGTAATTACCCGTACATCGGGCATTTTATATGTTTTGATGTTTGAAGCTTAAAATAAATGATTGAAACAAATGTTTGGTTGATTTTATGATATGTGTGATGGATTGAACTTTGGTTGATATTTTTGAGCTTGATTGAGACTTGGTTTGATTTGTTATTGATTGAAATTGTTGGGTTGAATTTGTTGAAATGTTGTTGGAATTGAATGAGGGCCATTCGGCCATGGCTAGACACAAGGGGTACCATGTGGAAAATTTCAAATAACCAAGGGCAAAATAGTCATTTCACATGTAGGGATACATTGGGAATTTTATAGGAAGATCAGTGGCATTTTCGGAAATAATAGAAATGTATAAGGGTAAAATAGTAATTACCCATACATCGGGCATTTTATATGTATTGATGTTTGAAGCTTAAAATAAATGATTGAAACAAATGTTTGGTTGATTTTATGATATGTGTGATGGATTGAACTTTGGTTGATGTTTTTGAGCTTGATTGAGACTTGGTTTGATTTGTTATTGATTGAAATTGGTTGGTTGAATTTGGTGAATTGTTGTTGGAATTGAATTAAGGCCATTCGGCCATGGCTAGAAACATGGGGTATTATGTGGAAATTTTCAAATAACCAAGGGCAAAATAGTCATTTCACATGTAGGGATACATTGGGAATTTTATAGGAAGATCAGGGGCATTTTCGAAAATAATAGAAATGTATAAGGGTAAAATAGTAATTACCCATACATCGGGCATTTTATATGTTTTGATGTTTGAAGTTTAAAATAAATGATTGAAACAAATGTTTGGTTGATTTTATGATATGTGTGATGGGTTGAACTTTGGTTGATGTTTTTGAGCTTGATTGAGACTTGGTTTGAATTGTTATTGATTGAAATTGTTGGGTTGAATTTGTTGAAATGCTGTTGGAATTGAATGAGGGCCATTCGGCCATGGCTAGAAACAAGGGGTACTATGTGGAAATTTTCAAATAACCAAGGGAAAAATAGTCATTTCACATGTAGGTATACATTGGAAATTTTATAGGAAGATCAGGGGCATTTTCAGAAATAATAGAAAAGTATAAGGGTAAAATAGTAATTACCCGTACATCGGGCATTTTATATGTTTTGATGTTTGAAGCTTAAAATAAATGATTGAAACAAATGTTTGGTTGATTTTATGATATGTGTGATGGATTGAACTTTGGTTGATATTTTTGAGCTTGATTGAGACTTGGTTTGATTTGTTATTGATTGAAATTGTTGGGTTGAATTTGTTGAAATGTTGTTGGAATTGAATGAGGGCCATTCGGCCATGGCTAGACACAAGGGGTACCATGTGGAAAATTTCAAATAACCAAGGGCAAAATAGTCATTTCACATGTAGGGATACATTGGGAATTTTATAGGAAGATCAGTGGCATTTTCGGAAATAATAGAAATGTATAAGGGTAAAATAGTAATTACCCATACATCGGGCATTTTATATGTATTGATGTTTGAAGCTTAAAATAAATGATTGAAACAAATGTTTGGTTGATTTTATGATATGTGTGATGGATTGAACTTTGGTTGATGTTTTTGAGCTTGATTGAGACTTGGTTTGATTTGTTATTGATTGAAATTGGTTGGTTGAATTTGGTGAATTGTTGTTGGAATTGAATTAAGGCCATTCGGCCATGGCTAGAAACATGGGGTATTATGTGGAAATTTTCAAATAACCAAGGGCAAAATAGTCATTTCACATGTAGGGATACATTGGGAATTTTATAGGAAGATCAGGGGCATTTTCGAAAATAATAGAAATGTATAAGGGTAAAATAGTAATTACCCATACATCGGGCATTTTATATGTTTTGATGTTTGAAGTTTAAAATAAATGATTGAAACAAATGTTTGGTTGATTTTATGATATGTGTGATGGGTTGAACTTTGGTTGATGTTTTTGAGCTTGATTGAGACTTGGTTTGAATTGTTATTGATTGAAATTGTTGGGTTGAATTTGTTGAAATGCTGTTGGAATTGAATGAGGGCCATTCGGCCATGGCTAGAAACAAGGGGTACTATGTGGAAATTTTCAAATAACCAAGGGAAAAATAGTCATTTCACATGTAGGTATACATTGGAAATTTTATAGGAAGATCAGGGGCATTTTCAGAAATAATAGAAAAGTATAAGGGTAAAATAGTAATTACCCGTACATCGGGCATTTTATATGTTTTGATGTTTGAAGCTTAAAATAAATGATTGAAACAAATGTTTGGTTGATTTTATGATATGTGTGATGGATTGAACTTTGGTTGATATTTTTGAGCTTGATTGAGACTTGGTTTGATTTGTTATTGATTGAAATTGTTGGGTTGAATTTGTTGAAATGTTGTTGGAATTGAATGAGGGCCATTCGGCCATGGCTAGACACAAGGGGTACCATGTGGAAAATTTCAAATAACCAAGGGCAAAATAGTCATTTCACATGTAGGGATACATTGGGAATTTTATAGGAAGATCAGTGGCATTTTCGGAAATAATAGAAATGTATAAGGGTAAAATAGTAATTACCCATACATCGGGCATTTTATATGTATTGATGTTTGAAGCTTAAAATAAATGATTGAAACAAATGTTTGGTTGATTTTATGATATGTGTGATGGATTGAACTTTGGTTGATGTTTTTGAGCTTGATTGAGACTTGGTTTGATTTGTTATTGATTGAAATTGGTTGGTTGAATTTGGTGAATTGTTGTTGGAATTGAATTAAGGCCATTCGGCCATGGCTAGAAACATGGGGTATTATGTGGAAATTTTCAAATAACCAAGGGCAAAATAGTCATTTCACATGTAGGGATACATTGGGAATTTTATAGGAAGATCAGGGGCATTTTCGAAAATAATAGAAATGTATAAGGGTAAAATAGTAATTACCCATACATCGGGCATTTTATATGTTTTGATGTTTGAAGTTTAAAATAAATGATTGAAACAAATGTTTGGTTGATTTTATGATATGTGTGATGGGTTGAACTTTGGTTGATGTTTTTGAGCTTGATTGAGACTTGGTTTGAATTGTTATTGATTGAAATTGTTGGGTTGAATTTGTTGAAATGCTGTTGGAATTGAATGAGGGCCATTCGGCCATGGCTAGAAACAAGGGGTACTATGTGGAAATTTTCAAATAACCAAGGGAAAAATAGTCATTTCACATGTAGGTATACATTGGAAATTTTATAGGAAGATCAGGGGCATTTTCAGAAATAATAGAAAAGTATAAGGGTAAAATAGTAATTACCCGTACATCGGGCATTTTATATGTTTTGATGTTTGAAGCTTAAAATAAATGATTGAAACAAATGTTTGGTTGATTTTATGATATGTGTGATGGATTGAACTTTGGTTGATATTTTTGAGCTTGATTGAGACTTGGTTTGATTTGTTATTGATTGAAATTGTTGGGTTGAATTTGTTGAAATGTTGTTGGAATTGAATGAGGGCCATTCGGCCATGGCTAGACACAAGGGGTACCATGTGGAAATTTTCAAATAACCAAGGGCAAAATAGTCATTTCACACGTAGGGATACATTGGGAATTTTATAGCAAGATCAGTGGCATTTTCGGAAATAATAGAAATGTATAAGGGTAAAATAGTAATTACCCATACATCGGGCATTTTATATGTTTTGATGTTTGAAACTTAAAATAAATGATTGAAACAAATGTTTGGCTGATTTTATGATATGTGTGATGGATTGAACTTTGGTTGATGTTTTTGAGCTTGATTGAGACTTGGTTTGATTTGTTATTGATTGGAATTGTTGGGTTGAATTTGTTGAAATGTTGTTGGTATTTAATGAGGGCCATTGGCCATGGCTAGAAACAAGGGGAACCATGTGGAAATTTTCAAATAACCAAGGGCAAAACAGTCATTTCACATGTAGGGATACATTGGGAATTTTATAGGAAGATCAAGGGCATTTTTAGAAATAATAGAAAAGTATAAGGGTAAAATAGTAATTACCCATACATCGGGCATTTTATATGTTTAGGTGTGTGAAGCTTAAAATAAATGATTGAAACAAATGTTTGGTTGATTTTATGATATGTGTGATGGATTGAACTTTGGTTGATGTTTTTGAGCTTGATTGAGACTTGGTTTGATTTGTTATTGATTGAAATTGGTTGGTTGAATTTGTTGAAATGTTGTTGGAATTGAATGAAGGCCATTCGGCCATGGCTAGAAACATGGGGTATTATGTGGAAATTTTCAAATAACCAAGGGCAAAATAGTCATTTCACATGTAGGGATACATTGGGAATTTTATAGGAAGATCAGGGGCATTTTCAAATATAATAGAAATGTATAAGGGTAAAATAGTAATTACCCATACATCGGGCATTTTATATGTTTAGGTGTGTGAAGCTTAAAATAAATGATTGAAACAAATGTTTCGTTGATTTTATGATATGTGTGATGGGTTGAACTTTGGTTGATGTTTTTGAGCTTGATTGAGACTTGGTTTGATTTGTTATTAATTGAAATTGTTGGGTTGAATTTGTTGAAATGTTGTTGGAATTGAGTGAGGGTCATTCGGCGATGGCTAGACACAAGGGGTACCATGTGGAAATTTTCAAATAACCAAGGGCAAAATAGTGATTTCACATAGAGGGATACATTGGGAATTTTATAGGAAGATTAGGGGCATTTTCAGAAATAATAGAAAAGTATAAGGGTAAAATAGTAATTACCCATACATCGGGCATTTTATATCTTTTGATGTTTGAAGCTTAAAATAAATGATTGAAACAAATGTTTCTTGATTTTATGATATGTGTGATGGGTTGAACTTTGGTTCATGTATTTGAATTTGATTGAGACTTGGTTTTATTTGTTATTGATTGGAATTGTTGGGTTGAATTTGTTGAAATGTTTTTGGAATTGAATGAGGGCCATTCGGCCATGGCTAGAAACAAGGGGTACCATGTGGAAATTTTCAAATAACCAAGGGCAAAACAGTCATTTCACATGTAGGGATAGATTGGGAATTTTATAAGAAGGTCAGGGGCATTTTCGGAAATAATAGAAAAGTATAAGGGTAAAATAGTAGTTACCCATACATCGGGTATTTTATATGTTTAGATGTTTGAAGCTTAAAATAAATGATTGAAACAAATGTTTGGTTGATTTTATGATATGTGTGATGGATTGAACTTTGGTTGATGCATTTAAGCTTGATTGAGACTTGGTTTGATTTGTTATTGATGGAATTGTTGGGTTGAATTTGTGGAAATGATGTTGGAATTGAATGAGGGCCATTCGACCATGGCTAGAAACAAGGGGTAATATGTGGAAATTTTCAAATAACCAAGGGCAAAACAGTCATTTCACATGTAGGGATACATTGGGAATTCTATAGGATGATCTGGGGCATTTTCGAAAATAATAGAAAAGTATAATGGTAAAATAGTAATTACCCATACATCGGGCATTTTATATGTTTTGATGTGTGAAGCTTAAAATAAATGATTGAAACAAATGTTTGGTTGATTTTATGATATGTGTGATGGATTGAACTTTGGTTGATGTTTTTGAGCTTGATTGAGACTTGGTTTGATTTGTTATTGATTGAAATTGTTCGGTTGAATTTGTTGAAAGGTTGTTGGAATTGAAAGAGGGCCATTCGGCGATGGCTATAAACAAGGGGTACCATGTGGAAATTTTCAAATAACCAAGGGGAAAACAGTCATTTCACATGTAGGGAAGCATTGCGAATTTTATAGGAATATCAGGGGCATTTTCGGAAATAATAGAAAAGTATATGGGTAAAATAGTAATTGCCCATACATCGAGCATTTTATATGTTTGGATGTTTGAAGCTTAAAATAAATTATTGAAACAAATGTTAGGTTGATATTATGATATGTGTGATGGATTGAACTTTGGTTGATGTATTTGATCTTGATTGAGACTTGGTTTGATTTGTTATTGATTGAAATTATTGGGTTGAATTTGTTGAAATGTTGTTAGAATTGAAGGAGGTGCATTCGGCCATGGCTAGAAAGAAGGGGTACTGTGTGGAAATTTTCAAATAACCAAGGGCAAAACAGTCATTTCATATGTAGGGATACATTGGGAATTTTATAGGAAGATTAGGGACATTTTCGGAAATAATAGAAAAGTATAAGGGTAAAATAGTAATTACCCATACATCGGGCATTTTATATCTTTTGATGTTTGAAGCTTAAAATAAATGATTGAAACAAATGTTTGCTTGATTTTATGATATGTGTGATGGGTTGAACTTTGGTTGATGTATTTGAATTTGATTGAGACTTGGTTTTATTTGTTATTGATTGGAATTGTTGGGTTGCATTTGTTGAAATGTTGTTGGAATTGAATGAGGGCCATTCGGCCATGGCTAGAAACATGGGGTACTATGTGGAAGTTTTCAAATAACCAAGGGCAAAACAGTCATTTCACATGTAGGGATGCATTGAGAATTTTATAGGAAGATCAGGGGCATTTTCAGAAATAATAGAAAAGTATCAGGGTAAAATAGTAATTACCCATACATCGGGCATTTTATATGTTTTGATGTGTGAAGCTTAAAATAAATGATTGAAACAAATGTTTGGTTGATTTTAAGATATGTGTGATGGATTGAACATTGGTTGATGTTTTTGAGCTTGATTGAGACTTGGTTTGATTTGTTATTGATTGAAAGTGTTGGGTTGAATTTGTTGAAATGTTGTTGGAATTGAAAGAGGGCCATTCGGCGGTGGCTATAAACAAGGGGTACCATGTGGAAATTTTCAAATAACCAAGGGGAAAACAGTCATTTCACATGTAGGGAAGCATTGCGAATTTTATAGGAAGATCAGGGGCATTTTCGAAAATAATAGAAAAGTATATGGGTAAAATAGTAATTGCCCATACATCGAGCATTTTATATGTTTTGATGTTTGAAGCTTAAAATAAATTATTGAAACAAATGTTAGGTTGATATTATGATATGTGTGATGGATTGAACTTTGGTTGATGTATTTGATCTTGATTGAGACTTGGTTTGATTTGTTATTGATTGAAATTATTGGGTTGAATTTGTTGAAATGTTGTTCGAATTGAAGGAGGTGCATTCGGCCATGGCTAGAAACAAGGGGTACTGTGTGGAAATTTTCAAATAACCAAGGGCAAAACAGTCATTTCATATGTAGGGATACATTGGGAATTTTATAGGAAGATTAGGGGCATTTTCGGAAATAATAGAAAAGTATAAAGGTAAAATAGTAATTACCCACACATCGGGCATTTTATATCTTTTGATGTTTGAAGCTTAAAATAAATGATTGAAACAAATGTTTGCTTGATTTTATGATATGTGTGATGGGTTAAACTTTGGTTCATGTATTTGAATTTGATTGAGACTTGGTTTTATTTGTTATTGATTGGAATTGTTGGGTTGAATTTGTTGAAATGTTGTTGGAATTGAATGAGGGCCATTCGGCCATGGCTAGAAACATGGGGTACTATGTGGAAATTTTCAAATAACCAAGGGCAAAATAGTCATTTCACATGTAGGGATAGATTGGGAATTTTATAAGAAGGTCAGGGGCATTTTCGGAATTAATAGAAAAGTATAAGGGTAAAATAGTAATTACCCATACATCGGGCATTTTATATGTTTTGATGTTTGAAGCTTAAAATAAATGATTGAAACAAATGTTTGGTTGATTTTATGATATGTGTGATGGATTGAACTTTGGCTCATGTATTTGAGTTTGATTGAGACTTAGTTTGATTTGTTATTGATTGGAATTGTTGGGTTGAATTTGTTGAAATGTTGTTGGAATTGAATGAGGGTCATTCGGCGATGGCTAGAAACAAGGGCTACTATGTAGAAATTTTCAAATAACCAAGAGAAAAACAGTCATTTCACATGTAGGGATGCATTGGGAATTTTATAAGATGAGCTGGGGCATTTTCGAAAATAATAGAAAACTATAATGGTAAAATAGTAATTACCCATACATCGGGCATTTTATATTTTTGATGTTTGAAGCTTAAAATAAATGATTGAAATAAATGTTTGGTTGATTTTATGATATGTGTGATGGATTGAACTTTGGTTTATGTATTTGAGCTTGATTGAGACTTGGTTTGATTTGTTATTGATTGAAATTGTTGGGTTGAATTTGTTGAAATGTTTTTGGAATTGAATGAGGGTCATTCGGCCATGGATAGGAACAAGGGGTACTGTGTGGAAATTATAAAATAACCAAGGGCAAAATAGTCATTTCACATGTAGGGATGCATTGGGAATTTTATAAGATGAGGTGGGGCACTTTCGAAAATAATAGAAAAGTATAATGGTAAAATAGTAATTACCCATACATCGGGCATTTTATATTTTTGATGTTTGAAGCTTAAAATAATTTATTGAAACAAACGTTTGGTTGATTTTATGATATGTGTGATGGATTGAACTTTGGTTTATGTATTTGAGCTTGATTGAGACTTGGTTTGATTTGTTATTGATTGAAATTGTTGGGTTGAATTTGTTGAAATGTTTTTGGAATTGAATGAGGGTCATTCGGCCATGGATAGGAACAAGGGATACTGTGTGGAAATTTTAAAATAACCAAGGGCAAAATAGTCATTTCACATGTAGGGATAAATTGGGAATTTAATAGGAAGATCAAGGCCATTTTCGAAAATAATAGAAAAGTATAAGGGTAAAATAGTAATTACCCATACATCTGGCATTTTATATGTTTTGATGTTTGAAGATTAATAAATGATTGAAACAAATGTTTGGTTGATTTTATGATATGTGTGATGGATTGAACTTTGGTTGATGTATTTGACCTTGATTGAGACTTGGTTTGATTTGTTATTGATTGGAATTGTTGGGTTGAATATGTTAAAATGTTGTTGGAATTGAATGAGGGCCATTCGGCCAACGCTAAAAACAAGGGGTACCATGTGGAAATTTCCAAATAACCAAGGGCAAAACAGTCATTTCACATGTAGGGATACATTGGGAATTTTATAGGACGATCAAGGGCATTTTCGAAAATAATAGAAAATTGTAAGGGTAAAATAGTTATTACCCAGACATCGGGCATTTTATATGTTTTGATGTTTAAAGCTTAAAATAAATGATTGAAACAAATGTTTGGTTGATTTTATGATATGTGTGATGGATTGAACTTTGGTTGATGTTTTTGAGCTTGATTGAGACTTGGTTTGATTTGTTATTGATTGGAATTGTTGGGTTGAATTTGTTGAAATGTTGTTGGAATTGAATGAGGGTCATTCGGCGATGGCTAGAAACAAGGGCTACTATGTAGAAATTTTCAAATAACCAAGAGAAAAATAGTCATTTCACATGTAGGGATGCATTGGGAATTTTATAAGATGAGCTGGGGCATTTTCGAAAATAATAGAAAACTATAATGGTAAAATAGTAATTACCCATACATCGGGCATTTTATATTTTTGATGTTTGAAGCTTAAAATAAATTATTGAAATAAATGTTTGGTTGATTTTATGATATGTGTGATGGATTGAACTTTGGTAGATGTATTTGACCTTGATTGAGACTTGGTTTGATTTGTTATTGATTGGAATTGTTGGGTTGAATATGTTAAAATGTTGTTGGAATTGAATGAGGGCCATTCGGCCAACGCTAAAAACAAGAGGTACCATGTGGAAATTTCCAAAGAACCAAGGGCAAAACAGTCATTTCACATGTAGGGATGCATTGGGAATTTTATAGGACGATCAAGGGCATTTTCGAAAATAATAGAAAATTATAAGGGTAAAATAGTTATTACCCAGACATCGGGCATTTTATATGTTTTGATGTTTGAAGCTTAAAATAAATGATTGAAACAAATGTTTGGTTGATTTTATGATATGTGTGATGGATTGAACTTTGGTTGATGTATTTGAGCTTGATTGAGACTTGGTTTGATTTGTTATTGATTGGAATTGTTGGGTTGAATTTGTTGAAATGTTGTTGGAATTGAATGAGGGTCATTCGGCGATGGCTAGAAACAAGGGCTACTATGTAGAAATTTTCAAATAACCAAGAGAAAAACAGTCATTTCACATGTAGGGATGCATTGGGAATTTTATAAGATGAGCTGGGGCATTTTCGAAAATAATAGAAAACTATAATGGTAAAATAGTAATTACCCATACATCGGGCATTTTATATTTTTGATGTTTGAAGCTTAAAATGAATTATTGAAATAAATGTTTGGTTGATTTTATGATATGTGTGATGGATTGAACTTTGGTTTATGTATTTGAGCTTGATTGAGACTTGGTTTGATTTGTTATTGATTGAAATTGTTGGGTTGAATTTGTTGAAATGTTTTTGGAATTGAATGAGGGTCATTCGGCCATGGATAGGAACAAGGGGTACTGCGTGGAAATTTTAAAATAACCAAGGGCAAAATAGTCATTTCACATGTAGGGATAAATTGGGAATTTAATAGGAAGATCAAGGCCATTTTCGAAAATAATAGAAAAGTATAAGGGTAAAATAGTAATTACCCATACATCTGGCATTTTATATGTTTTGATGTTTGAAGATTAAAATAAATTATTGAAACAAATGTTTGGTTGATTTTATGATATGTGTGATGGATTGAACTTTGGTTGATGTATTTGACCTTGATTGAGACTTGGTTTGATTTGTTATTGATTGGAATTGTTGGGTTGAATATGTTAAAATGTTGTTGGAATTGAATGAGGGCCATTCGGCCAACGCTAAAAACAAGGGGTACCATGTGGAAATTTCCAAATAACCAAGGGCAAAACAGTCATTTCACATGTAGGGATACATTGGGAATTTTATAGGACGATCAAGGGCATTTTCGAAAATAATAGAAAAGTATAAGGGTAAAATAGTAATTACCCGTACATCGGGCATTTTATATGTTTTGATGTTTGAAGCTTAAAATAAATGATTGAAACAAATGTTTGGTTGATTTTATGATATCTGTGATGGATTGAACTTTGGTTGATGTTTTTGAGCATGATGGAGAGTTGGTTTGATTTGTTTTTGATTGAAATTGTTGGGCTGAATTTGTTGAAATGTTGTTGGAATTGAATGAGGACCATTTGGCCATGGCTAGAAACAAGGGGTACTATGTTGAAATTTTCAAATAACCAAGGGCAAAACAGTCATTTCACATGGAGGGATACATTGGGAATTTTATAGAAAGATCAGGGCATTTTCAGAAATAAGAGAAAAGTATAAGGGTAAAATTGTAATTATCCATACATCGGGCATTTTATATGTTTTGATGTTTTAAGCTTAAAATAAATGATTGAAACAAATGTTTGGCTGATTTTATGATATGTGTGATGGATTAAACTTTGGTTGATGTATTTGAGCTTGATTGAGACTTGGTTTGATTTGTTATTGATTGAAATTGTTGGGTTGAATTTGTTGAAATGTTGTTGGAATTGAATGAGGGCCATTCGGCCATGGCTACAAGCAAGGGGTACTATGTGGAAATTTTCAAATAACCAAGTGTAAAACAGTCACTTCACATGTAGGGATACTTTGGGAATTTTATAGGAAGATCAAGGGCATTTTCAGAAATAATAGAAAAGTATAAGGGAAAAATAGTAACTTGCCATACATCGGGCATTTTATAAGTTTTGATGTTTGAATCTTAAAATGTATGATTGAAACAAATGATTGGTTGATTTTATGATATGAGTGATGGATTGAACTTTTGTTGAGTTATTTGAGCGTGATTGAGACTTGGTTTGATTTGTTATTGATTGGAATTGTTGGGTTGAATTTGTTGAAATGTTGTTGGAATTGAATAAGAGACATTCGGCCTTGGTGAAAAACAAGCGGTACTATGTGGAAATTTTCAAATAACCAAGGGCAAAACAATCATTTCACAAGTAGGGATACATTGGGAAATTTATAGGAAGATCAAGGGCATTTTTGAAAATAATAGAAAAGTATAAGGGTAAAATAGTAATTACCCATACTTCGAGCATTTTATATGTTTTGATGTTTGAAGCCTAAAATAAATGATTGAAAGAAATGTTTGGTTGACTTTATGATATGTGTGACAGATTGAACTTTGGTTGATGTATTTGAGCTTGATTGAGACTTGGTTTGATTTGTTATTGATTGAAATTGTTGGGTTGAATTTGTTGAAATGTTGTTGGAATTGAATGAGGGCCATTCGGCCATGGCTACAAGCAAGGGGTACTATGTGGAAATTTTCAAATAACCAAGCGTAAAACAGTCACTTCACATGTAGGGATACTTTGGGAATTTTATAGGAAGATCAAGGGCATTTTCAGAAATAATAGAAAAGTATAAGGGAAAAATAGTAACTTGCCATACATCGGGCATTTTATAAGTTTTGATGTTTGAATCTTAAAATGTATGATTGAAACAAATGATTGGTTGATTTTATGATATGAGTGATGGATTGAACTTTTGTTGAGTTATTTGAGCGTGATTGAGACTTGGTTTGATTTGTTATTGATTGGAATTGTTGGGTTGAATTTGTTGAAATGTTGTTGGAATTGAATAAGAGACATTCGGCCTTGGTGAAAAACAAGCGGTACTATGTGGAAATTTTCAAATAACCAAGGGCAAAACAATCATTTCACAAGTAGGGATACATTGGGAAATTTATAGGAAGATCAAGGGCATTTTTGAAAATAATAGAAAAGTATAAGGGTAAAATAGTAATTACCCATACTTCGAGCATTTTATATGTTTTGATGTTTGAAGCCTAAAATAAATGATTGAAAGAAATGTTTGGTTGACTTTATGATATGTGTGACAGATTGAACTTTGGTTGATGTATTTGAGCTTGATTGAGACTTGGTTTGATTTGTTATTGATTGAAATTGTTGGGTTGAATTTGTTGAAATGTTGTTGGAATTGAATGAGGGCCATTCGGCCATGGCTACAAGCAAGGGGTACTATGTGGAAATTTTCAAATAACCAAGCGTAAAACAGTCACTTCACATGTAGGGATACTTTGGGAATTTTATAGGAAGATCAAGGGCATTTTCAGAAATAATAGAAAAGTATAAGGGAAAAATAGTAACTTGCCATACATCGGGCATTTTATAAGTTTTGATGTTTGAATCTTAAAATGTATGATTGAAACAAATGATTGGTTGATTTTATGATATGAGTGATGGATTGAACTTTTGTTGAGTTATTTGAGCGTGATTGAGACTTGGTTTGATTTGTTATTGATTGGAATTGTTGGGTTGAATTTGTTGAAATGTTGTTGGAATTGAATAAGAGACATTCGGCCTTGGTGAAAAACAAGCGGTACTATGTGGAAATTTTCAAATAACCAAGGGCAAAACAATCATTTCACAAGTAGGGATACATTGGGAAATTTATAGGAAGATCAAGGGCATTTTTGAAAATAATAGAAAAGTATAAGGGTAAAATAGTAATTACCCATACTTCGAGCATTTTATATGTTTTGATGTTTGAAGCCTAAAATAAATGATTGAAAGAAATGTTTGGTTGACTTTATGATATGTGTGACAGATTGAACTTTGGTTGATGTATTTGAGCTTGATTGAGACTTGGTTTGATTTGTTATTGATTGAAATTGTTGGGTTGAATTTGTTGAAATGTTGTTGGAATTGAATGAGGGCCATTCGGCCATGGCTACAAGCAAGGGGTACTATGTGGAAATTTTCAAATAACCAAGCGTAAAACAGTCACTTCACATGTAGGGATACTTTGGGAATTTTATAGGAAGATCAAGGGCATTTTCAGAAATAATAGAAAAGTATAAGGGAAAAATAGTAACTTGCCATACATCGGGCATTTTATAAGTTTTGATGTTTGAATCTTAAAATGTATGATTGAAACAAATGATTGGTTGATTTTATGATATGAGTGATGGATTGAACTTTTGTTGAGTTATTTGAGCGTGATTGAGACTTGGTTTGATTTGTTATTGATTGGAATTGTTGGGTTGAATTTGTTGAAATGTTGTTGGAATTGAATAAGAGACATTCGGCCTTGGTGAAAAACAAGCGGTACTATGTGGAAATTTTCAAATAACCAAGGGCAAAACAATCATTTCACAAGTAGGGATACATTGGGAAATTTATAGGAAGATCAA
Organism: Pueraria montana var. lobata; assembly: GCA_026413185.1. Classification (NCBI taxonomy): domain Eukaryota; kingdom Viridiplantae; phylum Streptophyta; class Magnoliopsida; order Fabales; family Fabaceae; genus Pueraria; species Pueraria montana. Next base: position 65,468,418 of record CM048646.1, on the reverse strand, counting down.
GGGCATTTTTGAAAATAATAGAAAAGTATAAGGGTAAAATAGTAATTACCCATACTTCGAGCATTTTATATGTTTTGATGTTTGAAGCCTAAAATAAATGATTGAAAGAAATGTTTGGTTGACTTTATGATATGTGTGACAGATTGAACTTTGGTTGATGTATTTGAGCTTGATTGAGACTTGGTTTGATTTGTTATTGATTGAAATTGTTGGGTTGAATTTGTTGAAATGTTGTTGGAATTGAATGAGGGCCATTCGGCCATGGCTACAAGCAAGGGGTACTATGTGGAAATTTTCAAATAACCAAGCGTAAAACAGTCACTTCACATGTAGGGATACTTTGGGAATTTTATAGGAAGATCAAGGGCATTTTCAGAAATAATAGAAAAGTATAAGGGAAAAATAGTAACTTGCCATACATCGGGCATTTTATAAGTTTTGATGTTTGAATCTTAAAATGTATGATTGAAACAAATGATTGGTTGATTTTATGATATGAGTGATGGATTGAACTTTTGTTGAGTTATTTGAGCGTGATTGAGACTTGGTTTGATTTGTTATTGATTGGAATTGTTGGGTTGAATTTGTTGAAATGTTGTTGGAATTGAATAAGAGACATTCGGCCTTGGTGAAAAACAAGCGGTACTATGTGGAAATTTTCAAATAACCAAGGGCAAAACAATCATTTCACAAGTAGGGATACATTGGGAAATTTATAGGAAGATCAAGGGCATTTTTGAAAATAATAGAAAAGTATAAGGGTAAAATAGTAATTACCCATACTTCGAGCATTTTATATGTTTTGATGTTTGAAGCCTAAAATAAATGATTGAAAGAAATGTTTGGTTGACTTTATGATATGTGTGACAGATTGAACTTTGGTTGATGTATTTGAGCTTGATTGAGACTTGGTTTGATTTGTTATTGATTGAAACTGTTGGGTTGAATTTGTTGAAATGTTGTCGGAATTGAATGAGGGCCATTCGGCCATGGGTAGAAACAAGGGGTACTATGTGGAAAATTTTCAAATAACCAAGGGCAAAACAGTCATTTCACATGTAGGCATACATCGGGAATTTAATAAGAAGATCAAGGGCATTTTCGGAAATAATAGAAAAGTATAAGGGTAAAATAGTAATTACCCATACATCGGGCATTTTATATGTTTTGTTGTTTCAAGCTTAAAATAAATGATTGAAACAAATGTTTCGTTGATTTTATGATATGTGTGATGGATTGAACTTTGGTTGATGTATTTGAGCTTGATTGAGACTTGGTTTGATTTGTTATTGATTGGAATTGTTGGGTTGAATTTGTTGAAATGTTGTTGGAATTGAATGAGGGCCATTCGGCCATGGCTACAAGCAAGGGGTACTATGTGGAAATTTTCAAATAACCAAGCGTAAAACAGTCACTTCACATGTAGGGATACTTTGGGAATTTTATAGGAAGATCAAGGGCATTTTCAGAAATAATAGAAAAGTATAAGGGAAAAATAGTAACTTGCCATACATCGGGCATTTTATAAGTTTTGATGTTTGAATCTTAAAATGTATGATTGAAACAAATGATTGGTTGATTTTATGATATGAGTGATGGATTGAACTTTCGTTGAGTTATTTGAGCGTGATTGAGACTTGGTTTGATTTGTTATTGATTGGAATTGTTGGGTTGAATTTGTTGAAATGTTGTTGGAATTGAATAAGAGACATTCGGCCTTGGTGAAAAACAAGCGGTACTATGTGGAAATTTTCAAATAACCAAGGGCAAAACAATCATTTCACAAGTAGGGATACATTGGGAAATTTATAGGAAGATCAAGGGCATTTTTGAAAATAATAGAAAAGTATAAGGGTAAAATAGTAATTACCCATACTTCGAGCATTTTATATGTTTTGATGTTTGAAGCCTAAAATAAATGATTGAAAGAAATGTTTGGTTGACTTTATGATATGTGTGACAGATTGAACTTTGGTTGATGTATTTGAGCTTGATTGAGACTTGGTTTGATTTGTTATTGATTGAAACTGTTGGGTTGAATTTGTTGAAATGTTGTCGGAATTGAATGAGGGCCATTCAGCCATGGGTAGAAACAAGGGGTACTATGTGGAAAATTTTCAAATAACCAAGGGCAAAACAGTCATTTCACATGTAGGCATACATCGGGAATTTAATAGGAAGATCAAGGGCATTTTCGGAAATAATAGAAAAGTATAAGGGTAAAATAGTGATTACCCATACATCGGGCATTTTATATGTTTTGTTGTTTCAAGCTTAAAATAAATGATTGAAACAAATGTTTCGTTGATTTTATGATATGTGTGATGGATTGAACTTTGGTTGATGTATTTGAGCTTGATTGAGACTTGGTTTGATTTGTTATTGATTGGAATTGTTGGGTTGAATTTGTTGAAATGTTGTTGGAATTGAATGAGGGCCATTCGGCCATGGCTAGAAACAAGGCGTACTATGTGGAAAATTTTCAAATAACCAAGGGCAAAACAGTAATTTCACATGTAGGGATACTTTGGGAATTTTATAGGAAGATCAAGGGCATTTTCGGAAAAAATAGAAAATTATAAGGGTAAAATAGAAATTACCCATATATCGGGCATTTTGTATGTTTTGATGTTTTAAGCTTAAAATAAATGATTGAAACAAATGTTTGGTTGATTTTATGATATGTGTTATGGATTTAATATTGGTTGATGTATTTGAGCTTGATTGAGACTTGGTTTGATTTGTTGTTGATTGGAATTGTTGGGTTGAATTTGTTGAAATGTTGTTGGAATTGAATGAGGGCCATTCGGCCATGGCTAGAAACAAGCGGTACTATGTTGAAATTTTCAAATAACCAAGGGCAAAATAGTCATTTCACATGTAGGGATACATTGGGAATTTTATAGGAAGATCAAGGGCATATTCGAAAACAATAGAAAAGTATAAGGGTAAAATAGTAATTACCCATACATCGAGCATTTTATATGTTTCGATGTTTGAAGCCTAAAATAAATGACTGAAACAAATGTTTGGTTGATTTTATGATATGTGTGATAGATTGAACTTTTGTTGATGTATTTGAGCTTGATTGAGACTTGGTTTGATTTGTTATTGATTGGAATTGTTGGGTTGAATTTGTTGAAATGTTGTTGGAATTGAATGAGGGCCATTCGGCCATGGCTAGAAACAAGGGGTACTCTGTGTAAATTTTCAAATAACCAAGGGCAAAACAGTCATTTAACATGTAGGGATACATTGGGAATTTTATAGGAAGATCAAGGGCATTTTTGGAAATAATAGAAAAGTATAAGGGTCAAATAGTAATTATCCATACATCGGGCATTTTATATGTTTTGATGTTTGAAGCCTAAAATAAATGATTGAAAGAAATGTTTGGTTGATTTTATGATATGTGTGATGGATTGTACTTTCTTTGAGGTATTTGAGCTTGTTTGAGACTTGGTTTGATTTTTTATTGATTGAAATTGTTGGGTTGAATTTGTTGAAATGTTGTTGGAATTGAATGAGGGCCATTCGGCCATGGCTAGAAACAAGAGGTACTATGTGGAAAATTTTCAAATAACCAAGGGCAAAATAGTCATTTCACCTGTAGGGATACGTTGGGAATTTCATAGGAAGATCAAGGGCATTTTTGGAAATAATAAAAAATTATAAGGGTAAAATAGTAATTACCCATATGTCGGGCATTTTATATGTTTTGATGTTTGAAGCTTAAAATAAATTATTGAAACAAATGTTTGGTAGATTTTATGATATGTGTGATGGATTGAACTTTGGTTGATGTATTTGAGCATGATTGAGACTTGGTTTAATTTGTTATTGAATGAAATTGTTGGGTTGAATTTGTTGAAATGTTGTTGGAATTGAATGAGGGCCATTCGGCCATGGCTAGATACAAGGGGTACTATGTGGAAATTTTCAAATAACCAAGGGAAAAACAGTCATTTCACATTGAGGCATACATTGGGAATTTTATAGGAAGATCAGGGGCATTTTGGAAATAATATAAAAGTAGAAGGGTAAAATAGTAATTACCCATACATCGGGCATTTTATATGTTTAAATGTTTGAAGCTTAAAATAAATGATTGAAACAAATGTTTGGTTGATTTTATGATATGTGTGATGGATTGAACTTTGGTTGATGTATTTGAGCTTGATTGAGACTTGGTTTGATTTGTTATTGATTGAAATTGTTGGTTTGAATTTGTTGAAATGTTGTTGGAATTGAATGAGGGCCATTCGGCCACGGCTAGAAATAAGGGGTACTATTTGGAAAATTTCAAATAACCAAGGGCAAAACAGTCATTTCACATGGAGGGATACATTGGGAACTTTATAGGAAGATCAGGGGCATTTTCGGAAATGATAGAAAAGTATAAGGGTAAAATAGTAATTACCCATACATCGGGCATTTTATATGTTTTGATGTTTTAAGCTTAAAATAAATGATTGAAACAAATGTTTGGCTGATTTTATGATATGTGTGATGGATTAAACTTTGGTTGATGTATTTGAGCTTGATTGAGACTTGGTTTGATTTCTTATTGATTGAAATTGTTGAAATGTTGTTGGAATTGAATGAGGGCCATTCGGCCATGGCTAGAAGCAAGGGGTACTATGTGGAAATTTTCAAATAACCCAGGGCAAAACAGTCACTTCACATGTAGGGATACTTTGGGAATTTTATAGGAAGATCAAGGGCATTTTCGAAAATAATAGAAAAGTATAAGGGTAAAATACTAATTGTAACACCCCGAAAATTAAAACCCAATAAGTATGAAAGTGAGAGATTTAATTAGAAATTTTCTTGTTGGAGAGAATTGTAACACTGTGATTTTTCGTAACGTATATTAAGTGTTTGATAAATACCATAAAAGGAAATTAAATTTAAATTTATAGTGTTATTGTGAGATTTTTGGAACATTTACGTAAGTTCCGTAAGTTGTAGAAAAAAAAAAATAAGAGAAGAGGGGGTGTCCTTAGAGGAAGGGTGTCTGCAAATAGCAAAATTGTAAAATTATGCCACTTAAGAAGCGTGAACTGCTTCTCTTCCCCTTATTCTTCGTTCTTCTCTTCTTCCTCCGCGAGAAACCCTCTGCTCTCTCTCATTCTCTCTGCATCTTTTTTCTAATATTTGAGTCTCCAAATCAAAGTTTCTACCGATTAAAATTGGATATATCATAGAGGGAGACTAGAGCTTCAAAACCAACCGATTGGATTTCGATTTCATCGAGGTATGTAGGGGTTTCTTTTTTTTTCCTAAGCTATTTCCTTGTTTTCTTGTTAAATATGGATTGTGGCTCTTGTTGATGGTCTGTAAATAATTTTGAAAACCCGAAATAAGCTACTTGAGATTTGGGTCCTGTGACTGTGTGGATTTTTCGTCTCGGTTTTCGTGCAGGTTTTTGAGGATGTAAATACATTTTATTATGTTTTGATGCCTCTGGATATCATGGTATTTTTTTCAGATTTTTTTGAGCACTGTAACTATTTTTACCGGAATTATTTTTAAAAACTGTTGATTCTGAGAATGGGACTGTTTTGATTTTTACAAGAATTTTGGGACATGATTTTGGAAAACTGGAACCATGAGTTCATTTTATGCATCATGAGGGTCATCTCTGAATTTTTGTAAGGTCAGAAAAGCCTGGGAAGTATTTTTAGTGATTTAATGTTGGAAAAACCGAAAAGCTGGACAGTAGAGAAATTAAATGTAGAAAATTACTTTTTGTGAGAATTTGGTCTTGAGAAAATTTAGTAATACTGTTTTGACCATGTGGAATATCCATGGATTTTCTCAGAATTTTGTAAGTACCTTTTGTAATTAATTACATTTTCTTATTGAAAACTGTGTTCTGGAGAAATAATGATTTGGAAATTCAAAAAAAGGTATTTTTGGTGGATTTTTGGTACTGAGGAAATTATATGTGATGGTCCACATGTTGGAGATATTCTCTGTAAAATTTCACATAAAACGAATTTGATATGCTATTTTCTAAAAGTA